>JAYESA010000003.1:170007688-170513355 GCA_036927795.1 Iris macrosiphon
AGGTGGCAGGTGGCACGAGTTAAAAGATGAAGGAGAGAAAACGTGATTAGTCGTCGCACAAATAACGAGCGCTAGGGTTTCAGAGGAACAAATACATGAAATTAAATGGAGAACTCTAGTTAGCTTCATGGCTTTCCAAGGGAAAGGGGTATGCTAGTCTCTGTGTTTGAGGTATGATTAGGAAAATATTCTATGCATTGCTCTTGGCTTTCTAAGGTACTGTCTGCTTATCTCAAGACAAGAATCTAAATTTATAGCTCTCCAATACTTATCTAACTGTGAAGGTTAGGTTCAGTCCTAATATTCAATTTTGGTTTTCTATTGGTTCCTCAATGCTAGTGGCAAACATTATGGTAAAACTTCTAGCTAACTCTAGTAGTGTCTATATTACTCACAGGTCCTCATAATACATCAAGGGATAATGGTAAACCAATCTATAGATAAGGAATTCTAGGTTCACTAGATATTCTAAACTTAGTAGGGTATCAACACTCTAGTTGTACTCTTAATAGGAATGTTACCCTACTTATCATCTAACAACAAAGAATTCTATATTGTAGGAGGGGCTATACTTAAAGAACTATTAGGGAAGCACATGAATCAAGCATGATGCAATTGTTTAAATAGAACAGATAGGAGGAAGTTGAATCATAGTCAATATGGATGAGATCCTATACTCTAGTCCTAGGTGCAGGCTTGTTCGGTACAGTAACGTAACCGAGACAATATGCTCTCGACCTGCATGGGCCACCACAAAAATATGTCACGCCCCAGTCCCAAAAATATGTAGGACTAGGACACGTAAGCATGCCAGCCACATGGATATGGCAACTCCAATATATGGAAACCAAATCCATACGTACGCTGTAATATGAATATCAAATCCACAAGTGGTATAAAATCTATCACAAGTCACAGGGTATAATCTAAATCTCATCCACGAAAATCAATATAAATAAATAACCAGCATCTATGAAACTAGATCTCAATAAGAAGTATCTAAGGATGATAGTTGGATGGAAACAAATCCACTACCAACTCGAATATAAGAGCAATACAAAATAAGTACAACACAATCAAATCCAATATAAGTATACCAGCTATCGATCACGGCTCGAAGAGAAGACATCCACGAAGCATATACAACCATCCAAATCTGCGCTCCTGCAAATACTCAAGAACAGGTACACCTGGCAGCGGACCAGGTCCTCAGAGGGACATAACAAGATACTTAAACACATGCCAATAAAGTACTGAAATAAATATCCAATGGGGTCGCCTAACCATCTAAGTGAATGCAGTTAAGAACAAATTTTCCCACAAGTGAGCTATCTGGCTGAAAACTGGGATTTGGCATGGTTCTCTATTGGAGATCCAGGGGCCTAAAAAGGCACGACGACTTTCGAACGCCGGAGGCCCGCCTGATAATAATATAATATATAGTGGTCATCACCACCCGTATCTCCGGCGGAGAATCCGGGCGCACAATAGAAAAAGTACAAAGGAGCTCAAATGCGGTACTTGTTGTTCTCTCCACCCCATGCTCTAAGCATGTCACATCCATGACACAATAACACCTCTAATAACTGCCAAGTCTACTAGCATGCAAAGTTTCTAACGGCAGTTATTCCTAACGCACGGCCCATACGTACAGGAGGCCAGACCTGTCACGCAGTCTGTGATCTACATGAGACTCACACTCGTGTAACAACTGTGTCACGGCCAATGAACCTAATGATGCTACATGATAATGGGGTAGTCTCATGAACAAGGTCAATGCAATACATAAATAAAAATACATCGCGACGATACCGTCGCGCATATTTTATTACAGTTAAATATATGAGCTAAAGACAGAAAATAAAGATGCATGTAACATATGGAATATGAATAATAGTACAATGGTAAGGTATACTTGCCTGGCAAGAAAACTGCGATGTACCAATAACCTGCTCCAAAAGTCGCGCAGAATAAATCCAACATCCTATGTACACATAAATATAATATAATAGAATCATTAGTCTTTACACTAGCACATACCCAACCATATTTACACTGGGCTCAGGGGGTATACTAGGGGTAACACTAGTCATCTAACACGGTCAATTATGCGTTGAATTACGCGGGTGTCCCGTCTTCAAGTACTGTACGAAATCAGTCAGTCAACTGACAGGTGTCTATGCCAGTACGTTAATGTACGCAAGGCGGACAAATTCACAAGTTCTTAGGGTCAACATGGTCAAGGTAAGTATGGGATAGTCCACGGTGTCCTAGGGTCGTACAGTCTGAATATTTAGTCATAATTATCAATTAGCATTTACTTAGTTATATATTCATATAACTATATAATAATATAACCATCAATTTATTTTCATAACTATTGGAATACATATAGTAATTACGTACATAAATATATATATACCAAACTGAATAATATTTGCGTACATGTAAATGTACGAACGCGCGTTGGGTTCTCCGACTCAAGGTCTGATGTAAACTAACCGTGGTGGCTAAATACTAACGTACTACTGGAACACTGTCAGAGAATGTACTCGCCTGGGGTCCTGCTGTTGGTATGAATCAGAGTCCAAGTCACAGTCCAAATAGCCTATGTATTACAAATTTATCACGTCAAAAGATAATTTATTTTAATTTATTTAATTCTGGAATAATTACTCTAAAATCCTATTTTAATCTTATTATTCTGATTTTTACGTTAATTCCTAAATTTTGTCCAAAGAAACTAAATTTTATCAACTCGAGACTCATGGCACGCAAATCGAGGCGATATGTTGACCGAAAAGTCAACCGACACAAACTCAACTTTCATGCATGATTTCCTGTAGATTTCAGCGTCAAAACATGCTAAAATTTACGGCTCATCCGAATTCAAATTCGTTTGGGAATTATGGCACATACAAATTTTATATTGTGCATCGATGGTTAAATTCTAACCTAGAATTTCTATAGAATTAAAAGTATATAAATACTTCGAATTAAATTCTGAGAAAAATATATGTCAATAATCTCGACATTAGCTTTCCGAAACTTTAAACGGTTCATGATTCTGATTCCTGGTTCTCCCGAAATCGCGAAAATATTGAAACACGTCTATTTTCGGACATGCTGTGCTCTACGAATTTTCCAGAATTTAATACTCATAATTTCATAAAATAAATTATATAATCAGAAATCTAACCTCAATATCTTTCTAACGCAAGAAACTAGGCCTCGTTTGGAGTCCGAAGCTATGCGCAATGGCTTGTGGAAGATGAAGGAACCCTAGATGGCAATTCTCCAAAATCTCTCTCTCTAAAATAATGGGATAATTAGGGTTATAATAATATATATATATAGGGATGTACCTGCGGCTGAAAGGATATTTATAGGCTGACATGTGTCAGAATATGATTGGATGTTTTTGTTATATTATTTGTTTTTTATTTGCCTTTATCAAAACATTATTTAAGTCATTTTAAATCTAAATAACTCAAAATAAATATTAAAAATAATCATAAAAATCTGGAAAAATTACAAAAAAATATATTTTGAATTTAAAAACTCTAGAAAAATATTTGGGATAATTTTATATTCATAGATTTTCTACTATAATTAGGAGAATCTCTAAACATTAGTTTTACCCATATAACTAAAAATAAATACTAAAATTATTCCAAATTTTTTGAAATAATTCCAGAAAATATATAATAATATTATAAACCCTAAAAAATAATGTGGGTCCATTCTAGATTCCTGGGATTGCACAATAAATTCTACAAGTCCTAAAAATTAGTTATTAGCCTAAATAACTCCCAATAAATACTAAAATATTCAGAAAATTCCCAAAAAATTCTAGAAAATATATTTGACCATTTAGAATCTAAAATAAAATTTTGGGATATTTTTAATTAAATTTGAACATAAAATAAATTCTTCAAAGTCCTAGAAAATTAGTGTTACTAGTTTTTAATTAACTAAAAATTATGAAAAAATCCCAATAATCTAAAATAGCCTAAAAATAATTCTAAATGAATATTTATATAAGTAAATATACTAAAAAAAATTATTTTCTAATTAACTAAGAGAATACTCAAAAAAATTCAACATCTATAATAAATATAATAATATAAAATATACACAAAATACCTATTTTGGGTGAGGGAGTTTACATTGGTTCAGTTAGTTGTTATGAGTTCAGACCGTGTCGGTTAACCTACAGACTAGTGTGCGTGTGTGTAGGATATTTAATTGGTACATATACATTATGTGGTAATTAATGCTTGTACTAGGTATGACTATATTATAGATGCTGAGTGAGCATAAGTGTTAGTAGTAGATACACTGTATTTACATTTGACTGTATGACCCATATGCGTACACGTACGCGTATCTATATAATATTTAGATTGGTATATATATATAGGTATTGTATAAGTAATTAAATACTAGTACTATGTGTGACTATAAGCTGTATGCCCCTAGGATAATTATGGATATCCCATAATTACGTTTGACCAAGTGACCTTAAGAACTTGTGAGTTGACTGCCTTGTCTACATTAACGTACTGGCTTAGACACATGATTGTGCACAGAACTTGAAGACGTGACACCCGCATAATTAGATGCACATTTGACCCTGCTAGTTGACCAGTGTCACCCCTAGCGTACCCTCTGAGTTCAGTATAATTATGGTTGTGTATCTGCTAGTGTAATGGCTGATGTTGTATTGTATTGTATTATATTATATTTTATGTATATAGGACCATTGGATTGTTCTGCGAGACTTCAGGAGCAGGTTTTGACACTACGCAGCTTTCTTGTCAGGCAAGTGTACCTTGCCATTGTACTGTGATTTATATTCCATATGGTGCATGCATCTTATTTTTGTTTATTTAGTTCATATATTTTAACTGCTATATAAACTGCGCATCCAAGGAAACTTGGGTGCAACGACGGTGGCGTCGTATTCTGTTTTATTTATATATATATGCATGTTGACCTAGTTTATGAGACCACCCCATTATCATAAGGCATTATTAGGTTTCATTGGCCTTGACACATCTGTTACACGAGTGTGAGTCTCATGTAGGACACGGACTTGTGTGACAGGCTGGCCTCCTGTATGTATGGGACGTGAGATAGGGAATAACTACTGTTAGAAATTGCATGCTAGAAGACTTGACAGTTATTAGAGGTATCATCGTGTCATGGATATGACATGCTTAAGAGCATGGGGTGGAGAGAACAACAAGTAAGGCGTTTGGGCTCCTTTGCACTTTCCTTGTGTAACCCGTACGCTCCGCTGGAGATGCGTGGTCATGATGACCACTATATATTATATATTATCAGGCGGTCTCTGGTGTTCAAAAGATGACATGCTTTTTAGGCCCCTGAATCTCCAAGAGAATTATGCCAATCCCATTTTAGCCAGATAGCCCACTTGTTGGAAAGTTGTTCTCAAAATGCATTCATATAGACGGTTAGGCGACCCATTGGATGTTTATTTTTCAGTACTTTATTGGCATGATTCTATGTATCTAGTTATGTCCCTCTAAGGACCTGGTCCCTTTCCAGGTGTAGACGATCATGATTATTCACAGGAGCGCAGATCAGGACTTGCTACTTATAATTTTGAGGAGGTCTTCTCTTCGAGTCTCATTGTTCATTAGATGATATTATTATTATGGTTACTTTATATTCTAGTTTGGCAGTAGATTTGTTTTCACCCGACTATATTTCTCTGATACTTCATATTGAGATTCAGTTATATAGTTGACTGGTTATTTATTCATTTATTTATTCTATGGATGAGATTTAGTTATGTCCTGTGACTTGTGATAAATTTATACCACTTGTGAATTATTGTTATTCATAATACAACGTACGTATGTGTTATGGTTTCCATATATTGGAGTATCCATATACATACGGATGGCATGGTTACGTATTTCTAGTCCTACGTATTTTGGGACTGGAGCATGACAGTTGGCATCGCTAAACGTTGCTAAAATTTTAATATAGGTTTCGATTCCCCCATACTGTCGACATCTTCCCCCCAAATTTTCAAAACCCCCCTCTTTCCCCCCTCTCCGACGAATTGCACGACATCCTCCACAACGTCCCCCTCCGGTGTCCCCCTCCTCCTCCTCTAGGTAAACCCTAACTCTCTCTCTCTCTCTCGGCATGACACTAAACCTAACCCTAACTCTCTCTCTCTCTCTCACATGACACGACATGACACAGACACAGACAAGACACACACACACGTGACAAACACGGCATGACACTAACCCTAAACCTAACCCTAACCCTAACTCTCTCTCTCTCTCTCTCTCTGGACACGGCATAACACTGACACAGACACGATACACACACATGACAGACACTGACACAGACACGACATACACATACATGACTGACACAGACACGACACACACACACAGTATGTGTAGTGTGGCACTAAAGGTGTTTGATAGATTGACTTTGGTATTGTGTGTGTGTGAGATACCTATATTGACGAAGGGAATTTGCTCAGTTGTACATGTGTATACATAGGTGCATTTGATGTGTGTGTGAATGTGGGATGTATGAGTGCCAGACAAGTGCATGAGCACTGTGGTGAAGTGATTGGACTGTGTTATAAAATTAAGTGTGCTGTGTTCTAGTGGTTGTGGTAAGGAGTGTGAACTGTTCTAGTGGTCATTGGCAATTAGCCATGGGCATGTGAGTTCAGTCCATATGGTGGGTGTGGGTGTAGGGGTGTGTGTGTTGTGTTAAATTGTTGCAAGAAAGGAAGTATGTGAGCAGCAAGGTGCATGAGGGAATGTCGGGTTGGATAGCAGTGCACAGTGCACAGTGTTGGTTAAGGTAAGTGGTTGAAGGTGAGATAGGGGACTTGAGCAGATAAGCAACTGCTGTAGCAGCAGTATGGAGAACTGGGAGAGTGTCAGTTGTCCAACTGATAGGGAGTTATGTTGTGAGCTAGATGTATCAGTAAAGAACTGATACAGAGTATCAGACGGTGGGGGGTCTATTATGATGAGGAGTGGTATCAGTTGATACACACTCAAGAACAACAGTACCAGGTGGCAAGTGGCAAGTGAGTGCAGTGCCTATGTTGTTGTAACCTCCGTATCCTGAAATTTGTGCTTAAATATTTTTATTAGGTTAATTTGGGGCTATTGGGATTTTTTTCATAATTTTTAGTTAATTAAAAACTAGTAACCCTAATTTCCTAGGATTTTCAAGAATTTATTTTAGATTCAAACTTAATTAAAAATATCCCAAACTTTTATTTTAGGTTCTAAATAATAAAATATATTTTCTAGAATTTTTTGGGAATTTTTTGATTATTTTAGCATTTATTTTGAGTTAATTAGGAAAAACTGAATTAAAAACTAATTTCTGAAAAAGAAAACCCAAAAAGTGATTATTTCTGCCCAGTCAGCAAATAGGGGGCCCATCTGTCAGCCTCCCGCAGCGAACTGGGCCGGGCCCGCCTGTCAGCGACCGCGGGTGAAGCCGAGCCGACCTCGAGCCGAGTCAGAGTTCGACTCGGACTCAGCTGAGCCGAGCCGCGTCAGATTCGGACCGTCCGATTTGGGCGGGGCAGCGTGGATGTCTGCCACATGTCAAGATCCGAGCCGTGGCTGCACTCTCTCTCCTCTCTATATATATATAATAGTTTAGGTTATTTTCTAGGGTTTTTCTTGAGCCGATTTTTGGAGAATTGTCATCTAGGGTTCCTTCATCTTCCAGAAGCCATTGCGCATAGCTCCGGACTTCAAACGTGGCCTAGTTTTTTATGTTAAAACGATATTGAGCTTAGCTTTCTGATTATATATATTTTTTACGAAATTATGAGTATTAAATTCTGGAAAATTCGTAGAGCACAGCATGTCCGAAAATAGACGTGTTTCAATATTTTCGCGATTCCGGGAGAACCAGGAATCAGAATCATGAACAGTTTGAAGTTTTGGAAAGCTAATGTCGAGATCATTGAAATATATTTTTTTACAGAATTTAGTTCAAAGTATTTATATACTGTTAATTCTGTAGAACTTCTAGGTTAGAATTTAACCATCGGTGCACGATACGAAATTTGTATGTGCCATAATTCCTAACGAATTTGAATTCGGACGAGCCGTAAATTCTAGCATGTTTTTGACGCTGAAATCTACAGGAAATCATGTATGAAATTCAAGTTTGTGTCGGTTAACTTTTTGGTCAACAGATTGCCTCGATTTGCGTGCCATGAGTCTCGAGTTGATAAAAATCAGTTCCTTTGGACAAATTTAGGAATTAACCTAAAAATTAGAATAATAGAACTAAATTAGGATATTAGAGTAATTATTCCAGAATTAAATAAATTAAAATAAATTATCTTTTAACGTGGTAAGTTTGTAATACCTAGGCTATTTGGACTGTGACTTGGATTCTGATTCATACCAGCAGCAGGACCCCAGGCGAATACATTCTCTGACAGTTTCCATTATGTTGATTATCTCTATAACTCTTGTTGTATAGCGTACATGACCCTGACACTGTTCTTTACACGAGTTGGCATCATTGAGACCTGTCACGAGGAGTCGTGATTGGAATCCATCGTGCTAGCTGGGGAAAAACGGAAAAATATTAGTAGCTTATGTGATCATATCCAAACTTTACATGCATCATAGCTCACCCACAACTCACGTCGGTGCAGCCTGACCCTTACATGCCTCATCACTGTTACATATGGTTAGCCGGACTTGTTGGGGATGATCGCTAATCAATGTAATGAGTCATACAGTCCCAAGCCGATCACATGATATGCTGATGTTTCACACACTTAGATAGATGATTTTTGATATGTATCTTGGTAGATTGATCTCGTATTTCTACATGTTCTAGTTATTGTTCTTGTACACACCTACATACCAGTTCATTGTTCTTGCGTGTACTCGTATTTCTATTTTATTTCTAGATGTACATTGATGATAACATGCTCCAGCATTTCCTTATTCCTGTATTTCTTATTGCCAGTATTCATATATGTCTTGTATTTCTTTACACTGTGTTATAGTTTTTGTCAATATATGTGGAACTGCTGTTAGAGGTGTATTTCGTTCCAATCCTGACTGGATATTTTTTCCAGACTGTGACATAGAGGACTTGTTTCCGACATACTTGGAGACTGGATGTTATTGATTGCAGGTTAGACTATTATTGTTGTTTAGACTTGTCTTGTATTTCATTTATTTTCTTCGATATCTCATCGTGCTCTAGTTTATGTGATTGAGTATATTCCATATTATATTGTGATATCTGTGTCTCCTTATGGAGTTGGATATTCATGTGAGAGTGATTAGCTAGTATTGTGACCTAGACAGCGTTCTACCTCCGATGCATAGGCTAGACGTGCCCACGCTTACGTGCCCCAAAATCTGGCATAGTCTATCTCTTCAAACATGTTTTGATAGAATCATATCCATTACAAGTCTAGTCCACCAAGCCAAGATTCAGTTATAAACCTTTAGATTATAATTTCAAGTCGTTCAACCTGATTCACGTATTCGTTCACGAAACCATCAAGCGTGATTTATTTCCAGTTCTGAGCTAACTTATCCTGAAACATTTCTGATTCACTTGCATTCCAATTCGTCTTATCGTGTCGAACCAAAAGTCAAGACGATCAATTAGTTTGTCACGCCCCGGTCTCCCGCAAGTTCGATCACCGTCGTTGGATGTGAGATCACCACGTCAACGCTCCCACTGGATAATCATTTTAATCCGGGCGTGACGCATGTACGAGCATAGAGTTACGCTCGCACAAGGTAAGAACGTTTGAACGTTATGGTTATCTTCGACACGATCGAGACACCTTACATTTTACTTTGCTTCATCCAATTTATATATCCATCGAGTCAAGTCCATTTATGCAGTGATTATAATTCGTCTATTAGAATCATCCAACTTCAATATTACCGTTCGGTAATTCCATAGTCTACTTCCTTCATTCCTCAAGCAACTAGTTGCATTATTCAAACTCAAGTCTATTCTATTTTGATACGTTCCATTCATCGAGTTCGTTTGGAATAATCACCGAACATGTTCCCGTGAGTTCGATTATCCCCGCAGTACGTGAAATCACCACACCGGCGCTCCCGCAGGATAACCGTTCTCGTTGGGACTGATTTCGAGAGTTATCATTTCGAACTTGATTTCAAGATCGTTCTTCTGAACTCCAAGCCAATTCCATTATCGTTCATCTCTTTCAAAGAAACACAATATTCATTTCGGACTAATTCTTATTCGAGCGATATTGTATTTAAGTTCAGTTCGTTTGTTTCAAATCCGAAATCGCTCGTACGATTCTCAAGTTTCCTTAACCAAGGTATCGATTTCCAATTCCAAGAATTACAATTCGATATAAGCCTTATCATTTATTCAAGACATTCCGAAATCGTTTGATCCGATTATCGCACGAGACCTATGAATCTGTTTAGACATTTCTAAATGATCCATACACCACTCGGAATTGAGTCATCCAATCAAATCCTTAATCGATTTGTATCTTACGAAACCAAATACCGTTCGAGCTATTTCCCAAAATCCAAGCACGATTCTCAATATTCGCCTAAGCGATAAATCCGAGAATGTTTCTATTGGTTGGCATTCTAAGTCTGTCTTACCTTATTCCTGAACGATATCAAAATCTCGTTTGCACTAGCTTGCACCAAAGGGTCTTGGCGCACGATACTCTACACAACTTAGCTGAAAGGCTGTGTGTAAAGCTAACCGTTCGGACAATATTCGATTTTGCATTAACCAGTTGGGCAATCACGTATAGGTATTTCGGTTTGCACATAAGTCATGATTCTAGCACGAGTCTATCCCCAAAGGGTCTAGCACAGGTTGGCGCAAAGGCCAATTGCATTACAATTCTATACAAGCAATCATATCATTCACATGCACTTTTTGAAAGTATTTAGACTCATTGTTGGAACATTCTGTTTGGGACATTAAGAGAGAGAGTGCACATAACCCACGAACGAGCTTTCGAAACTGAGAAAATTGAAACAAAGTCCAAAGACGTATAGTCAAGCTCTGATATCAATCTGTCACGCCCCGATCTTCCGCAGGCTAATCGGCCGTCCCCGTTAGGCGAGAATCACCGCGCCAGCGCTCCCACGGGACAATCGCTTCGACTCATCTGGGCGTGATGCCGCACGAGCGTAAGCCGCGTCCGTACAAGGCCGTGGTTCATTGGTTGGCGGTAATATGTCTAAGCCACAGAGTCGCACAGATTGTCCGAGTGCAGCGGAATTATAAACGCATAGGCGATTTGGTAACAAGTTCACTGAGTCAACAATAGCGGAAGCATTGAATAACACAACTTGAAGTAAAATAACTCTTTATTGATATAAACAAGTGTTACATGCGGCGCATAGCCGAGATTACAAGTCGCTCAAGCCTCTCACTCTGAAACAGTAAAAGCGTGCCAAGTGGCTACATTTGTGGAATGATGTACAGGTGAAGTTCCAACATTATGTCTTATATATGTGCTTCAGTTTCGGACACAACGCTCCAAGGTTCCAGAGTGAACTCCACGCCTTAGCACGCACGAAGGAGGCATCCGCACCGAACGAAGTTCTCCCGCACCCTATAAGCAACCTGGTGGATTAACAGTACACGAATGCACTAGTGGGGAGGCTACTCGCCCGCTCGACAAATCCAAATACGTAACATAGGTTCCGTGCACCAACTATTATGTTGTCTTTCTAGTTGCTTTAGGATCAGTTTCATGGCAAAGATTGAATAGCCTAACTCGTGTGGCAGTGCGCCGTGCGACATAAGGGAAAACACGGCGAGACTTACCAACTTACCACTTATCCTTCCCTGTCCAAGGCAAACCAAGTTAATTCAAACACGAGCATGTATAAACATTCATGGGCAATAGCATATGCAAACACGAATGTTGTGAGCGAGATTACGCTTCGGGTGCACGAGTATACCGTTATTTCAAGACGTTTACAGAAGATATTGAAGTGTTCAATGATGCACAAGTATCCCATATCCATGATCGTTCAGGTGGTTCGGATCTACTGGATGCGATGCAATGACTCGCACGCGGGTTGCCGCTAAACGAGGATGACTTATCTATATGAATAGGAGTCGCTGACATAGCCATAAAGGACGGGTGTAGTACATGAAAGAAATGACGTACAACTCAAGGATCAGGAGCGCTACAGGTCATTCCTTCCGAAACAGGTGACTACTTTAGTCTATGAGCAAGAATGGCGTGAAGGATAGTTCACAGGCGCTACACGCCATTCTGCCCGAAATAGGCAGACTAAACAGGGTTCCGTCCGGATCGGATCAGCCCCAGTGCCCCGGTAGCCATCCGCAGGAACAGAGATCCGAGAATCTCAATTGTTATCAAGTTGTCCGCGACATGCAAGTCTTAGGCCATTCCATTTTCCAACCTGACATGATAATCCATGAATCTTTGTTCTGAACCGAGAATTTGCTCCACGAGCTGTGATTCTTTCTTTACTTAACATGATTCTCGTTCAGGGGTAAACTTGATATGATTATCATTTCCAATGTAAACTTGATTCCAGTTCAGTGTTCAACTTGTCTTGATGCATTCCCCTGGTGCGGGGACTTGCCTTGGCGACCTAACAGTCCCGGATACTTGTAGGTTCAATTGCACAAAAGAACTATTTGATAGTCTCCTGGCTCACTAGATGCATGCACGATATGCGATAGTGTTACTTGATTTGTGGCATAGGTTTTGTGTGGCAAACATTGAGTCAAGGCAACATTTCAAGTTAACATATAAGCAGACAATCATGCATTTGTATAACATAAGCATTCATGTTAGCTCGGACCTGAAGGTAAGCCGAGCAGTGAAACAGTAAAGGGACTTTCCGAGCGACATTATCTAGGGTTGCGCAGTGTAGCAGTAAAGAAGTGCACAACAAAGTGTGTAATGTTCATATCGTTCTACTCGAGGCAGGGCGGGTCTAGTTGTACAAGGCAAAGGTAGCATGCGAGGGTCTGTATATAAGCAATGTTTCATTTCCATGTTCTAGCACAAGCAATACAAGTTGGGATTATTCCCTTAGCTAGGTGCGTTGTATTCTTATTAGCATGCAGGGGGTGATTCACCTAGCGACTAGCATGTATCGTTCCATATTTTAAGTGTGCTTGCTAAGCAAAGACAAGTTCACCGTAGCCACCCACCTTAGCGACGATTCGCATCGGTTGAGCGATACTCCGAGCGAGTCTCTGAAAGCCTAAGTCGAACTCCTGAAGGGACAAGTCTGGATATTCTTTGCCTCAAACGAGTATTCTCTCCTGAGCAAAGCGGGTCGGGACATTGCACTTTTGTCGTTTGAATTGGCAGTCCTCTTGAGCGGAACGGGGTATTACATCGGCAGGGCATGATGCTTTACAGAATTAGACTCGGTGAGTGGGTTTTGTCCCTTCTCCTCTACTCCTTCATGCCTCATAATATGGAACACACGTAATGGCTTGAACACTTGGACTGGAACTTGAAAATCATTACACTGTGGCGTGCATAGAGTGTATGTCGTTTGGTTGGATATGATTTGTGGCTTGAGTTTGTTTTGCGTTGAACCGTTGGAGCTTGAGTAGACAGTTGGAGCATGAGTGGATCATCTTTGTTGGAACATCGAGGCACTTCGGGCGGGCGAGCGAGTGTGCATCCGTGCACGAGTATCAATCGGACGCTTTGTCAAGCAAAGCATGCAGTTGTGGTTCAAAACCGGACAACTGCATCGGTGAGGGCATTGTGTCACTGTTGGGACATTGTGCCATGTAGTTTCAGAGCGAGGGGTGTTATACCAATTGGAGCATTGTGTCGAAGTGGCATAGTGCCTATGGGGATAACTTGAGATGGTGTCTTGGGATATAAGTTGGAGAATGATTATGGATAGTTGGTTGAAACGAGGCTAGGATCGTTCGGTGCGACGAGAATGCTCGATTCTCTCGTCATACCTACTTGGTGTCTACATCGGTCATGGACAACCTGTTGTGCACAGGGTTTTGTTTCCTCGAACGAGGTATGCTCCGGGGCACCGGGACCGTTCGGCCATGGATGAGACAAATGGTAACGTGCCTTGGGCGCGGTACGGGAGTTCGATACGACCAGACGGACTAGCTACTCAGCGCTAGATCGGGTAGAACTACAGTTGATCAGTCCTTTATGGCTTGGCCAGTGACTTCATATAGATAAGAGTTGGTTTGCTTTGCTTTGGTTTGCTTTGTGCTTTTTGTGTAGGCGGCAGCCACCTTGTCTTGGCGAGAGTGTGCATATCGATGATTGGATTAATAAGGCTTGGATTGTGGCATCGTTTGATGATGGATTTTGAGGCTTAGATTGTAATTCAATAGGTTCACGCGTTGCTTGGGTTTGAGTACGACTGGATATATCTGCTTGTATATTTGCATGCTAGTTTCCTTTTGAGTTGGATATATCTGCTTGTATATGTTGACCATTGAACGAACAAATGCATGAGTCCACGAGTCATTTTTGGCTAAAAAAAAGTGCGTCAGCGCTTAATGATTAAACAATGCTATCGGGGACAAATGAAAGTAATCTTATTAGCTTCAAAGTTCAAACATGTATATAAGACTCAAATAATTAAGACTATCTACTTTTACGAGTATGTGTTATCGGATCAAATGTCAACAGTGCATGTAAATATTTTTTTTCATTTTATACCACCAAGATGCTATAATTTGCTTTAACTGTAAGAAAGTAAAGTTTGTTTTTTGTTTAACCCAAAATTTCTCCTATGTTAGTAACTCCCCCCACCTCCCACAAATTTAAGTGGAAGATATATTAAGAGAGAAAAATGTTTGAGAAAAGTACCATGTAACCTTCTGATAGGCAAAATGAGCTCATTACATTTTAAATAGTACAACAACCAAGTCTTTAACCCAAACTTCTTGGATCAACCATGTGAACCCTCTACTACCATTTAGCTCTGTTAAGGACCATATCCTCTAACATTAACAAAACCCATTATCCTTCTTTTCAGTCTCAATCCAAGATTGTTTAGACCTACCCCAAGTTTTACCAGCTCCTTCAACTAACATCTTATTGCTTCTACACAGTTTCTAAACAGTGAAAGATTATAGAAGAGGATCAGTATTAGTAAGAGACAGTTTATAATGTGTTTAACATGCTATTTACAAGGCATTTTCCTAAATGTCAGAGATATCTCTTATTAGCAATCAAAATCATATATAAATTGTGTAGTAAGCAATAGATTAATCAACTTTTTAATATAGAAAGGCCACAACTTCCATAATCTCATGTGTATGGCAGGTAAATGAACATTCTTACCAGGCGTGAAACTTGGTCACAGACAGCATGATGCATTAGAATGCCTGCAACAACTGAAACATTGAAAGAATCCATCATTCCTTTCATTGGAATGCTACAGTGCAAGTCAGATAGTTGCAAAGCATCATCACTTATACCCCTACAAGCAATAAAAATAAAAATTTATATGATTATATTCAACAGCTACATTTAAGGTTCATAACCACTCTCGATAACTTGTACATTTTGACTTAGTGTTAGTGCAAGCAAATGCTTAGTTGCAATCAACAACCACAAGCTATCACTCTTTTACAACTAAGACCCATAACTTTGAAAATTAGCAACTTGCTACCAAGAGCTTTGTTTTTGCAACTTAATACCATGAACTATCGTCCTAACTGCAAACAGGGGTGTCAATGCCCCTATCCTTGCAGAAGTGGGTGGGATGGCTGTTGGGAGAGAGTGTGTTGGGGGTGGGTGGGGGGGGGGGGGCTTAGGGTGGAGGAGGAGCGGGTGGAGGAGGCTACGTGAGGTAGGGGGAGTTGGGGGTGGGAGATGGTGATTAGGTGGCGAACGGGTTGGGATATTTATGGACATAACTGTCCAAAAAAATTCACAAGTTGAGGGTATGTCATTGAGTGCAACAAGCATTGAAGTTCGGGGTAGCAAGTGGCTAACTATCAAAGTTCATGGTATTTAGTTATAAGCGTGATAGTTTGTCACATTTAGTTACTAATCAGAGAGAACTTTAGGTGATAAAACATTATCATCGAATAGGCAAAATGTGCTAAAATATGCAAGAGCGTGACTGAAATGGTGCAGTACAAGCAAAATGTTCTAGGAGTAAATTACATAAAACTGTCTTCAATTATGGCAGCAAGAGTTAGTTTGCCACCATTAACTTTAACAGATGGCCAATCGCCCCCATCAACTATACTTAGCCTCAAAATTAAAACTTTGGAAACCTTAACTCCAAAACCCCAAACATTAAGTAAAAGCATAAACTTGGACCTTTTCCACAAAGGCAGAAAGTTCCTTAAATTCATATTGCCTCTTTTTTCTCCTTCCTTAATATGTAAAGTTAAATTTAATCTTATTATTTAGAATTCTAGTGATGGTAAAGTTGTCCAGAATTTCAATTTCTTCAGGCAAGTTCGTTGGTCACTTTGTTATGTTTAAAGTAATAGAAGCAAACTGCAAACTGCCCCATAGGTAAAGGATCTTTTGTAGTTTATCTAATTTAAAAACATAGGGCAATGTTGAATACATAAATAACATTACAATGAAGTTAGCTTTTCACACTGAAGAGAAAAAGAGTTGTCATTATTAAGCATAATTTATAGTCTAAAGAGCAAAAAGCATACACTTGAAATATAAGATATTAAATGATAAACTAGCAAAATATGTCTGTTCTCAACCTGCAAGAATATGTTATATTTTAATGAAGTGTGCTACTACTTTACAAAATGACCAAACTATAGAACAAATATAAAAGGAAAGCTGCAGAATAAAGAAGGGAAAAGAAATTAATAGGAATGCAGGAGCAAGAGGAAGAGAAGCAAATATGAGTGAAGGGACAAGCACAAGGAAAAGAATAGACAACCTAGACGTGGAACATAAAAAAGAAGAAAGAGAACCAAATTTCAAGAGAAAAGAACATACATCCAAGTATATATTGCGAAAATAAGAGTATAAAAAGAAAAAAAAAAGACAAAATTAGAAAAGCAAAATATATAACGTATGAGCATGAAGACAGTACATAAGCATATAGTAGAGCAAGTACAAAAAATGTAAAAATTTAAGCAGATAATGACAATAAAATCTTCAAATTACGTGGAAAAAGCAGAACCATAGGAGGTATTGTGTGTGAAATAGTATGTTGTTGCTTACCAGTGTGTCCAATGGAGAGTTGGTTGACATGGTGTTTTGATTGTTGGTAGTTACAGCTAAAATTTCAGTTGGAAGAGAGCAAGAGGTATGTAGAAGATAGTTAACATTGTTTTAGTTGTTCTTTGTATGGCCTAAGAGGCTCTTCAGTTTTTCTATTTTAGTTCCACAATGGAAGAACTCAAGGAAGGATGTGGTACCCATGCCTTTCATAAAGAAGAATCCAGAACAATCCTAGAGTTTCAATAATATTATCAGTGCCCAACACCAGTAATCCATGATACGTCTGTTGCCTCGAAAATATTAGGTAGCATGATGAACTTTTTCTTCGGCCAATTTGATAGTAAATCTACATTTATTAGCTAGACTTCAGTAATAAAGCCATATATTATGCTTATCTACAACATTAGAGAACAATCCTTGTGTTGCAACTTGCAAGCAATCCTCCCTGTAAAATAGTTCCTCCCTAGTTCCTATCATATATTATTGTTGTTCGTATCATATATTATTGTTGTTCTCCTTCTAATACGATTGTCAATCATATCCTGCCACGTCGTTAGTTTTCTAAGATGGATAAATTATTAACATTTTAGAAAATATATTTTATACATTTATGCATTTTAGAAAATAAATTATTAACATTTTAGAAAATATTTTTTATACATTTATGCATAATTTTAAGTAATTTCAATGATGCTTCTTAGTGTTTTAAAATTGAATGAAATGGTAGTAACCTCTGCTGATTGATTTACATGTGATAGATAATTTTCTTCTTTTGCATGCTTTTACAACCTTACTATGCTTTTACACCATTGTTGATTGGTCTTTTTGATTCAATGATACTTGTCGAATTGACCGGAAAAGAGACCCCAATGTCCGTATCGGTCAATATCGGCATCGGTCGATATCGGATCGGGATATGCCAAACCGTGTCGGTATCGGCCGTATCGGATCGGTATCGACTAATACTACAAACTATAGAAGAAATACGAAGTATTATTAGCTAGTGCTTATTATTACCAAAGTAGTTAAGGAGGATTGGAGGTCCAATAACTGACACAGAAGTCTAAACAAGAAAAAAAGAAAAGGATTACTAAGCCATGTCAAGGATAAATTACTCGGTTTCATTTCCACTCGGTTCGGGATCTTGACGAGTAATCGGATTACACAATACACACTTTATTTTTCACAAACTAATATTAATAATTCAAGAAAAAAGTAGGAAACTATATATATATATATATATATATATATATATATATATATATATATATATATATATATATATATATATATATAAGTTTCTATTTAATAATTATGAAACAACCGTCACTAGTTTAAAGATCAAGAGTCATGTCAATCATGCAAATATTTAAGTAACATAAAACTAGGAATAAGCATCAAGTTTCTACCATTTCATTAACAAAAACAAGAAGAAAAAAGCAGTCTTTAAGCGAAAAACCATAGCATGTTGTGAGAAAAGAGTATAATCCTATATATTGAAAAGAAAAAAAAAAAGAACTTTTCAGTATCAGCTATTCGATTTTGACGATTTTGAACGAACCTGCTGCTTCCAAAATTACTCGTTTTGGGGTCAGTTAAGCAATCTCAGTGATTAATCAGTCCGATTAATGAAATTTTAAACCCGCCATGGGCTAAAAACTTGTAATCAGACGTTTAATCAGCCTTGCAAAATGATTTTAGTAACACTGAGTCAGGTTGGTCTAAAGAAACAGTAATTTGCGAGAAAACCAGTTCAAAACTTTACTAAACTTTACAATAATAGACAACCTAGACGTGGAACATAAAAAAGAAGAAAGAAAACCAAATTTCAAGAGAAAAGAACATACATCCAAGTATATATTGCGAAAATAAGAGTATAAAAAGAAAAGAAAAAAGACAAAATTAGAAATGCAAAATATAGAACGTATGAGGAAGAAGCATATAGTAGAGTAAGTACAAAAAATGTAAAAATATAAGCAGATAATGACAATAAAATCTTCAAATTACGTGGAATAAGTAGAACCATATGAGGTATTGTGTGTGAAATAGTATGTTGTTGCTCACCAGTATCTCCAATGGAGAGTTGGTTGACATGGTGGAGTTGGTTGACATGGTGTTTTGATTGTTGGTAGTTACAGGTAAAAATTCAGTTGGAAGAGAGCTAAAAATTCAGTTGGAAGAGAGCACGAGGTATGTAGAAGATAGTTAACATTGTTTTAGTTGTTCTTTGTATGGCCTAAGAGCCTCTTCAGTTTTTCTATTTTAGTTCCACAATGGAAGAACTCAAGGAAGGATGTGGTACCCATGCCTTTCATAAAGAAGAATCCAGAACAATCCTAGAGTTTCAATAATATTACCAGTGCCCAACACCAGTAATCCATGATACGCCTGTTGCCTCGAAAAAATTAGGTAGCATGATGAATTTTTCTTCGGCCAATTTGATAGTAAATCTACATTTATTAGCCAAACTTTAGTAATAAAGCCATATATTATGCTTATCTACAACATTAGAGAACAATCCTTGTGTTGCAACTTGCAAGCAATCCTCCCTGTAAAATAGTTCCTCCCTAGTTCCTATCATATATAATTGTTGTTCCTATCATATATTATTGTTGTTCTCCTTCTAATACGATTGTCAATCATATCCTGCCACGTCGTTAGTTTTCTAATATGGACGATTTGCTTCATTCCTTTTCTTGAGGGAATGCATTGCATGTGATGATAATGATCCATAATGTATCACAAATACTTCATAAAATCTAGTAAAAAATGAGGTTACCTGGAGCGTTCTGAATGTGGAACACTTTGGTTACGCAAAACGAGAACGGGTACGTGGTATGCTAGGGTTCCCGGTATGCGGTAAGTTGGGAGTAGGCTGCTTTGAAATGCTTATGCGGAATGCATTATGATGATCCGAAATGGAATACGTTGAAACGGATCGTGGAACAATTTTTTAGGAGCACATATGCAATATAATAGATTATATAGTAAAAGTTAAAACCAAATAAGTTCACTATTTGTAAACTTATTAGCAATAATGTTTTTCAAAAGATATGAGAGAAATGAATCAACGATTATCGATACAAAGTCGGAGACGATGTCGACAATCTGCAAAATCATATAAGTTTATATAATGTCACCAGGATCACCGGAAAGTGGAAACCACATATATCGGTTTGCCGGTGTACAGCATTCCAGTACGTGTGAACCGGTATCAGTTCGCCGTCCATTAGGCGAATTCTGATAACCTTGGTCAGAAGTGGAAATGGAAAATTAGAAACATGCTAAACAAAGTTTGCAGTATCTATATCGGACCATTCCTATGAGTATCGGGATTGATGGTATCAGCAGTATCGGCGGTTTCAAATTAGAGTATCGGATTTTTTGGTATCGGAAAGAAAATAATTATCAATAAATTATTAACATTTTAGAAAATATATTTTATACATTTATGCATAATTTTAAGTAATTTCAGTGATGTTTCTTAGTGTTTTAAAATTGAATGAAATAGTAGTAACAACTGCTGATTGATTTACATGTAATAGATAATTTTTTTCTTTTACATGCTTTTACAACCTTACTATGCTTTTACACCATTGTTGATTGGTCTTTTTGATTCAATGTTCCTTGTCGAATTGACCGGAAAAGAGACCCCAATGTCCGTATCGGTCAATATCAGAATCGGTCGATATCGGATCGGGATATGCCAAACCGTGTCGGTAACAGCCGTATCGGATCGGTATCGACTAATACTACCAACTATAGAAGAAATACGAAGTGTTATTAGCTAGTGCTTATTATTACCAAAGTAGTTAAGGAGGATTGGAGGTCCAATAACTGACACGGAAGTCTAAACAAGAAAAAAAGAAAAGGATTACTAAGCCATGTCAAGGATAAATTACTCGGTTTCATTTCCACTCGGTTCGGGATCTTGACGAGTAATCGGATTACACAATACACACTTTATTCTTCACAAAACTAATATTAATATTCAAAAAAAAGTAGGAAACTATATATATATATATATATATATATATATATATATATATATATATATATATAAGTTTCTATTTAATAATTATGAAACAACAGTCACTAGTTTAAAGATCAAGAGTCATGTCAATCATGCAAATATTTAAGTAACATAAAACTAGGAATAAGCATCAAGTTTCTACCCTTTCATTAAGGAAAGCAAGAAGAAAAAAACAGTCTTTAAGCGAAAAACCATAGCATGTTGTGAGAAAAGAGTATAATCCTATATATTGAAAAGAAAAAAAAAGAACTTTTCAGTATCAGCTATTCGATTTTGACGATTTTGAACGAACCTTCTGCTTCCAAAATTACTTGTTTTGGGGTCAGTTAAGCAATCTCAGTGATTAATCAGTCTGATTAATGAAATTTTAAACGAGCCATGGGTTACAAACTTGTAATTGGACATTTAATCAGCCTTGTAAAATGATTTTAGTAACACTGAGTCAGGTTGGTCTAAAGAAACAGTAATTTGCGAGAAAACCAGTCAAAACTTTACTAAAGTTCAGAAAGGGCACTAATAATCAATAAGAAAAGTACTCGGAAATGCGAATATTAGTTTGAAACACTCAACAAGAAAGATGCATGAACTGTCCATATCGCATGGTTCCGTTTAAATGATCTGTAGATCAGTAGCTGGCATGCCTAGGCATGGGAGTTGTTAGATATTGTTGTGATAGAAAGAACATATATAATAGAGACCGAGCCCAGTGGCTCCTAGAGTAACTAATTTTCGCTCTCTCATACACATGTAGTAATTGCTAGGAAAGGTTTTGTCCTAATTAGTATTGGTAGAATTTATAGCATTATAATATTTTACTTCCTTAGAGCAAGCTAAGTTTATAATACAATGTTGTCATAGTCTTTGCAGACTTAAAACTCAAATAAAAGTGTCTTTCTCGAAGTAATAAAAATTAGAAACAAATAATTTTAGATGATAAAAATATAGGACTAGGTAACTGGAACCATGTAACTTAAAAACAAAAGAAGAAACTGGAGAGTATTATACATTAGCATACTTACATATGTTCATTTCCAACAACTATAGCAGTAGGACATGACCAGTCCAGCTCATAGACAGAAACCTAAAATGCCATTAATCATCATCTTAAAATGTTACTAATACTATTATAAGCACATATAAAGAAAAATCCAAACAGGAAAGAAAGCATTCTATGGTCAACATGATTCACATCTGACTGCAGTTCGTGAAGCCAGTCCACCAGAACAAAACAATAAAGATCTCAAAGCAGAATAACCAAGTTATGTACTTAAAAAGTTATGAAGGATCATAGCACAAATTTTGCCCGAGAAACTTTTGGCCGACAAAAAGCCAAACAACAACATTCTTTGTTTAAATTATTTAAGATGCAATCACAATTATTTTCTATGTTGAAAACTCTATTATTTATTAATTTGTTATCCAATACTCAAGTCAATATTACTTATTTTTTACTTCTGGGTCGGTATGATCATTAAATTGCCTATATGTGCAGCTCAAACACAATTTTTTGTTGAGAATGGACATGAGAAAACATGTGATGTCTCCATGTCGAGCACCTGTCATAAGAGACATGGACACTCCAAACTCAGTTTAGTGAGCTTATATCCTTGTAATATGTCGTCTACTTGTGCCAGTTCCGTATCCATGCAACATAAGCGGCAGGTAGTTGAGACTATATTATCAATCTAAAAAAAACACCAAATAAGTAGAAAAACCAAAAATGTACACTTTAGATGTGGGCTAAAAAACACAAAGAGACGACAGAGTCAGACAGACATGACCAGTTTAGTTGTTGCATTCCGAGGTAACATGTATTTATGAACAAGCGTATACACCAAAGAATAATTAAGGGCAACAAATACAGACAACTGTTTACCGTATCAATTCCCAAATGAGTTGTAGCAATCCGATAACCACGCATCCCAAGATCCTCAAAGCACTATGCCAGAGAATTCCAGAGCTCAATGTCTTAACCATTTTTCAGCACCCATGCTGACATGCCGGTTGTCCCTATACCTGCACAAGCAAGGAGATGTTTAGAAAATCACAAAGATTTCTCTGGTGAGAAAAGGGAAAGAGTTCAAGTATAATTCTTTCCAATTTTCTATGAAGCGAAAAACAATATACAATAAATAGAAACAATGAAGAAAATTTCATGGATTAAATTTCTCATTAGGGGTGTGCATTGGTCGCTTAACCAACAGAATGTACATTTTGAAAACCAAACTGGCCTAATCAGCTATGCAATTTATATAACCGAAACCGATTGGTTTGGTTAACCGGCTGGTCCTGTGCTTCGCCCGGTTAATTTGATTATAATCAAGTTATTAAATGTCAGATGTTGGGTTCATGATGGTTGGGTTTTGACATGACAAATGTCGAATGATGGGGTCATGTCAGGGATAAATCAAACGCCCGTGCGGTTTCAACATGACAAATGTCGAAAGATGGGGTCATGTCAGGGATAAATCAAACGTCCGCGGGGTTTCGACATGACAAATGTCGAATGATGGGGTCATGTCGAATGATGGGGTCCTTCTCTTGTCCGGTTTGTCCACATCCTCTGCTTCGAGGTTCCGATCGGGGTCCCAATCGAGGTCCCGATCGCTGTTTCATCCTCCTATCGCTCCTTCTCCTCTTGTCCGGTTTGTCCACATCCACTCTATTTTGAGGTTTCGATCGGGGTCCCAATCGAGGTCCCGATCGCTGTTTCATCCTCCTCTCGCTGGTGGCGAGACAGGGAGGCGAACCCTTTTTTATTAAAAAAAATTATTTCAAGATTCTGCTCTCGCTGGTGGCGAGATTGGGAGGCGAATCATTTTTTATTAAAAAAATACATTTGAAGATCTGGGTCCCTATCGAGGTCCCGATCGCTGTTTCATCCTTCTCTCGCTCCTCCTCCTCTTGTTCGGTTTGTCCACATCCACTCTGCTTCGAGGTTCCGATCGGGATCCCAATCGAGGTCTCAATCGTTGTTTCATCCTCTCGATGGTGGCAAGACTGAGAGACGAACCCTTTTTTATTAAAAAATTTATTTCATGATTCTCCTCTCGCTGGTGGCGAGACTGGGAGGCGAACCATTTTTTATTAAAATATAAATTATTTCAATATTCTAGATAATAACGTAAGAAAGAGAGAATTCAACCACAGATTTTCATACATTTGAACTTCCAAGAACCAAAAAAAATTAAAAAAATCAAAACCACAGTCATAACAAGAAAGAACGTCACCTCGATGATGGCCGGTGGTTTCGAAGAAGACAGAATGAGTGAAGAAGAAGACGCCATCAACTGCGAAGGAATGGAAGAAGAAGAATACGCCATCAACTGCGAAGGAATGGAAGAAGACGAATTAGAAGACGCCATAAAAATAGTAAAGATGAGTGAGAAAGATAGAAGGGGGAGTGAGAAAGAAATGGAAAAGAATCTTATATAGGCGTGGCGGTAGTGTCAGTGTCCTTCCTCTCCACCCAATCCATTAGAACCCACTATTGGGACCAATATTTTGACCGCTAAATGAATACCAGGCTTTAGAAATGGGTGCACTATATATTTGGTCTGTCTTTGAAGTGAATAACCAGCATTTATTATATTCAATAAGTTGTGTTAGTTAATATATTATTCTTACAAACAAGGAATTCAAAAAATCTCTTATTTTAGAAAAAAATAATTTCTTTTTAGAAAAAAAAATTCCTCTTTTTCTTTTTTCGATTAAAGAAAAAGAAGAATTTTTTTTTCTAAAAAAAAATTAAATTCTAAAATAGAGAGATTTTTCGAAATTCCTTGTTTGTAAGAATAATATATTAACTAACACAACATATTGAATATAATAAAAGCTGGATATTCACTTCAAAGACGAACCAAATATATAGTGCACCCATTTCTAAAGCCTGGTATTCATTTAGCGGTCAAAATACTGGTCCCAATAGTGGGTTCTAACAGATTGGATGGAGATGAAGGACACTGACACTACCGCCACGCCTATATAAGATTCTATTCAATTCCTTTCTTACTCCCCCTTCTATCTTTCTCACTCATCTTTACTATTTTTTATGGCATCTTCTTCTTCTTCCATTCCTTCGCAGTTGATGGCGTCTTCTTCGTCTTCTTCCATTCCTTCGTAGTTGATGGCGTCTTCTTCTTCACTCATTATGTCTTCTTCGAAACCACCGACCATTATAGAGGTGACGTTCTTTCTTGTTATGACTGTGGTTCTGATTTTTTAATTTTCTTGGTTCTTGGAAGTTCAAATGTATGAAAATCTGTGGTTCGGATTCTCTCTTTCTTAAGTTATAATCTAGAATATTGAAATAGTTTTTTTTTAATAAAAAAGGGTTCGTCTCCCAGTCTCGCCACCAGCGAGAGGAGAATCATGAAATATTTTTTTTAATATAAAAGGGTTCGCCTCTCAGTCTCGCCACCAGCGAGAGGAGAATGAAACAGCGATCGAGACCTCGATTGGGATTCCGATCGGAACCTCGAAGCAGAGTGGATGTGGACAAACCGGACAAGAGGAGGAGGAGCGAGAGAAGGATGAAACAGCGATCGGGACCTCGATTGGGACCCCGATCTTCAAATGTATGAAAATATGTGGTTCAGATTCTCTCTTTCTTACGTTATTATCTAGAATCTTGAAATTGTTTTTTTAATAAAAAATGGTTCGCCTCCCAGTCTCGCCACCAGCGAGAGGAGGATCTTGAAATAATATTTTTTTAATAAAAAAGGGTTCGCCTCCCAGTCTCGCCACCTCAGAGAGGAGGATGAAACAGCGATCGGGACCTCAATTGGGGCCCCGATCGAAACCACGAAACAGAGTGGATATAGACAAACTGGACAAGAAGAGAAGGAGCGATAAGGAGGATGAAACAGCGATCGGGACCTCGATTGGGACCCCGATCAAAACCTCAAAACATAGTGGATGTGGACAAACCAGACAAGAGAAGGAGCGATAAGGAGGATGACCCCATCATTCGACATGACCCCATCATTCGACATTTGTCATGTCGAAACCCCGCGGGCGTTTGATTTATCCCTGACATGACCCCATCATTCGACATTTGTCATGTCGAAACCCAACCAACATGAACCCAACATCTGACATTTAATAACTTGATTATAATCAAATTAACCGAGCGAAGCACAGGACCAGCCAGTTAACCAAACCAATCGGTTTCGGTTATATAAATTGCACAGCTGATTAGGCCAGTTTGGTTTCCAAAATGCACATTCGGTTGGTTAAGCGACCAATGCACACCCCTAATAAGAAATTTAATCCATAAAATTTTCTTCATTGTTTCTATTTATTGTTTATTGTTTTTTGCTTCATAGAAAATTGGAAAGAATTATACTTGCACTATTTCCCTTTTCTCACCAGAGAAATCTTTGTGATTTTCTAAACATCTCCTTGCTTGTGCAGGTATAGGGACAACCGGCATGTCAGCATGGGTGCTGAAAAATGGTTAAGACATTGAGCTCTGGAATTCTCCGACAGAGTGCTTTGAGGCTCTTGGGATGCGTGGTTATTGGATTGCTACAACTCATTTGGGAAGTGATAAGGTAAACAGTTGTCTGTATTTGTTGACCTTAATTATTCTTTGGTGTATACGCTTGTTCATAAATACATGTTACCTCGTAATGGAACAACTAACTGGTCATGTCTGTCTGACTCTGTCGTCTCTTTGTGTTTTTTAGCTCACATCTAAAGTGTACATTTTAGGTTTTTTTACTTATTTGCTGTTTTTTTTTAGATTGATGATATAGTCTCAACTACCTGCCGCTTATGTTGCATGGATACGGAACTGGCACAAGTAGACGACATATTACAAGGATATAAGCTCACTAAACTGATTTTGGAGTGTCCAGGTGCTCGACATGGCGACATCACATGTTTTCTTGTGTCCATTCTAACCAAAAAATTGTGTTAGAGTTGCGCATATAGGCAATTTAATGATCATACCGACCCAGAAGTAAAAAATAAGTAATACTGCCTTGAGTATTGGATAACAAATTAATAAATAATAAAGTTTTCAACATAGAAAATAATTGTGATTGCATCTTAAATAATTTAAACAAAGAATGTTGTTGTTTGGCTTTTTGTCGGCCAAAAGTTTCTCGGGCAAAATTTGTGCTATGATCCTTCATAACTTTTTAAGTACATAACTTGGTTATTCTGCTTTGAGATCTTTATTGTTTTGTTCTTACACGGCTCTACGAAGGGGTGAGGAGCGTTTTCAAGACTTTGTCGAGACGAGAACCCATCCTTTCGACTGGGGAGTCTGTTTTGTCCACTGGTGGACTGGCTTCACGAACTGCAGTCAGATGTGAATCATGTTGACCATAGAATACTTTCTTTCCTGTTTGGATTTTTCTTTATATGTGCTTATAATAGTATTAGTAACATTTTAAGATGATGATTAATGGCACTTTAGGTTTCTGTCTATGAGCTGGACTGGTCATGTCCTACTGCTATAGTTGTTGGAAATGAACATTTGTAAGTATGCTAATGTATAATACTCTCCAGTTTCTTCTTTTGTTTTTAAGTTACATGGTTCCAGTTACCTAGTCCTATATTTTTATCATCTAAAATTATCTGTTTCTAATTTTTATTACTTTGAGAAATACACTTTTATTTGAGTTTTAAGTCTGCAAAGACTTTGACAACATTGTATTATAAACTTAGTATGCTCTAAGGAAGTAAAATATTATAATGCTATAAAATCTACCAATACTAATAAGGACAAAACCTTTCCTAGCAATTACTACATGTGTATGAGAGAGCGAAAATTAGTTACTCTAAGAGCCACTGGGCTCGGTCTCTATTATATATGTTCTTTCTATCACAACAATATCTAACAACTCCAATGCCTAGGCATGCCAGCTACTGATCTAGAGATCATTTAAACGGAACCATGCGATATGGACAGTTCATGCATCTTTCTCGTTGAGTGTTTCAAACTAATATTCGCATTTCCGAGTACCTTTCTTACTGATTATTAGTGCCCTTTCTGAACTTTAGTAAAGTTTTGACTGGTTTTCTCGCAAATTACTGTTTCTTTAGACCAACCTGACTCAGTGTTACTAAAATCATTTTGCAAGGCTGATTAAACGTCTGATTACAAGTTTTTAGCCCATGGCGGGTTTAAAATTTCATTAATCGGACTGATTAATCACTGAGATTGCTTAACTGACCCCAAAACGAGTAATTTTGGAAGCAGCAGGTTCGTTCAAAATCGTCAAAATCGAATAGCTGATACTGAAAAGTTCTTTTTTTTTTTCAATATATAGGATTATACTCTTTTCTCACAATATGCTATGGTTTTCGCTTAAAGACTGCTTTTTTCTTCTTGTTTTTGTTAATGAAATGGTAGTAACTTGATGCTTATTCCTAGTTTTATGTTACTTAAATATTTGCATGATTGACATGACTCTTGATCTTTAAACTAGTGACGGTTGTTTCATAATTATTAAATAGAAACTTTTATATATATATATATATATATATATATATATATATATATATATATATAGTTTCCTACTTTTTTCTTGAATTATTAATATTAGTTTTGTGAAAAATAAAGTGTGTATTGTGTAATCCGATTACTCGTCAAGATCCCGAACCGAGTGGAAATGAAACCGAGTAATTTATCCTTGACATGGCTTAGTAATCCTTTTCTTTTTTTCTTGTTTAGACTTCTGTGTCAGTTATTGGACCTCCAATCCTCCTTAACTACTTTGGTAATAATAAGCACTAGCTAATAACACTTCGTATTTCTTCTATAGTTTGTAGTATTAGTCAATACCGATCTGATACGGCCGATACCGACACGGTTTGGCATATCCCGATCCGATATCGACCGATGCCGATATTGACCGATACGGACATTGGGGTCTCTTTTCTGGTCAATTCGACAAGTATCATTGAATCAAAAAGACCAATCAACAATGGTGTAAAAGCATAGTAAGGTTGTAAAAGCATGTAAAAGAAGAAAATTATCTATCACATGTAAATCAATCAGCAGAGGTTACTACCATTTCATTCAATTTTAAAACACTAAGAAGCATCACTGAAATTACTTAAAATTATGCATAAATGTATAAAAAATATTTTCTAAAATGTTAATAATTTATTTTCTAAAATGCATAAATGTATAAAATATATTTTCTAAAATGTTAATAATTTATCCATCTTAGAAAACTAACGACGTGGCAGGATATGATTGACAATCGTATTAGAAGGAGAACAACAATAATATATGATAGGAACAACAATAATATATGATAGGAACTAGGGAGGAACTATTTTACAGGGAGGATTGCTTGCAAGTTGCAACACAAGGATTGTTCTCTAATGTTGTAGATAAGCATAATATATGGCTTTATTACTGAAGTCTAGCTAATAAATGTAGATTTACTATCAAATTGGCCGAAGAAAAAGTTCATCATGCTACCTAATATTTTCGAGGCAACAGACGTATCATGGATTACTGGTGTTGGGCACTGATAATATTATTGAAACTCTAGGATTGTTCTGGATTCTTCTTTATGAAAGGCATGGGTACCACATCCTTCCTTGAGTTCTTCCATTGTGGAACTAAAATAGAAAAACTGAAGAGGCTCTTAGGCCATACAAAGAACAACTAAAACAATGTTAACTATCTTCTACATACCTCTTGCTCTCTTCCAACTGAAATTTTAGCTGTAACTACCAACAATCAAAACACCATGTCAACCAACTCTCCATTGGACACACTCGTAAGCAACAACATACTATTTCACACACAATACCTCCTATGGTTCTGCTTTTTCCACGTAATTTGAAGATTTTATTGTCATTATCTGCTTAAATTTTTACATTTTTTGTACTTACTCTACTATATGCTTATGTACTGTCTTCATGCTCATACGTTATATATTTTGCTTTTCTAATTTTGTCTTTTTTTTTCTTTTTATACTCTTATTTTCGCAATATATACTTGGATGTATGTTCTTTTCTCTTGAAATTTGGTTCTCTTTCTTCTTTTTTATGTTCCACGTCTAGGTTGTCTATTCTTTTCCTTGTGCTTGTCCCTTCACTCATATTTGCTTCTCTTCCTCTTGCTCCTGCATTCCTATTAATTTCTCTTCCCTTCTTTATTCTGCAGCTTTCCTTTTATATTTGTTCTATAGTTTGGTCATTTTGTAAAGTAGTAGCACACTTCATTAAAATATAACATATTCTTGCAGGTTGAGAACAGACATATTTTGCTAGTTTATCTTTTAATATCTTATATTTCAAGTCTATGCTTTGCTCTTTAGACTATAAATTATGCTTAATAATGACAACTCTTTTTCTCTTCAGTGTGAAAAGCTAACTTCATTGTAATGTTATTTATGTATTCAACATTGCCCTATGTTTTTAAATTAGATAAACTACAAAAGATCCTTTACCTATGGGGCAGTTTGCAGTTTGCTTCTATTACTTTAAACATAATAAAGTGACCAACGAACTTGCCTGGAGAAATTGAAATTCTGGACAACTTTACCATCCCTAGAAATCTAAATAATAAGATTAAATTTAACTTTACATATTAAGGAAGGAGAAAAAAGAGGCAATATGAATTTAAGGAACTTTCTGCCTTTGTGAAAAAGGTCCAAGTTTATGCTTTTACTTAATGTTTGGGGATTTGGAGTTAAGGTTTCCAAAGTTTTAATTTTGAGGCTAAGTATAGTTGATGGGGGCGATTGGTCATCTGTTAAAGCTAATGGTGGCAAACTAACTCTTGCTACCATAATTGAAGGCAGTTTTACGTAATTTACTCCTAGAACATTTTGCTTGTACTGCACCATTTCAGCCACCTTGCATATTTTAGCACATTTTGCCTATTCGATGATAAGGTTTTATTACCAAAAGTTGTCTCTAATTAGTAACTAAATGTGACAAACTATCATGCTTATAACTAAATACCATGAACTTTGATAGTTAGCCACTTGCTACCCCGAACTTCAATGTTTGTTGCACTCTATGACATACCCTCAACTTGTGAATTTTTTTGGACAGTTATGTCCATAAATATCCCAACCCGTTCGCCCCCTAATCACCATCTCCCACCCCCAACACCCCCTACCTCACGTAGCCTCCTCCACCCGCTCCTCCTCCACCCTGAGCGCCCCCCCACCCCACCTACCCCCAACACACACTCTCTCCCAACAGCCATCCCACCCACTTCTGCAAGGATAGGGGCATTGGCACCCCTGTTTGCAGTTAGGACGATAGTTCATGGTATTAAGTTGCAAAAACAAAGTTCTTGATAGCAATTTGCTAATTTTCAAAGTTATGGGTCTTAGTTGTAAAAGAGTGATAGCTTGTGGTTGTTGATTGCAACTAAGCCTTTGCTTGCACTAACACTAAGTCAAAATGTACAAGTTATCGAGAGAGTGGTTATGAACCTTAAATGTAGATGTTGAATATAATCATATAAAATTTTTATTTTTATTGCTTGTTGGGATATAAGTGATGATGCTTTGCAACTATCTGACTTGCATTGTAGCATTCCAATGAAAGGTATGGTGGATTCTTTCAATGTTTCAGTTGCTGGAGGCATTCTGATGCATCATGTTGTTTGTGACCAAGTTTCACGTCTGGTAAGAATGTTCATTTACCTGCCATACACATGAGATTATGGAAGTTGTGGCCTTTCTATATTAAAAAGTTGATTAATCTATTGCTTACTACACAATTTATATATGATTTTGATTGCTAATAAGACATATCTCTGACATTTAGGAAAATGCCTTGTAAATAGCATGTTAAACACAAATTATAAACTGTCTCTTACTAATACTGATCCTCTTCTATAATCTTTCACTGTTTAGAAACTGTGTAGAAGCAATAAGATGTTAGTTGAAGGAGGTGGTAAAACCTGGGGTAGATCTAAACAATCTTGGACTGAGACTGAAAAGACGGATAATGGGTTTTGTTAATGTTAGAGGATATGGTCCTTAACAGAGCTAAATGGAAGTAGAGGGTTCACATGGTTGATCCAAGAAGTTTGGGTTAAAGACTTGGTTGTTGTACTATTTAAAATGTGATGAGCTCATTTTGCCTATCAGAAGGTTACATATACTTTTCTCAGACATTTTTCTCTCTTAATATGTCGTCCACTTAAATTTGTGGGAGGTGGGAGGAGTTACTAACATATCTCGGACATTTTTCTCTCTGAGGTGTAGGATTAATATAAAGTAAGTAAAACAGAGAATAACAAATTTTAAGTAGGTATTAGGTCAAGTACTACTTTGCTTTAGTTAAGGGTAGTAACTATGGTATTGACTAACAAGAGGCAATATATGTTTCCCATTTTCATTTGATTTCTTTGTCATTTGTCCCCTATAGCGTTGTTTAATCATTAAGCGTAGCCAAAAATGACTCGTGGACTCATGCATTTGCTCATTCACTGGTCAACGCAAAAGGAAACTAGCATGCAAATATACAAGTAGATATATCCAACTCAAAAAAAAAAACTAGCATGCAAACCGTCCTACTCAAACCCAAGCAACGCGTGAACCTATCGAATCACAATCTAAGCCTCAAAATTCATCCTCAAACTATGCTACAATCCAAGCCTTATTAATCCAATCATCGATATACACACTCTTGCCAAGGCAAGGTGGCCGTCGCCTACACGAAAAGCACAAACCAAACCAAACCAAACCAAAGCAAACCAACTCTTATCTATATGAAGTCACTAGCCAAGCCATAAAGGACTGATCAACTGCAGTTCTACCCGATCCAGCGCTAAGTAGCTAGTCTGCCTTGTCGTATCGAACTGTCGGCACCGCGCCCAAGGCACGTTACCATTTGTCTCCTCCATGGCCGAACGGTCCCGGTGCCCCGGAGCATATCCCCTTCGAGGAAACAAAATCCTGTGTGCAACAGGTTGTCCGTGACCGATGCAAACACCAAGTAGGTATGACGAGAGAATCGAGCATTCTCGCCCCACCAAACGATCCTAGCCTCATTCCAACCAACTATCCATAATCATTCTCCAACTTATATCCGAAGACACCATCTCAAGTTATCCCCATAGGCACTATGCCACTTCGACACAATGCTCCAATTGGTGCAACACCCCTCGCTCCAAAACTACATGGCACAATGTCCCAACAGTGACACAATACCCTCACCGATGTAGTAGTCCGGTTTCGAACCACAACTGCATGCTTTGCTTGACAAAGCGTCTAACTGATACTCGTGCACGGATGCACGCTCGCTCGCCCGCCCGAAGTGCCTCGATGCTCCAACCAATATGATCAACTCAAGCTCCAACTGCCTACTCAAGCTCCAACTGTCCAACGCAAAACAAACTCAAGCCACAAATCATATCCAACCAAACGACGACCCTATGCACGCCACAGTGTAGTGATTTCCAAGTTCCAATCCAAGTGTTCAAGCCATTACGTGTGTTCCATATTATTAGGCATGAAGGAGTAAAGAAGAAGGGACAAAACCCACTCACCGAGTCTGATTCCGTTAAGCATCATGCCCTGTCGATACGGCCGATCCCTTGAACCCGTAGTCCGATGCAAAGCACGATCTACTCAATTGGTATGACCGTGCGAGCAGGTCATGCTCTCCAAATCATCCGACCGATCGGACTAAGGAAGACGGCATTATCGCTCCAAATCATGCTATCCCAGTACTGCTCTGAACGAACACATGATTTTCATCGAACTCCGCTTGCGATCTGCACATGAAACCAACTCAAATCAATACTTGTTCCCAAATCCAACAAATCAAAATATATCAAGCTATTGCCTCATTCAATCCGACTCAGCATAATGCACCGTACGGTTGCGGGGCATTCCATTATATACCACTTAGAATCAGGTTCGTCCTCAAACCAAACCAGTATCCATTCCTTATCGCATGCCGCTTGCCCAATTCATAACTCTGCTCCACGCAACTCACATTCTCTTGATCCAGACTCAGCATCTCGCTCGCACAAATTTCATATTCCCACATCCTCCTTGCAGCTCAATACGAATTCCTCATATCGCTTAGTTTGGATCATACACATATTTAAGGCATCCCTGAAATACATGCAGTTCAGCCGAGCTTAGCGATAGCGAATTTGAACAAGTTACAAGGGTATCTTTATGTCCGAGGCATTCATTCGCTTCACTCTCGACTGAACCAATCCTGACGTTTATTCCATAACTCATTCGCACAAGCATTATTCTCAAATACGATAATTTCCTACTGACAATTTTTTTACCTGACTCGAATCAGTTCGTGTTCCAACTCAATCCATCCAACTATTTCTGAATCCACACTAGCACCGTCCAAACTCAACTAACCAAAATCTAGCATGACTCCAATCGCACAATGTTCTGCAAGCACCGTCTTCAAATATTATCTCATGCTCCGAACATTCATCACAATTGATACTACCCCAGCTAGGTGACTTACCCAAATATCAAACTATGCTCCGAACGTCCAAACTCAACTTCCTCTTGTCTTCTTTTCAGGTGAAGACATCTCAGGGGAGGGCGGAGTTGATGCAACCTTTGACTTTGTTGCAGATACTGCCGATGAAATGGCGGTGTTTGATATCGAAGAGGCATGCTTTGAAGCTGCCGATCCTTCATCTGCAATGTTATCGAGTGTCGTCTAGCCAACGGCAGTCCAGATATCTTCAGAGGAGGATGAGCCCATCATCGCGACTGTGCCTCCTTCGTTGAGTACGCCAGCAACTTCAACCGTTGCTGGTGTTCATTCTTTTGTAACGCCATCTGTAGAGGCAACGACAGTGGCAACATCCTTCGCGGTCATTCCTGGAAGGAGATTTCCCGGTATCGCAGCCACTCCTAGCGTGCATCCGGTCTTCAATATGCTGATTGAACAATATACCAGCCTATTCTACCTCAGTTTGAAGGAGTTGATATCCATGGTGCTAGAGAAGAACATGAGCTTTGATAATTTGCTGACGTCCTCCCAGCTTGCGATAGCGCCGATCAGAAATTTCAACGACGCTGGAAGAGCTGATGCGCTGGAGCAAATAGTTAATGGTTTGGAACAACCCATTAACGAGTATTTGCAACTATCTCGAGGCAATGTCGATGAGATGATTCAGGCCGAGTATGACTCCTTGACTGTGAGGCTTGCTGAACAGATGGAATGCTTAAACAAATCCATCCAGGCACAACAACAGGAGATGGATAAAGAGCAGGCCGTCTTGGAGGAGGTTATTCCTCAGCTAACCCAGTGCGAGGCCGAACATGAGGGAAATAAAGCGAGGTTCAGTAAATTGGAAGCTAAACTCGCTCAGGCAAAGGAGTGAGCTCTCCAGTCATTGGCAGCTCGAGATAAGTTGAAGGGCCGAATGGATATAGCTCAGCGGAACTTGGCACATGTGGGTGTCATTCGTGCCGATTATATACATGCTCGGTCCGAACTATCCCTCCTGAGTAATGACGAGGCACGACTGGAATGGGCTCGCGCTAACATCTTGGACTCCAGGAATGAGAAGATGGCTGCTTTAGCGCAATAGATTCGCGACTTAACTGCTCCTCCCCAATGATGTACTTTTTGCTTCTTTTGTAACTTGCTCTTCCCGGAGATAATAAAGAGGCTTTATCTGACTTTGTGGACCCATCATTTTTTAATATAAATGATAGGCTAGGGTGAAAGAGATATCAGAGGTATCATGAATATGACATACTTTCGGTAAGGTTTTGCTGAATGTAAATCTATTCAGAGTTAACATGAACCTGAAAGAATATAATCCAACCAAATTTGTATAGTAAACACTATCAGAGGTAATATGAACATGATAGGTTTACAAATTAATTAAGGATATCTATTCAGAGGTCACATGAACCTGATAGAATATGATCCAGCTAACCTTTGTATGTGGTATCGTCAGAATAAGATCTTCACCATACTCCGTTTAAACAAGGGAGATTAAGCGTAGTACTTTTTCAGGAATTTGTCGTTGATAAGAGCCATTACCAATTTTTATTAGGCTTGGCTAAGATGCAAGTGCCATTTGAAATCATATAAGGGCCCTCTCATTTCTTTATGATTGTTTGTGCGCACTTTGGTTGGTTGAGGACATCCCACTGGGGGATTCTTTGGTGGACCTATTATTTGTTGCGCATGTTGAGTGCAAATAATAAGTTCGAAGCAAACCCTATCAGAGGTAGTATGGACGTGATAGATTTTGTGGCTGGTAAAGACGTCCTGCTAGGGGATTTTTGTGGACCCACTACTTTTTGCGCACGTTTGTGCAAGTAATAGGTTTCATACAAGATGCTTGTAAAATATGACTCTATGGGAATGAGCAGAGACTGACTCTTTCTTTACTGGGAAAAATGAGGACAGTTCAGAGGTAATATGGACATAAACCATTCGTTTTTATTGGACCTATTACTTCTTGCGCACAAGAGTACAAGTAATAAGCTTAAGACAAGCCCTGCCAGAGGTAATATGGACATGGCAGTTTTTTTTTCTTTTTCTGGACTTAAAACCACTGGCGTACTTAGGGTTTAAGTACGGGTGCTAAGTTGAGACGACAATCGATATCAGAGGTAATATGGACATGATAATCGATAGCCAAAAACTCAAAAAGTTTGTTCAGAGGTAATATGAACATGACAAACTTTTGAGTTGTGACTCCATTGGGGATGGAGGTATATATCTGCTCAGAGGTAATATGGACATGTCAGTTTTTGTGGACTCAACACCATTGGCGTACTTAGAGTTAAGTACGGGTGTTAAGTTGAGATGACAACCGATATCAGAGGTAATATGAACATGATAATCGATAGCCGGACCAGGAAGATTTGTTCAGAGGTAATATGAACATGACAAACTCGGCCTGAGAGAATCATTACGACAACAGTTCAGAGGTAATATGGACGTAAACTAGTGTCTATAAAAAAATTCACTGTGGAATGATTTTGCTGAGTGGGGATAGATCTGAAGAATCCGCTGGGGAAACTTTAGGTACTCATCATCCGGTATTTTCTTGACGGAGCAAATTGTTACATTAGAGTGAAATCAATTTGAAGTGATTGTCCCCTCGTTTATAAATACAAAGTGACGACTTTGGCGTCAATTAACTCCTGGATTCTCCTTTTCAGTACATAGCACGCCCTTGTGGGATGATGAATGTACCGATGAAAGAGACAATAATCTGGGTCATCGACTTTGCCGGCCTTTTCAGGATATCTGATGTTGGGTAGCTGAAGTTTGTTTTTCTTCATCAATATATTGAAGATTTCAATGATGTCATCTTCATTGAAGGAGAAAGTCCCTTTTGGCCTTCGGGCTCCCGATGCCTGAGTTGTACGGTCTTCCGGGAAGATGGTCATCGTTGTATCATCTTCGGACTCAGAGGGATTTCTACCCCCAGCTTTGGATGTTGCCCTATTTTGTCGAGGTAGACTACCCCCAGACATGTCGTGGCATTTGTCCACAGAAGTTGATTTAGAAGGACCTGCCTCTGGTATTACAGGATCAGACCCTGGGTGTTTGGAGTTTGCAAGAGATGCAGTATACCCCAACCCAAAACGAGTTTGTTGGCAGTAAGGATTACCATGCAACGGTATTCGTCTGTCTTTTCCATAGTTGAGGCATTGTTTCAACTTCAAATCGTAACCCATGCTTTGTATAATCTTTAAAGCCTGTGGGCTATATCTGTGTATTTGCATTTTTCCACCATCGGACTCGTGAGAGTCCTCTTGTACAATCGGTCTGTTCCGCATTCGACCGAAGATTATTTGATGCTGATTGTCGCGAGTAGGTGGAACAATAAAAATAGACTTTTCATGTGGCCCATATGTCATGACGACATTAGATGTTGACTCATCTTCCCACAGGATCTCCCCACGCTTGGAAGTTAGGGACGCCAAATCTTGATTTTGACCCCTGTCTTTGCGTTTCTGGATCAAGAAATTACGCAAATCAGTGATATTAGCAGAAGGAGAAGAGGAAGGCTTATTCTGCCTTTTTACACCATTGGGCCTGTGGAGATTAGGAACTAGAACACTTTCTCTGCCATATGAGTAGAGCAGTTCAGCCATGTGAGTAGCACATGATCCATGAGGAGCATATGTTCCTGTGAACCGGGTCTTCTTTACGCCGAGAGGCTTATTCTGGCGTAATCTGGCGCTTTGCACAGGTTGGCGTAAAACTGAGGAAGTCCTTAATCGGCCGTCAGCATTCCGCGTAATCCGAAGAGCGAGCAGATTCTTCTCTTGATGGCGTAAAAGCCGAGAGGTCGAGAAATTCGCCACTTGTTTTTCCTTGCGGTGATTGCAGGGACCATCTGCCTTATTGTAGAGGGGAGATAAATTTTTACGCGCGAGGCGCTTTTGGAATTTCTGAATTGGCGCTGAGGCCTTGTCAGAAATTTTGTCTACCACGTCACAGACGGGAGACAAAATTTTACGCGCGGGGCGTGGTGTAGACTTCTGGATTGGCACTAAGGCATTGCCAGAAGCTTTGTCTGCCACGTCACAGACGGGAGACTGAATTTTACGCGCAGGATGCGGAGTAGACTTCTGGATTGGCACTAAGGCACTGCCAGAAGCTTTGTCTGCCACGTCACAGACGAGAGACAAAGTTTTACGCGCAGGGCGCGGAGTTGTCATGCCCCAGTCCCAAAATACGTAGGACCAGGAATACGTGACACGCCAGCTACGCATTCGACCAGACTCTGGTCTGACTCGAATACATATAAGCTGTAATATAAAGGGCACTATCTAAATATTCAATAACTGTAAACCTCTGTCTCAATCCACAATGTACAACAGTATACAAGAAAGAGCTATATGTGCTAGAGTCGGCCGCCCAACAACACACTAACTCGAATAGACTCGAGAATAAGTATGAGTCTATAAAACTAGGCTACAACAGCAGATAAAATAAACAATGTAAAATAACCATATTGCCGGTAGATATAATGTGAGTACCTGGTACCATGCCCGCAAGACCTGCAACTCCAATAGCAACTCCCAAAACTCCGTAATCATCTATGCTGCAAAACTGACAGGGAACCAGGTCCTCAGAGGGACGTAACAAGGTACAGAAATACAACATGCCAAGTAAATAGAAAGTACAAGTGCAACAACAGGGTAATCTAGTATAACCAAACAAGTGTGACACAGTTTAAAGACAATGTTCGACGCGTGGGCTTTCTAATATAAAACCGTAGCTCCGAACACAGAGACACACGGGTCGGACCGTAGCTCCGAGCACAGAGACACACGGGTGAAACAGCTACACTAGATACAGGTATCACTACAAAATACTACATATATATAAGCGCGTACAGAGTAGCCCAAACGTCTAGTAACTGTCTTCCCCTTTTCCAAGCGGTCAACGATTGTGCGTTGAACCTGACCCTCTAACTACAGTCTCGACTCACAGATATAACTCAACAAACGCGACCCTAAGGTCGTCCCAATCTCTGGTCATGATGTCGGTATCAGGATACAGGAACCTGGCACGATCACAGTGTATGAGTGTGTCCTGGGGTGTCGATAAACTCAGGTACGCATATCGAGATACTACGAATTATCCAATAATCTTCCTAGGACGCTACGACGTACGTCTTCACCCGGTTGTGAATCGGACGCGAAGTACCGAACGTCAGCAATAATACGTGCACAATGTACAAAAAGAAACAACAAATATCTGTAATCGGAAATACAGGGTGGCAAGGTACACTTGCCTGCGTGCGGCTGCTGATGACGGGGTTCTGGTACCACGTCCAAATCCTCAGATTCCGCAGTACCTAGAGATGAGATACAAACTAAATCAATAAACTATCACGCGTCAAACAGGGATGTGACACTCGTCTAACATATGTTCAACCCTCTGTTATAACTCACACAGACACTAAGCTAGGGGTTGACTAAGGAAATGTTATAATTAATTCAATTAATCACCTGTACAACATCTTCAGATAAATCCTCAATCTTACTATATTCAACACGATGTTCAGCAGTTCAACCCATGATCAAATTCTCAGTTTCACCCCGGTTTTTCACAGACGTTAACATGCATATTCAGATATCATCCTCGAACAAATTAATCATTAATTAATTAAACCCCCCTTATACAACCATCAACATTTTACCTTAACACTATTCTTCGATTAATTTCATTATTAATTCTCAGTCTCCAATCACTGACTAACGGTTTGATATTACACCATTTTCACAATCCATTACCTGTTCCACCATGTCCATCAATATTCCACTACCATAGTATTATTCGTCAACAATTTAACTCTGCCCATCATCAATAATAAAAATGCATATATTAAAACGAACACCCTAGTTGTCTCATGCACTTAAAACCCAATCTCATTATTATCATATTTCCAACAGTCTTATTTACATATTTCTTATCCTCACACACGATCACCAATGCCAATTTAAACCAAAATTAATCCATTAGCACTTTCATCAATTGTGTATTATATTATGCATTAACCTAAAACCTCTCATGTATACATATAAATCCCAAAATTACCAATGCATATAAGTATCCCTTAACTAAAACCGTTTCATTCTAAATCCCTCAACTCGATGTATATCCATAAATTTCATTTCATTCCTATGTAATTTTAACCCTAAATGTTAGCTAAGTAATCCCCAACACTTAAACATAAACCCTAAACTAACAATACATAGAACAAAAATATAAGTGTAAAGAGGGGAGAATGTTTCACCTTAGCGAGGTGTTGTTGGCCGGAGGAGGAGATGGTGGGGATGCCGGAAATGGGTGGTGCGAGTTGTGGAGATGGCCGGAAGGAGGTCGGCTCGCGGTCAGCAGGGTGGAAGAGTATTGCTAGGCCGGAATAGTGTCGAGGGAGCAGTGCCGGAGAACGGGGGACTCGCCGGGGAAGGAGGGCAGTGCTCTGCGGAGTCGCTGGCTCGACGCCGGGGCAGCAGCTCGTCGGAACTGCTGTCGGCACAGCGCTGGAGACGCTGAGGGATACCCGCGGGGATCACAGCGGCTGAGCCGCGGGGGATGGGCTGGCCGGATCGGCAGTCCGCCGGAGCTCGAGGCAGGAGTACTGCTCGCGGCTGGAGGTGCGCCGGCATTGGTCAACTGTGGTGGTGGCAATGGAGGTACGGCCGGAGAGGGATCGGCAGCGGGGTGGAGGAGATCGGCGGTCGAGGGGAAGAGAGTGCAGACCGGAGCTGGGAGGAGTCTGCACTGTCCGTTGCTCGGCGGGACGGGACCGGAGCGGGGAGCGCTGCACTGCCGCGGAGGTGCTCAGATGTACTGCCGGCGGAGAGGAGCACAACTGCAGTGCCGGCGGGGAGGAGATGCCCAGCTGCTGCGGGCGGAGAGATGCACGGCTGCTGCGGGCTGCAGAGATCGCCTGAGCGGGGTGGACTGGCCGGGTGGAGGAATGCTCGCCGGAGTTGGGAGCTCGGTCGGCCGGGGAATGGGTTCCCTCAGGGAGAAGAAAGGGAGAAGTAGAATAAGGGAAGAAGAAGAAGAAGAAAGCTTTGCTTTGCATGAAGAATAAATGGAGGAGGGAGGAGAGAGAGATTTTATTGGGATTAGGGCCGGTTGGTTTTTTGTGTTGAGGGTGGGGTGAGCAGTTACTTTATAGGGGTTGGTGAAAAGGGATGGATGGTTGTGATCATCCTATTCAAAATGGATGGTTGTGATTGATCATGAAGAGGAGAGGGTTTTCTTCATGAGAGGTGAATGCATGGGTGTGAATAGGACCCCATTTTGGGACCTCTCATTTGTTCATGGCCAATAGGGTGGTGCCACACAATTCAATAATTGCAACTTAGTCCCGTAAATTCGAAAATTGCATGGACACATAAAATAATGCAAAAATTGCGGAAAAAAATATGTTTAGCAATTTTCATGGTGAGAGGGTGTTGTGCGTTAGGCACGGGTCTAATTAGAAAGGCATTAGGATTAATTTAGGATTAAAATTGGGATTTACAAAGTTGGTATCCCCGATTTAAATAGAAATAAAGTGTCCCGCGAATTTAATTTAATTGGGGCACTTGGGGTCAAAATCCGGAAATGACGCAAAGGCCAAAAATGGTGGGGGCTTGGAGTCAGTCTTGGACCCTTTAGTTGGTCCGGCTCAACGGGTTAAGTTGGTATTCCCAAAATTTAGGGTAACGACACAAGTGTCCGACACGGAATTAAATATGGGTTACGATTCTCGGAATGTTGCGCAATTAATTTAGAGCACACAAAAACTGATTTTAAAAGACGGAAAAATCCAGTGCCTAATTTGGCGAGTCAAGTCGAAAGTACAATAGCCCGATGGAATTTATGGGCTGATATTGGGCTCCGATTAAATTAGGAATGACAGGGCGCGCCAAGGGTTTTAAATAAATGAATTAAATACCAGATAAAAATTATCTCCACTCTAAACCTCGAAATCTGCTACCAAAAACCAAAATTTTCCAAATCCACTCTAACTATCTACAGAATAAATCGAGGGGGTTTACAGAGTAGACTTCTGGATTGGCACTAAGGCACTGCCAGAAGCTTTGTCTGCCTCGTCACAGACGGGAGACAAAGTTTTACGCACAGGGCGCAGAGTAGAGTTCTGGATTGGCACTGTGGCACTGCCAGAAGCTTTGTTTGCCACGTCACAGACGAGAGACGGATTATTACGCCCAAGGCGTAGAGGTCGCGCTGTCACAACCTTGTTGATCGGAGAGAGAGAATCCGCAGGAATTGTAGAGGATATCCGGGGCATCCATACTTTACGCAATTTTCTGTTGTCTTGGACAGAGAGGGAATGAGAGCTACCCCCTGCTCAAAACATGTCTTCGTAAGCCGATTGGTCGAATTGGACGACCAAGGTCTTCTTCGTTGATCCTACGGATACAGCATCGTGTTGAGCAATGGCTTTCTCGTCAGATGAGAAAGAATTTCCCCAGCAGAGTCACCATCTTGTGTTTGATAATAAATGAAAGAAATTGAAACTAGGTTTATACGAAACCCTTTCTTTGGTTTACAAACAAGAAAAAGAAGTACAATTAATCCTATACGAGGATGTTAAGTACAAAAATTTGATTCTGGAAAAATATTGCTATAGGAGTCTGATCTGAGGTCGATCACTTTGTCCCTTGGACCACACGATGACGAAGAAGTGTTGTAGAAGACGAAAAAGAAGCTTCAAAGACTGCAGGAGGGATTGAACTCTCGTTACCAAAGTAGTCAATCAACACTCTCTGGATATACTCTTTCCTTGACAAATCTTCGACCCTTTCGACCCTTTTCTTCGACCCTTCTCCCCCTCTTTTTTTCGACCCCTTTTTCGACCTTTTTTTTTCGACCCTGGACCTCCGTGGCCGGAGGTCTCTATTTATAGAGTTCAGTTATAGTCGGCGTAGAAACCGAACAGCGGAGAGAGCTGCACCTTTTACGCGGCGGTTATAATAACTGCTACCCACGTATGAAAAAATTGAGAAAGAGAGAAAAACCGAGAGTACCAGCATAACCTGCGGCAGTTTTTTAGCATCTTTCCAAAGGAATCTTCAGAGTGATCCGAAGGTGATCAAGAGCGTTCCAGAAGTTCTCGTGTGAACTTGCTGGATCCTGGGGGCAGATTGTTGTATAACGCGAATCTTGCCTTGAGCTTTGGTGGTTTTTATTATCCCAGCAGGAGTTTCCTTCTTTGTATTTATGTTCTTGTTCCCGTTCTTCTCGGTGTAGCGTCTGCGAACGTAAAGAGAAGAACGGTTCTCTGATTCTTGTTGTATTTGTATTTTTTTTGGGTTGTCAGTTTGTAATCTGTTCCTGGTTTAGTACTTCTGTGGGGTTGTGTGTCACTGAAGAGGAACTCTTGTGTGAATCTCAGTGCACCAACTTCTCTTCTCATGTTTGTAGAGACGAACTCTTGTGTGAGTCTCTACTTTGTGGCTACCTCTTCTTCTTTGATCTGACTTTGGGACCAACAATGACTATGTCTTTGTTTTGATAATCCTATTAGCCAAACTGTACTTGTCGCGATAATAGCCAACTATAATTTGTTTTTTTGTGTTACCAATTAACGCTCAAAATTTCGTATTTGTTCATGTACAATTGTTCATATACAATTAGCTTATTAATCAGTGGAGAAGAGGAAGAAATGTCATCCTTCTCCTTCATGCTTCTTGTAGATTCATGTGTGGAAGATGGTGACACTAAGTTCTTTCAAAATTAACTATTTTCTCTCTTAAAAGTGTTGCAGAAATGTCTGCGATTAAGTTAATAGCCCTACAAATAGATTGGACAAATTGGAAAATGATGAGATTTGTACAAGTTAAACGTTTCATAATATCATTTTTTGGAAAATTGTTAGCTATGAATATGTCAGTTATGTGTGACTCGATTGGCGAAATGGTCTCTCCAGAAAATGCTTTTTTTTTCTTAACGCTCAATAATTTTTTTTCCCGCATGAACAAGATATTGAAGAAATTTCCAAATGTAAGATCATTATCATTGATATAAATCCTCTCCACATAAAAGGGAACTTTTGTTACAATAAAACTCTAAATTTTCTGGTTTTAGTCTCAGCGAAGTGGGGAATGAAGCTTATAAGATTTGACAAATTATGCTTCTATTGGCTTTGAAATGCAGTTGGCCAACAGTATGACTAATTACCACCTGTTCATTGAGGTTCTCACCGTTTATGAGGCATTGTACTTTGTTCTCTAAGGTAAACCTGCTATATGACATACTTTATCTTCATCAGGATGCCTTTTGTGTCGACTTTGCCTCTTTTTTCCTGAGTTACAAACCTTCTATCCGATGAAAATGCTAGTTACTCTTTGATTGGAAGTTGAAAAGTGGGTTTCCTCTATCTGGTTGAAACACATTGTTGATGTTTAGTGCATGAACTATATCTACGGTCCCCCCTTCTGCCAATAGGGGGGTGACACGTGGCATTTCTGTTTTAGCTGCGGTCCCCCCCTTCTGGCAGGGAAGGCTTTTCCTAGATTTAATTTATTTAAAAATGTATGTCAGATTAAATTCGGGTTTACTAACTCAAGTTGTAGTAAGGTTATGATTTACTTCTCTTTAGATATGTTTGTTACCTAGTCACTTTGGGACTTACGAGTTTGGATTTTGCATGGAAAAGATGTGAAATTGGGCCAGTCAGTTTCTCTGAGTTCGGTATAAAATACGTTCTAGAGTTGACTAGGACACATTATCTGGAAGTAGATGGGTAGAAGGAAGCCATGTAACCTGGCTACTGGATGCAGATGATCGATTGTTTGTATACAACTGCTATTAACTGGATGATGTAGGACAGGTTAGTTGTCTGGTACACGCTAAATGGTTGATCAGCATTGTATCTTATGCAAGAGGGAACCTGAAACTGGAGAATCTGTTTTCGTCTTATGTGCATATACATGTCATATATCAAAGTTATGCAGGTTGGGCTAGGAGTAAAGCAAAATCCAACGGGAGGTTTGCCTGCAGTTTGTTCAACATTAGGCAAAGAGAAGCAAAAAGGGCATTTGAAAAATGAGCATACTCGTAAAAATTCTGCTAGCGGCTGGTAAACTGAGAATAGTTAGGTGGAAAAGGGAGCCGAGAAAAATTGGGGAGTGACTATCGTACCTCAATGGGATGATTGAGTTCTTTGAGTCATTCTTACTGACATACTGTACTCTCTCTGTTACATTATATCAACAAGTTTACCCAATGACTATATATATGCGTGTGTGTGTGTGTGTGTGTGTGTGTGTGTGTGGGTTTTAACACTTTTTGGTGTAAACAAGATAGTTATGTCTAGGTCTTATCAGATTATATCTAACAATAATGAAATATATGATATATTGTGGGTTTTAACACTATTTTCGGTGTAACAAAACAGTTACTCCAGTGTCTTATTAGATTTGTAATAATGAAATAAGATATACTGTGATCTATAATAGATTTGGTAGTAAAAGATTGTTTTAAAAAAAAAAATTTGACATTAAGGGCATGCCACTTACTGTCCTCCTCGGATTCGAATTCAGGACTTCCTGATGCAAGACTTGACCAAAAGACCCTATATGGATGGACTGGCAATGAAATAAGGGTGCAGAATCTTTAATTTGTCAATGAAATTATTATGAGTTCAACAAAAAAGTCAACAAGTTAAAGAATTAACAAGTAATTTTGATTTGGAACAAAATTACTCAACTGGGGATCTACCGAGAGTGTCAGCTATCATGAATAGCCGATCGGTTTTCCTTGCGGGTGTCCCTTCTGGTGATTCAATTTGTTCATCGATGTGGTTCGAATAAAATTCGTTTTTCGAGCTCTAGGCACGGTGGATAAAGATCTCCTGTGAGGAAGACGTCAATGGCAGCAACAACACAAGAGTATGTGGATTTATGGAGAAGAAAAGAAAGATTAAAGTAGGGTTTGGCTCAAGACAAATTCAATAATTTAGTCTCACAGCGAATTTCTAATCCTAAAATTCAGAACACAGGCTACATACATATAGAAAGCCAAGAAGCTTGCCCCTAAGAAATGCATCTCCATAAGATAAATTTGAATAAATTCACCTAATCCTAGATGCACAGAAATGAAAGATTACATTTCCGTATTTAGTGTACTTGATGTCTTGATCTAAGTCGAACTCAAACTAAGTCAAACCTAAGCTAAAATCTGACTTGGACCTGATGTCAGGTTCAGACTCGAGGTGGTCCCTCATCATTCCGTCTTCCGATACTGAAGGCCTCAAGGTTGTCCGACCTTTTGTTGGTTGTTGCATCTTCCTTCCATGTTTGGTACGTTTCACCCCTTTTTGTATTTTGCTTTGTGTAAAATTATTTCACATGGTCATAGTATCTCCCACTTGGGTATCACCAATTGAGGATAATGAGAGAGTCGTCTTTAGGTAATTTGGACATGGACAACGTATACCGAAAGATGCAACATTTAAATATGCACTAGTTAGGAGATCAGGTACAAGTGAAAGGAGCTATGAGAACTAGAGGTTATTAGAGATGAGATATAAGTCGAAGGAGCTGCTGGAAGATCTAAAGGAACTTAGTAACAAAGGATATGGTTTTTGCTAATGTTATAGAGGAAATGGTCCATAACAGAACTGAACGAAAGAAAAGGATTACTCGACCTAAAAAATTTGGGATGAAGGATTTTGCTGTGTCCGACTCCACACAAACCTCTCCATCCCAACCTGCTCTTTATTGACTGGATCATAGTTGCAGCTATGGAATATCAATCAATATTTGCAGCACATTTAAGATATTTACTAAACCTTCCATGTGGATGACATTTGAAGTTTTGAACCTTTCAAGTTGAAAATGGTTTCTTGGTGAAGGCTAATATCCTGATCTTGTGAAGTCAAAGAAGCAACTTTACTATGAGAGTTTTTGGCAAGTTGGATGCTAGAGTACTTGCACACTTAAAAACACTGGGTTGTAGTCGAAGGACACCTGAATAAATTGTGATTCCTTTCATCATTCTTAATCGTAAATATAGTTTTTAAATATTTTATAATTAGCTTGTCAAGTCTTCTATTGTATCAAACAAAATTCTTAATCAAATTACACATTCTACGGAATGACCTCTGTAAGCGGATTTCTGTAATCAATGTAGTGCAGGCATGTCCTTTGCGCTTTCCTGAAAGGTTCCTTGTCGGGCACTTTCCTGAAATGTTTGACATGTGTGTAGTGTCCAAAGTAACACTTGAACTAAGCTACGGCCCAACCAGCAAGGAATAAACATATAGGCTATGAGAGAGGTGAATGGGGGTGTGTTTGGTCCGGCCATGAGAGACATGCTTATGGTGGAAAAGAGATATCAGAGTGAAACAGTTTCAGATATGAGAAAATGCTGTAAAGGGAAAAACGTACCAAATGTGGATGGAGGGATTATGTGGTCACTTCCCCCCCTACTAAATTATTTAAGAATCACACTTCTTATAAGGATGATCAGATTATATCTAATCTAATCCTACGGAGACAAGTGCTAGGTATAAGGTAGTACCGAAACCCTTGCATGTGTGTGTGTGTATGTTTGTTTAATTTCATGATTCATTTATCGACATGGAAGACATATTTCATGAAAAATGATCCCAAATTATAATGCATTATGGACCTCTTATTACTCAGCATTTGCAAGGCATGATATCTTGGTATTGTTTTTTTCCCCCTTTTAGTCAACCATTAATGTCATCTTCTAGTCATTTACATGACAAACATCATAAGGTACAAGTATCGGATATGTTTAGGATACTTAGTGGATATAGTTTCAGAAACTAGGGCAGGGAAGGGGTATACAGCATGTTTGCCAAAGTATCAGAATAACCTAGATATATGGGATAAGGGTACAACTACAACCCTTCAATCCAAGTGTTCATGCTCTGTAGTTGAGACACTTGCTGGTTGCAATGCCATGTATCTTTCACCTTAAATGATTTACTTAATCAGGATCTCTGTTAGAAACTTAGAACAATGGTGGGCTTGAAAAGTTAAATATGTAAGTTCACTTACCCCCAAACATGATCATAGGATTCCTCTCCAAGATGCTATGATTGTATTTTGCATTATTATATAGAGACGGATGTTGAACTCATTCCATCTGATTGTGCATAAAGATTTCTTTTGTAACTAATATTAGGACCTCTTTCGCTCATGATTATGTTGGGTTATTGTTCAGTAACATGGAGCAAGGTAGTAAAATTATGATTTATAGAATTAAGCTAGTAAAATTCTGATTTCTACAGTTGATAGCTTCAAATAAGAATAAGAACATATTGGTTCTATCCATTTGATTTGTTTGGATGCTGGGCTTGGTTCTGGTTCAATTGTATCTCATATATCCCAATATTTAGCAGAGAAGCTGGGCATCTTAAATCATGTTGGGGACATAGGGAAAAGTCATATGCTTGTAAATTCCAGGGTTTTCTAGATGATCATTGTCGAAGATAACATTTCAGATTGATAGATCTACATTTCTATAATATAGTTTATAATTTCCTTAGTAACCGAAGATTGAAATGTTTACTGCTAATTACATAAAATCTCTGCCAAAGAGATTAGTTTCCCTTTAAACTTAAATAGAGTAAAAGCTAATCCATGATTACACCTATATCTCTCAAAATGATCCATTGAAACATTTAACTTACTAAATGCCATAAGATAAGATGGATGCCAAGTGCATGTTTCAGGATTTACTGAGTTAATACAGGTAAGAATCTAGAATAGTGAAAGTAAGGCTGTGTTTGGCTGCTAAGAAAGCGAGGGAAGGGAAAATAAAACTTCTCCTTATGTAAATTGAATCCTGTTTCTGCATGAAACACTTTCACTTTCCTTTCCTTCCTCACTTTTTTAGCAACCAAACAAATCTAAGAGTTTCAATGATAATGCCTGGTTAAAAATTAGAGTCTGATTTGGTGTAATGGTCTGGAGCTGACCCATTCACAAAGGCACTATTTGAATGAGGAATGCGGGAAGCCAAATTCCAGATAGAAGGAATTTGACTTAATTCTTGAATTCAGGGCAAGTGAACACAACATTTTCGTTCCGCGTTCCGTAGCGTTCTACAATGATTTGACCACTAGGAAAGCAACAACTTTTTATTGCATTTTAGGAATCAGGAGCTAAATCCTCAAATTCTACCATCAGTCAGGAACATAGGAATTAGCCAAAAAGCACAGATATAGGGCTTCTGACCGGAATTGAGGAATTATAATTCCTCAGTATGACAAGATGTGTTTCTTTTGACGTTATTTAGTTTTGCTAGTTTGTCTTGGTTGTGGTTAATGAGAAATTCATCTTGGGATATTCCCTATATACATCAGTTGACTTTGTTGTTTTGTTGCAGTGCAAATGATTGTCACATTAAGTTGAACTAGTTGTACAGACACTTCAGTCAACTGATGCTTTGCTTAATGTGGCAAAAAAAAAATTTGTATTTGGTAGAATGATGCATCATCTACTCCACTTGACATTTGAATATGTAAAAAAATAATAATTGGTTAACTGTCCTCTATCTGGCACCAATGATATTGGAATCAAATAAATATGCAAGGGACTTGGAATTTTTTTTAAACAATCATGTCTTTATTTTAGTTTACTTCGTCGTACACCATTTATTCATATAAGTTGATATGTGAATGTGAAATATTGTTTTTTTCCCCTCTTATTATCATCATCATCATCATCATCATCATCATCATCGCAACAATCAAATTCAAGTTGCAAATAAATAAAGGGTACACCAAGACTTGAGTTTTAAGGTTCCTAAATTACTTCTTGAATAAGTGACTAAAAAATTTATAGTCGGCCGTAAGAGGTATTTTTTTTCTCCTTCTTTTCCATCTTCCTTTTCCTTCACGTTTATTTTCTCATTGACTTGCGTCCTTAGATGCTCCCTCTTTCCTCCAATCCCTTTGGAGGATCGTGTTGTCGGCCTTTTTTTCTTTTCTCATATTCGTTCATCTGTTCTAAAAGACGTCCGTCTAGGAAGCCTAGACGCCAGGTATCCGTCCGATGTCCGCCTAGGCGTCCGTCTAGTCCCCCGATGTCCGACTATACATATTTTAGGATTGTATGGACTTTTTTGCCATTTTTAGTAGGTTTTTTAGATTTTTTTTTTTTTGAACCGCTTAAATTTAGGCGGCCGCTTGGGCAACCGCCTAGATGGACTAGGCGCTAGGCGGCGCCCGCCCGCCTAGCGATTTTCACAACTTTGATTCGTTTTTGTACTGAATTTGATGGATTCTTATGGTTAGATGTGATTGTCAATATTCCTAAAATTGCATAAAGGAAAATACAGAAATTGAAAATTAAGTATACTGAGATGGGATTCGAGATACGTTACTGAACGTTGTCCTTAGAATAGATTTCGTTTCCTCTCATCGTGTGTGCTCCAGATATACAACGAATTTCGACTCTCGCTTTGTCGTATACTCAGTAGCGAATTCCATGATCAATCAAACAACCTTGACCCAAGGGATTGTAAAAAGAGTGGTGGAGAGGTTTTGGTGGAATTGGTTTACGTTTTTCTAGTAGGAAAAAGACCAAAAAAATGGAATTCTCATAATCATTCTAGAACTTCTGGACTATCGATCATTATCCTCCTAGATTTTTCTGGGCTATCGAAATCGTGATGACGATAAAAAAAATAAAAAGAATATCAAAAAATAATCCTTTATACCCTTGGGTCCGTAGGATCGTGGCTTGTTGGTTACGTTGGAGGGCTCCCATAGGGATGTGTACGGATCAAATCTCCTCTTAGGAACTTAGTTTCTAATCCGGTGGAAGGGACATCGGAAAAAAAAAAAAAAAAAAAAAAAAAAACTTTATACCCTTGGCTCCGTTCGTTAAGTGTGCAGATAATAATTGCATATCCACACACAAGTTGTATGGGTTTTTAATCCACAAGCGTCAAAACTTACCCACCGATAAAGAGGAAAGCAATATAAATAAAGGAGAGACTTCGACGACTAAAAATCCTTCCTTGTTGAATCACGAGCAACAAGTAGTTGCTCTCAAAAGCAACAATACCAACAAGATGTGCTATGATAGTGAAGTTGAGTGCATGATGATATTGATGTTCTTTGGTAAGCGTATTTTTATTGGATATATTTGATTATCAATCATGAAATATCCTTCGTGTATTGACAAGATTTTTGCACTCTTTCTGATTTATCCTCATTAGAAGAATTTATAGTGTGTCTTGTGTGAATAAGTTGCCTTCAACTTCAACTCATTAGCAACTCTTCCATAACCTTTTGTACTTTTGACTGCTTCTAGCAGAAATCATGAGTTTTTATTAATGAAACAAACATAACACACAGATACTCTTACACGATGACAGAACCTTGTTGTGGGCTGGTGTGAGCTTCAGTCCACACCAAAAAAAAAAATTTCGATGCTTTTTTTTTTGTTCTCTATGAGCACACCCACCCTACATCCATATAGCCCATCCTATCCACTCCAGTCCACCTCAGATCGAATTTTACGTTCCCTTGCTTCCCCTGAACTGACTGAGATCAAATACCTGCAAAACTCTCTAAGGTACCCTCAACAGCCTCAGTTTTAACAGAGTAATGAAGAAATTCTCTGTAGGCGAAGGGCTTGAAAACTGCGGGATGTTCCTCGTCGACGAACCCTTGATGTGGCTTTACGATTTTGTCCCCCTTGGGGAGAAAGAACAGACCACACATGAACCTGTCCTTCTCTCTGCTCATCGTAACCTTGTGCAACGGTGCGTGAAGTCGCCCATTGCTCCAAGCCTGCAGTACCAGAAGGATACAAAACATATCACAGTTAATTTCGTTGCAGTACTCTGAACTCTGCAGCAATAAAAAAAAAGATGACGTCATGTGGAAATACTCACCTTGAGTGCTTGGCCGACAAAAAGAATGAAAGAGCCTTTCCCTGGGTTCACTTCGAACCAACGTCCATCCTTGGATTTCACCGTCAGCCCCTCCACCTCATTGTTACATAGAAGAGTAAGATAGGTCCCGTCGATGTGGGGCGTAAGACCGACAACAGGCTCGTCCCTCATCGGAGCCGTATACTTCGACAGGCGAAAGATGGTGTCCGTGTTGTCCACGTGGAAGTCCGGCTGCTTCTCCACCCCATACCCATCGCAGATCACGTCTAGCAAAGTTTGAACCAAGTCCAGCGTCTTGTTGCTCAGCGTGCTCATGGTTTGGCTACATGGAACAACATAGATGTGAAGGAAGGAACGAGTACGCTAACCTCCTCCCATATGTTGTTTTCAGTTTATTAAACGGAGAAAATAATTACTCTAACCTTTTCTATATTTTATGTATATTACATGTACTTCTCTTATTTTGAAAACATAGGAGATGTTAGTGTAAATAATCCTATTGTTTTATCCATTAATGAGTAGCTCACCAGAATTTGTCATTTCCATCTGGCCACATTAGCTGAGTGAACTCCAAAGCCTTTTCAGGAAGCCAGGTATTCATCACTCCGAAAGTTTCATAGTACGGGACTACTTCGTTCGGAGGAACGTAGGGATAGTACGGGCTCATGCTTGCGTGCTTGAACTTTGTCTCGATCGGGAGATGCATGAGACTCCTCGTGCCTTCGAACATCTCTTCCTTCTCGTCGTCTGAAATCTTATCGTACTTCACCACCAGGAATCCGTAGTCTTCCAAGGCCTTGCGAACGCTCTGACACAGGAGTGTGTCAGAGTAGTTCTTTGAGAGATCAATTGTTGGTAGGAACGGAGTGGTTTTTGAGCCCATTTTACTTACTTCCTCAGTTCCTCTGATACGTATTAAGTTTGCAAATACACACATATGTATATAGATACTAGGTCAATAGTTCATGTAACTTGAATATGAATTAAAACTTAAATACTGAGATAGTGATGCAAGTTATTCCTTTGGAATTAATAAGATGCAATATAACGTGCTTTCTTAGATTGACTTCAAGATAAAGACACGCCAACCTCTTAAGTTGAAAGTGAGAACATTCATTAAAGAATTTGGTGTCAACTGTTATTTGTGTTTTTTGTGAACACGAGAAAAGTCTTATTGAAAAGCCAACAAAGCTTATTATTTTTGCAATATATATATATATATATATATATATATATATATATATATATGAGGAGCGATCTTCCTTATTATGCATTTCCAAGCATTTTCATGTTTACAACCGTTGAATCTTGTTTAAGTCATCTAAACTTAACCATGAGTAGATGGCGATTATATCCCGAAGATTCCAGAGGAGCCACTCCATCTGGAGGAGACACCACCTGCAGTTGTTTAGATAGCACCTAGCCTAGTTTATTTATGTATTGGATTGTTCCAAACTTGAGACTTGAGTTGTATTATGTTGAGACTTATATTGTGTTGAGATAGCTAGACTTGACTCTGTTTTGTTAGACATATATTATTTTGCCTCTCGTATGTCTTTACATCTTTATCGTGCCATTTACCTTCCTTATAGTTATTGTGATTGTTTATATGTGAGTTGATGATTATATGTATATTCTTGTCCTCCGTTTGAAGTTGAGATCATTGACATGTTTTATCTTTGTGAGTTGTGTTAGTTATTTTGAGAGATGTTGCGGCGTAGGCTGGACGTACCCACGACTCATGTCCAATTTTCGGGTACAAGTCGTGACAGACATATAGTATGCTACTGGTGATAAACAAATAGACATGGAGCAAGGAAAAAATAAACTCGTACAAGTGAACATGTAACATGCCTGAACAAAATCGAAAACATATATGAGATCGAGAAGAAGGACTAAGAGCAAGCAAAGTCATCTAGGCCAGTGGACATGTACTCTATAAGGGGCAAGCATAGTATGTGAGTACAATATCTAGAATATGGCATAAGTAGCTAGCAGTTAAAGGAATAAAAAGGAACTGAATGCAATAACTACGAAACTAACGGAACCCATGAAAAGCAATAGGCCTGATTTTCCACCTTTACACCAAACAAGGAAAAAAAGGAAGGAACCACCCCCATTATCGTTCACGTGTCCATTTCTACGTCTACAACAATATAAAGATAAGAACAATAACAGTAGAGAAGGAAAACATTGGACCAGCCATAGTAACAATCAACAAGCACAACCGAGCAATGTCTACGGCTTGATATCATTAGCTAGCTAGGGTTATCACAATTCCTGGTTACTCACAAATGCACTTTGAGGTTCTCCTATTGGTCACAAGCATTGCAGTCTGTCTGGGTTATATTTCGCACGTAAGGGTAACAATAAGTAACAATAGTAACAATAGTGACAATATGCTACACTCGAGAGTGAGCTGAAAATGGGCCCTACTCGACGACATGCTCAAAATCCATATCTAATTGTGGCATCGGAACACCGAGACCTCCTGTAACCAGGTAACCTCCCCTCCCAATGATTTATGTCAATAATCTAGTCATTAATCCTTAGCAATTTCACTACAGGGTTTCGGTGTGGCATTCCACAGAATCCATCCTAGGCTTGTATGCAAGACAAGGCAATGATTTGACAGTTACATGCACTAGCACAAGACAAGCCACGACAGTTACAATAGTGACAATCAATAGCAATAGTGACAATCAATATCCAGAGTGACAATAGTTGCAATAGGTGACAATGAGTGACAATAGTGACAATACGGGACAATAAGGTCATGGTCAAAAGTAACAATAAGTGCCAATAGGGGTCATGTAGTAACAATGGGCAACAGGTACGGGTTAGGTGTATAAATGGTAGGTGTCCCAAACTATACTAAACATCGGGTCTGAACAATGAGGCATAAGGAAGTATGTAAGACAGTACAGAGATATGGTGTCAGAAAAGGATATGTGCTTATGTCAATATATATGGTGTATAACTATTCTCTAGCTACACAAGGTCATTAAATCATGTTAAGAAGTTATTAAAGTCAAGGGAGATCTCAGAAACGGTCAAAAACAGTCAATTTCAGAAAAAACAGCCTACTTCGGATTACCGACGAATTATCCGATGTGAAACAACAGATTTTTGGTCCAAAATTCGGATCTTCCGTCGGTGATCCGTGGATTACCTTCGGATAATCTGAAACTACACAGCAGCCCGACTTGGAATTTTCTAAAACTTGTTTCGGCCATAAAAATTTCGTTTTAACTCAGAATTCGGACTTCCAATAGTCAAAATTGAATAAAAGTAAATTACCCATATCATGGAAGCATTAAATTTCACAAAATTTGAGATTTGATAGATCAATTCCTTAAAATAGTCCAAAAATAGCTTTTCGAGAAATTAAAACGTGTTCTGATTCCCACCAAACTCCAAACCAAACATATACAAGACTAGGGGAGGGTCTTATATAGAAAATATACTAAGTCTCATGGCAATCACTCCGGTAATCATTTCCGACACCGAGTTCCCTAAGTAGTAAATATCAGGGTTCTACAGGAAAAATTCGAAAGTAAGCTCAAAACAATTTCTGAAAGATGAACAAGTTTGAAAATCACGAGAGAAACATTATTAACAAAGAAAGTACCATAAAATTCTAAGCATATAAAATCAAGGGAAGCAAAAACTGCAATAAATAAAGTTGTTCCTAGTTTTCAGCAAGATATACTTGCCTAGGGTCGAGCTCCCAGCCTAATTCTTCAACTCAATCACCAAGAGGGGTTCAGAAACCACACTCCTAGGCCTCAAGACCAAGATCCAAGATTTTACGGGAAATATGGAGAGGAAATAAAAAAGGAAGAGTGAAAAAAAGAGAGGAGAGAGAATATCAAGTCTTATATATAGAGGGTGGGAATTAATCGTGACCGTTGGATCTGCCACGTCAACGATCCACGTAATGATTTAAATCAATTTCGGTCATTCAAAACAAAACCAAGAAACCATTGGGTAATAGGATGAGTCAACACTATTCACAGAAATATCTAAACGTTATTCACCAAAATATCTCACGAAAATATCTCGAAAATATATCGAAAATATCTCAAAAGCAAAAGTAATATCCGATGATCGAATTTTCTGTCGCTGTGCCGCGGCATGCCAGCGGTAGTCCGGTCAGGGATTTTTTTTTGTAAATGTCAAGTTTTAAAATCCCACAAAAATACAGAAAGCAAACATGCAGTATAAAATACATATCCATATATCGATATAAATACCGTGAGACAGAGTCTCACACATCACAAAACATAGGTGATTACTTGATCAAGGAATCTAAGATACGAAGGCATAAGGTAAAATATACCTTCCGAATCGAATAGGTGCGGGTACCGAGACCGAATATCGTCGTCGTGCTCCCACGTCGATTCTCCGAGAGTGTGATGGCCCCATGAAACCCGGACAAGAGAAATAGTCCGGTTCTTGAGTACCTTCTTCCTTCGATCCAGAATGGATACGGGTTGCTCCTCGTAAGATTAGTCGGTACCAATGACTAATTCAGAGTGATCGAGGATATAACTCGGATCCGGAACATACCTACTCAATTGAAACACATAAAATATATCGTGTACCTCACGTAGCGAAGGGGGAAGGGCAAGAGCCCCATCGCCTACCCGCTCAAGGATATCGAACGGACCGACGCATCATGGACTAAGCTTCCCGCGAACCTCGAATCGAATGACTCCCCGGGTCAGCAAAATTCGTAAGAACACGTGGTCGCCTACACAAAACTCTAAAGGCCTATGATGTTGATATGTCTATCTTTGTTTTGACACTACCTTTGGGATATTTCCCTTAGGAGCTAAGCCCTGAAGGGGCTTAGCGACTCGGACTCAGACTCTAGCACGGGCTCAAGGGCGCAAAGTGGCACTTTGTTGGCGTACTTAGCACGTCGCGTGGCGCTCGTGCGCTCTTTTATGTTAGAGTTGCATGCACGCTTGTTAGCTCGGGCGCATGAGTCCCGGCGCTATGCGGCCAAGGCACTATGTAGCCAGGGTTTTTATGGCCAGGCGCTATGCGACCTGACGCTATGCGGCCAGGTTTGGATGAGCGAATCGCATGTGAAGGGGACATGGTCTGCTTTAGGCGGCGCATGGTTTTCTGTGCCTTCCGAAATATGCAGCGCATGCGGCTCGAGTGGCTGCTTTCGACTTTTGGGGGCGTTATCTGCCTCGTGCAGTACAACGTAACTGACGGCTGAGGCGGTGCATGCGACATGTGCAGCGCCTGCGGCATCGACACCCGGTTTTGGGGGATCTGGTCGGTCAGCGCATATGCGGCCTGGTGTTTCCTCAGGCCGCATAGGTGCTGATTTCTTCTATTTATATAGAGGACCTCCTCTTTCATTTGAGGAGAGAGAACACACTTGGAAAACTGAGAACACTAGATCATTGGCGGCCCAGAGTGTCTCCCTCTCACATGGTATTTTCGAGTGTTTTCGAAGGTGATTTTGAGCGTTCCGGAAGTTCTTTTTTGAACTTGTTGGTTCCTGGGGGCAGATCGTCTGTACGACGAATCTTGCTTTGAGCAACGGCGGTTTTGACCACCCCAACAAGGAGCTTCTTTTCAGTTTTTCTTTTGCTTAGTTCTTTCTCATTGTAGCGCCTGCAAACGTAAAGAGAAGAACGTTTTACTTGTTGCTTGTTGTAATCTTTATTTTTTCAGAGCCAGTGTGTAACCTGTCATTGGTTCGTGCTTCGTTGGAATCAAGAAATATCATATGAGGAACTCTTGTGTGAATCTCTGATCTCAACGACAACTTGGATTCTAGTAGAGAGCGGACATTCGGATCTCGCTAGCAGTTATACTATGGCCCGCGTTCTACTATCTTTGATCTGTCTCAGGACTAACAATCTCAAAGCAAGATTTGAAAAAAGATGTAGAACATCCGATCAAATTTTCTCGGCAACAAGTTTTTACAAACTTGAGAAGATTGACGGGATACACTTCGAACATTTGGATGAGGGAATAAGTCATTTGTCAAATGTTGAACGTGAATTGTCAGAACCTACCATTTTCCAGAATGGAGGAGTTAGCATTTGAAGGACGCGCATTCCAGTTGGAAGAAAGATTACAAGTTGCCCAAAGATTGATGAGTATGCGCATAACGAGACTTAGCGCATGACAGTTCTTGGCGGTTGGCAAGACTTGGCCACATAGAAGTCTCTTGCCACATGAAGACTCCTACCGTATAAAAGACTCTTAGAAGATGGCAGATTCTTATCCCATTTAAGGTCCTGCCGCATGACAGAGCTGGCCGCATAGTGTCTTGGACGCATACAGGACGCATGGAGGCTTATGCGTATGCAGGACGCATGAAGGCTTATGCGCATGGCATGACTTGGCTCATGGAGGCTTTGCACATGAAGGTCACTGCTCTGGCAGGACTTGACGTATGGCTGGAATTGGAGCTTGAAAGCAGAACCAATTCGAACCAATATAGCAAGGTATAGCTAAAATTTGGTTCCTTTGATTACTTAACTTGGTTGCTATGATTGCGCAGGTTGAGTTATCAAGCGTGGCTACTGACTGGTGGATAGACACTGGCGCATTCAGCCACGCATGCTCTGTGAAGGAGCTGTTCACCAATGAAGAGCACTATCTAAGAAGGAGGTCTCTATGGCGAACAAGTGTCAAGCAGAAGATCTAGGGATCAGGATTATGATTCTGGACTTCCGGCTTGAGGAAGAGATTGCTCTTATTGATTTGTGTCCATCTGACTAAGACATATCCTTTTCAAAGATGTCTAAGTTCAAGGATATCTCCAAGATGTGGGGGTAAAGAGGTGGAGAGACGTGATGGCTATGTTCAGACATAGGTAGTCAGGAAGCCGTTTAGACGGATGACTACAAGTACAGATCCTATGGAGCTGGTGCGCTCAGATATTTGTGACTTCTATTCTCCACAAAGGGCCGGGGTGAAGTTTATCACTTCTTTCTTTGATAATATTTCGGGAAACACGTTCGCGTATCTTCTCATAATCGAAGTATGAAGCGTTCGAGAACCTCGGAGACTTCATGTTTGGAGCTGAGCGTCATATTGGTCCATAACTCAATAGACTCAGAAGTTTTCTATACTAAGATCATCGTTCTTTGGAATCACATCGTTCAACTTAGAACATGGAATTGACTATGGAACATGCATCATTCTTTGGATTCACATCGTTCAGCATAAAACATGGAATTGACTATGGAACGACATCTTCGTACTCTCCCAGTCCATTGAAGGTGCAGATAGGAAGGACGAGCAGTTAACAATAATGATGACTTCTATATTATTGTTCAGAGGGCCTTCCAGATTGTCTTGGGAGAATGTTACACTTACGGTCATGTCCCTAGTACCTTTTGTCACTTCTGATGTAATTATGGTTCAATGTCAGATCCACATGAATATCGTTCGATATAGAGGGGGTGTCTACTAATAACTAACCTCGCATGCATGGAACTAAGCTCTAAACACGTAGTCGATAGTTATCTTTTGTGACGAGCAAACAAAGAATAAAACCAAATACAATTGCAACAAAAAAATGCACTAATCTAGTGTGGGACAGCCAATAGATTTTGCCTACGTCGACAGGGTAAAAGGATAATATCTTTATTAAATATTTGAGAGAATCTTGTAAGAATTCATAAGGTTTTACCGAATTGCACAAACTCTTCCTTACGAGATCTCAATGAAAAGTCATTTCTTCCTTTATATTCAAGGTACCTTTTTCCTTAGCTTCTCCAATGAAAAGACCTTTCTTCCTCTATATTCAACAACATATTTTTTTCCCTTAGCAAAAGCCACCAATATAAGGTTTGAAGAACCCTAATATAGCTCTCCAAAATATCTAAAATTTTGGAAACAATCCGAACCTTCGGAAACCAATGAAAGAATCGGACTCGTTCATCAAAACCTACTGGAACGGGTATACTAGTTTGGTAGCCAGAATACCGGTTTCTAGTGTGCACTATATGCTAGAAAAATTGATACTCCAGTTGGGGGAACCAGAATTCCAGTTCCAACTCACCATACAGAAAAGTCGTTTCCATTTTCCTTCCTGAATACCTACTTGTAGTCAATATCCATTTTAATTTTCATAGACACAATCCATCGATCCCTATCCTCTTGCTGTACAACCTCCTTCTGATCATTGGGATCTTAGCTTTCCGTTACTAGAGAAAACATAATCATTATAACTAGTGCGTTATATGGATGCCTTAATCTTCTCAATGCTACTGTTTGTTAGTCCAGCTAGGATTGGTCCGTATCATCCATCGTGGAACATGCTCGTCCACCTCAACACCAATAGACTATAATGTTGCTTTATAATTGTATCATCGTGGGTATCAGAAATCGCTACATCAATCGAATCATTTTTCCGGATGTGCCACCCGCTTCATATCTTTCAAGATGGATACCTCATCAAAGACCAGATCTTGGCTAGTGAACACCATTCTCCTTAATGGATTCCATAACTTGAAACCTTTGACACCATGTTTGAACCCTAAGAAATTATGGTATTTCGACTTTGACTACAACTTGGTTTTATCCATTTGATTCACGAGTGAATAGACAGGACACCCAAACATACTTAGAGAATCATAACTAATTGTCTCACCTCTCCATAGCTCTTTAGGAATCTGAAGATCTATTATAGTAGATGGTGATATGTTAACCAAATAGCACACATGACTTACTATCTCTACCTAGAAGTCATTTGTAAGGCATGTTTGTAAATGCAAACTCATGAATCTCTCTAATAGTGCCTTGTTCATGCACTTCGCAACCCCGTTCTGCTTTGGACATCTTACAGTTGTCCATTGCCTCTAAATAACTTTTTCCTTATAATAATCCAAAAACTCCGTCGAGGTGTACTCACCTCTAATATATGTCTGCATGTACTTTATTGTTCACCCCTTTTGCTTCACCACAACCATCTTCTTAAAACTGGCAAACACTTCTGACTTGTGATTGAGAAAATAAATTGATACCTTATGTAAAAAGTTGTCAATAAAAGTGACATAGTGCTCGACACCTCTCTTTGATTGAATCAGTGATGACCCCATATATCGTTTGTGTATGTAGTCGAGAATCCCTTCAGTCTTATGCACGGTCTGCTTGAAGCCAACTTTATGTTTCTTTCCTATCATGCAATACTTATAGAATTCTACCTTGCACTCTTTTAATCCTTTCAACAACTCTCTTATTTGCAACTCACGAAGACCTCTCTCACTCATTTGGCAAAGATGCATATGTTACTACTTTACAGTACCCTCCACATGCTTCTTTGTAACGACGGATGCATCACAAGTAGTTTTGCTCCCATCCATCTGATACAAGTTTGACAACCATCATTGTCCCTTCATGACCATCGGGTTACTCTTTACTATATTTAAAACTCCATTCTGGGTAGCAAACTTTCTCTTGCCATATCCAGCACTCCCTGTCACGACCCGCACCCGGAATAAGGGCACGAGTAGTGATCAACGCCCAGCCTACGCCTTAGCATCGACGGTAGAACGCTGTCTGGGCCAACCACACTATCTAAACATCTCTTACAATATATATATATATATATGGTACCTGTCAATATCATCTCAACTCCCAACGGGGGAACAATATGGTATATGATAATGGTAACAATACTCAATCACAAAAATAAAATTAAAGAAGGACGAAAGCACGATATGGAATAAAAGAGAGGAAATAGGAATCACAATACAATCACAAGTCCACAATATGAGTCTAGTCACAATACAACTCCAAAATAAAATACATGCCAAAGGTCTCAATAAAAGTCTAATACAAGTCTAAACAATAAGTCTAAGCCTCATCAGTATCTGGCACTAGGTCCCCCTGCTCTAAGGGAGTATCCTCTAATGGTACACCGTCCTGCAACCCGTAGTAAGTGGGGCACTGATCAACAAGCCAATCATCTGAAAAATATATCCAGTCAGGATTGGAGCGAAGTACATACCTCTGAAAGCAGTTCCAAATACATAATAGAGCATATATAACAAATAATAGAAAAGAATAAAAGATAACTAGCAATAGAAAATGGAAATAAACTAGAGTGAACAGGTAATGTACTGAACAGTAAGAACAGACAATATGAATAGCTGCAAGTGATGCAAATAGATAAACTAGATAACGTGCCATATATTACAAGCTCGTTATGTGATCGGTTTGGGTTGAACAAGAATACAATATTGTAACTCGATTATACGTGTGCTATGTAATCGACATGTATACGAATACACTTGGGCTTGATCACATAACCAACTCCTACTCCCCCGTCCCCAACCAATACTCATGGATCCAATCACGACACGTTACGAACACGAATATATGTATATTGAACACGAGCAGTGTGTGAACATGAAGTACATGATAATCAATACCCGATACACACGATAAAATACATGTGAAGGAGTACCCGCTGAACACGGTAAGGGGATAACATCTTCTAACAGGATCCATATAGTACTAGTCCGTGTAACCACTGTGTCAGAATCAAGTATACAGTTCTAGAACATGCGATATATACACTATCATAAAATAAAAACTAACAGAGAGATGCACTCGCCTCTGGTCCTGAACAAAGGTATCTATCGATGCCCAAGCTGGTGTCACACACTCCTATTTAGGAAATATTAAGTTAATAGGTGTAATGAAAGAGAATTGGTTAAAAATATACAAATGCATGCTTCTAGGCCAATCCTAGGTTAATACCTTGATTCTAAGTTCTCACCTAGCTTCTAAGTTGATTAGTGCTAAGCTATACTAAGTCTTGGTTAGATTCTAAGTTATAACCTTAAACATTACAATACTGGCTAGGGGTACTAGGATTTCCTTATGCTAGGTAGTATGATACTTCGTATCTAAAAGTTAATAATACTAAGTTATCACAATACCCCATTACTTACCTTAGTTATACTTGATGCTAAACTTACTAGTACTACTAACTACTAATTGATAACTAACTATCAATATACTAACTGAATACCAAATAGAGACACCAACTGATACTAAAACACACTAACTAATGCTACCTAACAGCTACTAGTACTAACTGCTACAGATACTTTAACTAACTGGCCATTAAGGTATGCTAATTAATAACTGTTATATATATATATATATATATATATATATATATATATATACATTTGACACTTAGGTATAGCCAACTAATACATATAACTAACTGTATACTAACTAAGCTAACAAGTATCAACTTAGATTACTATTATCTAACTGATACATCACTGATATTGCTACTTGATGCAAATGCACCCAGTGCACCTGCTGTTACTGATATCACAAAATAATGTGACTAATATACACATGTATCAGTCAAAACCCAACTTCTAACTCACCTCTTACACTCCTAGGTAGCTACTGCTTGAGCTTACTCTCCATCATACACAACCCACATACATTTCCTTGTTTCTTTATTAATCAATTGCATCAGTTGAACAACTGATACTCTTTCTTACAACCAGGAATGATACTCACTTAACCAATACACCTACATCAGATATCCCACTCTCAACTAAATACTGAAGTGTCAGTGACTGATGCTAAAAATACCAACCGAAACATTACTCGAGCAACTACTCAAGGCAGTGTCTGATCCCCTCTAGTGTTGCTCTCCTTCAAATGTTGGTATGCACTTGGATACTCAAGTGCTCATATACCTACACAATCCTAGATGTATTACCTAAAAGTAATTGGTATTCCCCTTATTAATCTTACAGTAGTAGTGCACCTAAAGAAGAACTACATGCTGCTACTATTATATGTTCATTTCTCCCATGTTACACTCCTCCTACACTGCAGTGCAGTTCATTGCCCGAGCACATCAACCCACATCTAGCGCAATTTATAACATTGCGTATGATCCCAACTATTGCAGACTTTTGTGTAGTAGTTGCATGCATAACCCGGCCGACTTGACACGTGGAATTGTTGCAACTGTGAGAGATCCTTTGTTAGGATATGGTTGTTGAGGCGTTCGTGGCTTCAAGGGAACATTGGCCGTAGGAAGAGTAGGCCGAAAAGAGAAAATAGAGAGCAGGACGCAGGGGAGCACTTGAAAAGTATAGAGCAGGCTACAGAAAAGTACTTGAAAAATAAAGAACAGGCCGCAGGGGAACTCTGTCGCAGGTCCATTGACACGTGGCACTGTACTACTGTCACAGATAGAAGTAATTATTGTGATGTCATCAACTTTTGTCTTTTTGTGTGAACGACGTCTGCACAAACTCCGAAGCGGATCAGCAATTAATTGTTGTGTCAGACGTGACTTTTACAGCTCCCTACGAGTAGTTGTTCATGCGTCACATGCTCTTGTCTTAGTCGTAGGAGCTGGCTGATGGTGCCTGCGGCCTGTAGAGTTTGCCACTCCTTTTGCCTGCGTCCTGATCAGGGATCCAGTTGCATATGCAGCTTAAGACATGGGTCTCAGCATTTTTCATGCTTCTACAAGACCCCCTTAAAACTTTTCAAACTTTAGACGAAGTTTAAAATACTTTGAATAGAAGCAGGGTGGAAAAATATGCTCTAGCCACAGAGACTTGGGTTACATGGCCTGTGACACGTGGCATGCGTTGCCGCCAGTCTATCAAGTCTTTAATGACATCCATGATCTCCGTTTACAATTCGTATCTCAAAGCGTTGTTATTGTATGGGTGCGGATTTCGAAGTATCTCGTTACTTGCGGATAAGACCATATCTTGCGAGAACCGAAGCGTTTGATTCATCCCTCGAAATATGGGATTCATTAAACTCGGGGGAGGGGCAGTTATGGCTAACCGTGCTTCTTCTGAGCCTATAAATAGGGCATCCAGGGAGAGAAAAAAATCACTATTGCTCTTCTCTCTTCATCCCTCTTCCCCATGCTAAAGACTTATTTGTCTTCCTATGACTTCAAGTCTTTTCCCCCCTCAACGAGTTCTATGAGAGCTGCTGAGACTTTCCATACCATGTCTTTGGTGGCTCGGTCATTCACAAGGGGGTATGGGGAGTATGTTTGCTTGAACACAGAGACACCCTTGCACGATCGACTGCATGGATGAGAGTTCATCTATAACATGAGCTGATCAGAATCTTCACGTGGTTCTAACGCATATAAGTATATGCGCAGACCGGGATCTACGACCGATTCCCTTGGATATTGTATGTCAAGGACATGCGTACAGGGGAATATGCGCCTCTATTATGCACCCACAGTTGTCCTGCAGACATGCGGCCATGAGCCTCTATCATGCACCCGTAGTTGTCTTGCTAACATGCGGATGCACCTCTGTTATGCACCCGCAGTTGTCTTGCTGGCATGTGGCATGGCGCATAGGGCAACTCGCATAGGGGCAGATCTACTCTGCGTCATACTGCACTTTTGCCGAAACTAATGTATTATTGATTCATGCAGGCTGCATCTCGACTCATGCTGCCCATGATGGAGCATGGAAGGATATCATAACCTCTTTTGTTCGGAGCGATCAACCATCATATGTGGAGAATATCTTCGGTCCATGTAGCTTGCAAGCTGTATCTTTCCCCGAAAGAAGATGTGTCGTTGGTCCTCACGCTGCCGTGGTGTTGATAATGGGATTTGGGTTGGTTCTCGATCAAGACTTGTTGGCGACGCATCATGACAGCGGTTCTCTGGCTACCTCTGATATATTGATCAGAGTAGCTTGGTGACGAGTTTTCCAACATGGTTTTTCAGTGCAATATTTTTCATGTACTGAGGTTTGTACTGAGGACCTAATTTTTGTCGTACCAATCTCACTTGTGTCGACAGCATAAACGACACGGAGAGCACCTGATGGAGAGTGTTCTGAAGTGTAATAGATTTCCATCATATGTACTAAAATTTGAATATTATTGAAAATCTGGGTGTAATAGATTTCCATCATATGTATTCAAATTTGAATATCAATGAACATCTATCTTTTGGCTCTCTTTGCTTGCAAATGTTTGTATTCCATGTTCATGACATACCTCGAAGCCCAAGACTATTCCATGTTCATGCCATATGTTGCATTTCTATTCGCTAATAGATATATGAAACCAATTGTATTACTTTCAAAAAAATTAACCATATCTTCTTTCCTCCACCAACCCACCCCATACAAACTACTCTTTGCTATAGGATATATCCGGAGGCCCTTTGTCATCCCGATATTGATTAGTCGATTCTCCTATTTCTGCGTGTTTTACGGCTTGGTATCAACATAAGAGACGATAACATGGACAACACCATACATGGATGCAATATGTACATACAAAAAAAAAATGATGAAGATGGAGGACCCGATGTCACAATTCTCTCCCAGATAATTGGGTACAAGTGCTAGTCAAACCCAGCTAAGATAAACAAGTGCCCCACATAAATGAAATATTACAGTGGATTCTGAATGTACCGAATCTATTGCTTTCTATGCGCTTATTTTTAGACTTTCTTTACATTTGAGGTTGACTTGCTATTCTAAATTCGTGCGTCCGCCCATGGTGTGGACTCCATCACAATTGGTTGTGGGAACCTGCAATCTACTTGGTCACTCGTGGTGCACTGAAGCGGCATTTGGTGCTAGGGAGGTTAAACTGATCCCGTAGTTAGCTACTATCATCACTTTTTTTTATGTGGCCCGGCATTTCGCACGGGACTTTGCGCATGTTGAGTTGCACGTTTTGTGGGCCCACTGCCCCCCCCCCCCCCCCCCCCCCCACTCTCACCATTAATAAATGGAATGAATAATCGGTCCCAAAGATTCAGACCTTCAAGAGCTCTACAGTAAACGGTAACTGCCCTCCCCTCCAGATTCAATGATGAGACACCCTCCAGATTCAATGATGAGACACCGCGATACATCCAATGGCCTGCTGTCGAACACTTGCCTACACCAAAGCCCAGGCATCAAATTGTTATATATATCACCTTTCAAAATTATTCTTATTTTGGAAGAAAGTGAGTCCTAGCTTTGTAATGTTATTGGTTAATCATTGAGCCATGAGCTGAGCGGTCTCAAGTTCTTGATCCTTCTCATTAAATTTGCAAAGGCACTGTTGAGCCTTTCACTTTCTTCTATACAAAGCAAGTCACTCGATTCCAAACCAAGCATGCGCCTTTGTTTTTCATATATAGTATAAACCATGTTCGAGAAAACCCACATTCCAATACGATGCATGGAAGGAAATGTAACAAAAAGGATTTCATATTAAGAAAAATAGATGAACTCAAATATAAAAAAGTAGTAGCAAAGGTTGGACAACCACGTGGTTGAGGCCTTTGGTACAAGCGAAAGTAGGTTCTGGTTCAGATCCCATTTGGGGATTGTTAAAGACTGGCCTCATTCTAAATATATATATATAAGATACCCTGGCAAGCTTTAATTGTATACAGGGACTTGATGAAACTTACATCTATAGATTGTAGAACCAGAGTATCTATTTTTATCAGAGGTGGAAGATTCGATCATTATCAGAAGAATAAAGCCCAAAATGAGTATACATTATATAGTAAATGAAACTTCCACGAAAGAAACAAATAACCCCCTTTAATAAAAATTATCACAGAATAGAGAATGAATCAATTTGATTTTTCTCCACTTTGATCCTTCGTGGTATTTTGCCCTTCTCAATGTGTCATCAGCTTCTTTTGCCTTTTGAACAGTCAACGATCGTGTTGGTCATTTTGCACATGTTGTATGTTATATCCTTCTAACAAAACTATAAGACTGATGTTCCTACTCGTGTCCTTTTTTTAACTTTTCCAAAGAAAACATTGGAATTAAAGGGTGGTGTAACACTCCAACAGCCTATCCAGTTTTCTTGGTTTCAAACAGAGAATCAGTAAAAGATTCTACTGGGTATCATTTTTGATGTAAAGTAATAAGGATAAAATTTAGTGTTGTGATCATTAGTGTTACTGTTGGTATTGTGTGCTGTTATGCTTGACAAATAAACTGCCATGATAGGTTTCATGACTGCTTTTACGTAGAAGGCATTATTATTCATCTATTAAGACAAACTTTAAGGATATGAAAGTTCTGGAAAGGAGCAGTTAAATAATGGGAATGAAAGTTCACGGCAAACGATACCCATGTAGAGTTCTCTGGTAATTCTGGGTTGGACTTCATTGATTTGTAGATGGCTCAAGTATGTTTATATTACCAGAAAGTACAAGTCATCACATATAATGTATAACTTGAACTAGATCATCATTATCATCCAAGCCTTGTCATATCAGATTGGGGTCGGCTATGGAGTATAATAAAATTTTATACAAGATTTGACAAAAATTTATGACTGACTGTCAACCTGACGTCAACCCTCCATTTTTGTGCCAAATTCCTAGCCAAAGTAGCTATGGGCATGAAAGGGTCATACTATAAAACCTAAGTGGCTAGTTGACGGGTAGGTATACCTACCTTTTGGATTATAGTTTAAGCTGATGTAAGCATCAAAAGCACCCTCCAAGTTCATCTGGACTATAAAGAGTCTAGACGAAGAGACAATATAATATACTTTTCTAAAGAAAATTGCATTGCGGGCTAGCACGCTACCACCGCTCCATGGGCGAACTAACGGTCGTTTGCTGAAAAACGCAAAATTTGCGCGCCAAAGCAACCCTAGTTTAAGTACTATGTCCCACCCCAACGTTATTGTACTTAACTCTCCTCCGCTTGCTTCTCGCCTCAGCCAGACGTGGCTCTTTCGGTAACATACACTGAAATAGGCTGGTAAATCCTTTATGCCATAGATTGAAGGAATGACAATCCCATACCGTTCAAATTGACGTGGCAGACTTTATTAGAAAGAAGTATTTTACATATCGTAGAAAATGACTGATAAATTATCATTTTAGGTCAAGGGAATCATTCACAATCTATGATATATGACATTATAAACATAGCTTTTGAGCAGGTTTTGAAGTACGCCTCTTGCACAATAGAGGTAAGCCTTTACCGTTTCTGCGAGGTGCATTGATAAAATACAGCTCTGATGCACTTAAAAGTGGCAATTATAGCTATTTGGAGAATTTCAGAGAACTAATAATAACTAAAGCCAACTAAAACAATGATGCATAAACCCTTGGTTGCAAAAGTAATGTTTCAAATATTCTTATTCTATAAATTAATTTAACTTAAGTGGAACTGCAAAGTGAAAACTTTGTGAAGAGGTTTACCTTAATGGGAAAAGCTAACTGCAATTCCCACTCCTTAAGCTCTGTAGCAGCTCTAAGTAGCCATAATCATCAGGAGTTATATACCTGCAGTTAGCAACTAACAGGTAAGAAGAGGAAATGGTGTTGGTTTAGTCTTAGACCTTCCAAAGGACTTCAGCAAATAGCTGTCCTCGTCCAAGAACATTCATGTCTAGATGCATTTTAATTAGATGTAGGTTGGTTCATGGTCAGATTACCATCATAAGGATTGATCACATAAATTTTGGCCAGATCAAATTATCCTTCAAAGAAAAAAAAGTAGCAGCATTAAAATCTCAAGGATCAAGAGGGTATGCATGATTACCCATGACGGAAGAGAAAGTCAATAATGACTAGCGTGCAATTCGGTTTATAGAATTCTGTCCTCTCAATAATATTGGTAACATGAGAGAGTGGAATCAATCTGAAGCTACCAACCTCTCCATCTGCTTTAATGATTTCAAAATAGAGCCAAAAGAGTTTTTAGCAAAGCATATACATGGAAAGTTTTGAGCTTGTTAGAGAAAAATACTCAAATAAAATGCGTAATATGTACAGTCATGATCATTCTCTGTCGTGTTAAACTCTTGGAACTAAGCCTAATCCCAATGTGATAAATTCTTTGTAATAAGGCTTATCCTTCACTACCAGAATTGAGACATGTAACATCCACTTACATATGTTTTGTCCATATAACCAAGTACCAATACTTTGTGCAAACAATTTTAGTATTTATTATTAGGTGGTTGTTAATTAATTCATAGTTTGCAGTATCGGCCGATACCGATCCAATACGGCCGATACCGATACAGTTTGGCATGTCCCGATCCGATACAGACCGATACCCGATACTGATCGATATTAGAGGTCTCTTTTCCGGTCAATTCGACAAAGAAAATTGAATGAAAAAGACCAATTAGTAAGGGTGTAAAAGCATATTGGCATAGTAAGGTTGTAAAAGCATATAAAAGAGAATTTTATCTACCGCATGTAAATCAATCGACAAGGGTGACTATTTCATTCAATTTCAAAAATACTAAGAAACAACACTAGAAATACTTAAAATTATGCATAAATGTATAAAATATATTTTCTAAAATGTTAATAATTTACTAATAGTTATTTGCTTTTCGATACCAAAAAATCCGATACTCCGATCCGAAACCGCCGATACTACTGATACCGCCGATACCAATACTCATAGGAATGGTCCGATACCGATTCCGATACCGATACTTTGAACCTTAACTTTAAACTAGTAAGTTCTATTATATGACTATTCATACTTCATCAATTGTATTTTCCTACCTACATCAGTATTACACTTCTTGGCAAGAAGTAGAATTGAAAACTTCATTTTAGAAGTATTTCTGGTCAAAAATTGCTGACAAATGCACATGATCCACAATAGACCAAAATGCCAAAATCAGCTATAACACAGTTTCATATGTTACAAACTTTTTTTCCTACAACCTAATTTACCGACTGTCACCATGTACAGACTATGTTACATCAAGAGGTACTTTCAATTAAATAAATAAGTTATATCAAAATACCTTGCACAAAGTGATGAACAATATTCCTTTTGCACAAAGTGACCAGCAATATTCCATGTTGTTACAGTGCAATTGTCACACAGACAATTTTTCTTATGTGGTGAGAAAGTTTTGATCTATAGTGTTTTTATAATTATTTATCTTATGTGGGTACAACGAAGTAATTGTGGATGTATTTATCATCATACATGTTAATATAAATAGACATGAATTACAACCTAGGGATTAAGCTCTTGCACTCTTTTTTTTAATATTCGCTCTTCTCATCATCTTCTCTTTCTCTCATCTCTAAACTTTACTTGGTATCAGAGTAACTTGAAAGTACTGTAAATTCCATCCACGCTTTTTGTCTGTTTTTTGGGACGTTGTTTGATGGTTGCGTTTTTTGCATGATTTTCGTAATTCGTTGTTCATGGTCCTTCGTGGTTTGTTTATGAGTCCAGAATTTCTACAAATCTCGGTGTTCGTGGTTGATAGTCATTGTTGGTTGTGTGATCTAGCATTTCTGTAGATCTCCGTTGGTTGTTGGTTGTCGGTTGTGGATCGTTGTGAGATTTAGGATTCTAGAGGTCTCGTCTTTCTGTTGCATCTGCAAGTATGATGGAGACCGAATCTTATGACGAGTTAATAGTATTGTTTGTGGTAGTGGGGTAGCCCTTTTACGGTTATCCATAATGATGAATTGGCAAAATCGATTACAGCGGTAAAACTCAATGGTGCAAACTACCTTGCTTGATCCAAGTATATCAAAGTAGTGTTGAGGACGAAGAAGTTGAAGTTCTTGACGTAAGAAGCCCCGCTTGAAAGGTTCGCCGAGTATGAGGATTTGATGAGTGCTGAAGCATATGTTATGTCGTGGTTGTGGCAAGGTATGGAGCCACACATCGCCTCTAATGTTCAGTGGTGTGAATCCTCCAAACAAATTTGGACCTCTATGGAAGAACTATATTTGCAGAAGCGGAATGTGGCCCGTATCTATTAGTTGTACGAGTTATTGTTTAATATAAAACAGAATGGAAAGCCTGTAAATGAATATCTAGCTTCAAAGAAGACTTTGTTGGAAAAACTGTTACAGTATCATCATGTTACTACTGATTTAAAAGAAGCTCAGTGACAGAAGAAAGAGTTTTATGTTTCACTTATCCTAACCGACTTGGATACTGCCCTCGAACCTTATAAGGCTCAGATCCTTGTTGGAGAGCAGTTACCTACGGTGACAAATACTTCCGTCACAATCATTCTTTTCTAGGACAATTCTGTGATGCCGACTAATGACTCTTCTGCCTTAGTTACTAGTGTTACCGGTCGTGGTATTAGACGTTGTGGTAGAGATTGTGGTCGTAATTTTGGTCGAGGAGGTGGTCGTGGTCGTGGTCGTAAAGACAATGGTGGTGGTGGTTGTAGTGGTCGTGGTCAACCACTGAAGTGTAACTATTGTGAAATTTTCGGTCACATCGAAGACTACTGTTGGGACAAGTAGGGTAAACCAGAATATGCACATCAAGTGCATCATGAAAATATGCTTATGCTCATAGAGATGATACTTCCGTTTTCAATCAAACTTCAACTTCTAATACCTCATCTTCATTTGAACAAATCCTCTAGAAGTTGACGCACTGGCTAGTACCACCTCCCAACCTACTGCAACCATAATATAATGATATATATCGATAATCCTGGCTTTGTGGCAACCAATCACCATCCACTTCTTGGGTCATCGACTCATGAGTAAGTTCTTATATGTCTGGTATAAACTCTCTTTCACAATCAATGTCCTATGAAACATAATATTATCTTGGATGATGAGTTTACTCGTCCTGTGCTTGAAAAATGTATCACTAATCATACTCAATCACCGCCATTATCTGATTCATTATATGTGCCTATTTTTTTAATTTGCTATGCGTGAGCCAGTTAACCAAATCTCTTTAATATTCTGTAATATTTTCTTTCAATTCTTGTGTTTTTTAGGATCTCGAAACGAAAAAGATGGTTCAAAGAATGAAAGAGGGGTTGTATTTCTTGAATTTACCTGAAAATATTTTTACTTCAGTTTCTACTTCTCCATTGCAATGACATTATCGTTGAACCATCCGTCTTTGGCTAAGTTGCATTAAGTTGTTTCTAGTTTGAATTATGTTTATGTTCTTGAATGTGAGGCTTGTCAGTTAGATAAGTATCATCGTAGTTCTTTTCCTCGTCGTGTTGGGAGTCCTCAGGTGCAATCTTTTGAACTTGGTCATTCTGATATTTAGGGTCCGTCTAGAGTCAAAAATCCGAAATGGTTTAGTATTTTGTTATTTTTGTTGATGATTATTCCATAACGACGATGTTATTTAATGAAAGAAAGATTTGAGTTTTCAAATGTGTTATCCATCTTTTATAATGAATTCTTTATTCAGTTTGATAAACATATCAAAATTTGGCATTCTGATAATGCTTTGGAATACAATCAATCTTCTGTGAACACTTTCTATGTTGATTATGGCATGATTCATCAAAACAGTTGTGTCTACACCTCTCAAAAAATTTTATGTCCAACGTAAATATCGACACATTTTAGATGTATCATGAACTCTCATGTTTAATATCCATGTCCCTAAACAGTATTGGATAAATGTCGTTCTTACTGCATATTATCTAATTAATCGTATGCCATCATATGTATTAAATAACCAAGCCTTTTTCTTTACCTCCTCGAGTGTTTGAGTGTGTCGCTTTTGTTCACAACTTGGAACCTAATTGAGACAAGTTGGCTCCTCGATCTTTGAAGTATATTTCTTGGTTATCCTCGCACTCAAAAATGTTATCGTTGTTACAGTCCACAGTCACGTAAGTATTATGTCAATGCAGATGTTACCTTCTTTGAGTCTACCCCTTTTTTTTCCTTAGGAGACCATTTTATTCCATTTTCATCATATTTGGTATCTTTTATACCACTTTAGGTCATACATGAATCAATTTGTCTTAATTTCTCATTTACATGTTTATTAGAGATCCAAGGACGGACCAGTGGTTCTGCAGAATTTGGCCCTCAACTAATCAGCTTTCATACATGTGATTTTCTACCTCATCTTCACATATCCAGGTGATAAACCTATTGCTCTCAGAAAAATGCTTATGTACCACATAGAAAAAGCGTTCCATCTTTAATTATGTTTTCTTACACCGTGCTTCATCTTTTCATTTATTTGTTGTTTTATTGTCTTCCCTTTCCATTTTTATTCCCAAAACTTATAAGCAGGATATATCATCTTTTGGTTGGAAAAGTGCAGTGTATGAGGAGATGAGTGGTTTACATCAAAATCAGACTTCAAAACTTACATCACTTCTTAATGGAAAGCAAACAATGGGTTGTATATGAGTGTACGCTGTTAAGTATCATCTGGATGGTTCAGTTGAGCGCCTCAATGCTCGGTTGGTTGCAAAAGGATACACTAAGATATATTGTATGGATCATATAGAGACTTTCTCCCCAGTAGCTCGACAAAATTCAATTCGTATTCTTATCTCTGTTATAGTTAATTGCCAATGGCCTATGTATCAGCTGAACATAAAGAATACTTTCTTACATGGTGACTTATAGGAGGAGGCTTATATAGATCAATCACCGGGGTATGTTGTGGCTAGAAGTAAAAAACTCGTATGTCGATTGAATAAAGTATTATATGGGCTGAAACAGTCACCTCGAGTTTGGTTTTGACAAGTTCAGTCGATTCTCATTCAGTATGGATTTCGGTGCATCATCAGATCATTCAGTATTTTTTTCATTCTTCCTCGGAAGGTGTTATCGTGTTGATTGTTTATGTTAATGATATCATTATAATTTATATGTGGGAATACTCATGCTGTGATTGTAGTCTTGAAGTCCTACCTAGTCGTCCGTTTTCTAAGAATTTGGGTCTTCTTTGATATTTTATTGGAATAAATGTTGCTCGATCTAAAAAGGATGTGTATATGTCGCAGCACAAGTATGTTCTATACTTGCTCTCAGAGACTGGAATATTGGAGTGCTGGCTAGTTGAGACTTCTATAGATTATCATGACAAGCTTGATGCTGACATGAGAGAGTTATTTGAGGATGTTGGACATTATAAATGACAGATTGAAAAACTTATATATTTTACTGTTACACGATCATACATTACCTCAATGTTTTAAATTTCGCTAGACGGACTCGGTGCGCCGAAGGACCGCCTAGCGCGCCTAGACGCTGAACTAAATTTTATTTATTTATTTAATTTTTTTCATATGTATAGATATAAATATATTGCATGTAAAATATTGGCACAAAAGTTTAAGTGTTCTCTTAGCCAGCATGATGTATTTAAGTTATTTTATTATGTTTGGGGGTGGTAATGGGTTAGAATCCTACCCAAACTTTTAATTTTTTCAGTTTTTTTTAAAAAGAGGAGAGCAGAGGGAGTCGTCTCCTCCATCCTCCTCTTCATCCTCTCCTCTCCATCTCTCTCCATCATCTCTCCTCCCCATCTCTCCTCTCCTCTCTCGTAGGAACCACCACCACTACCAGCAGTAAGCAGCAGCAACTGCAACAGCAACAACCACCACCAACAGCAGCATCAACCACCAGGTAATTATTTTGATTTTATTTGAAAAAAATTCAAATATGAAATTTGAAAGCTAAAATTTCAAATATTAATTTATTTTTATAATTTCAAATCCGGATTTGGGCCGAGTAAGACCGATTGTGGCCGCCTAGGGCCGTCTAGCGCCTAGGCCAACCGCCTAGCGCCTCCTAGGCCGCAGTTTAGAACACTGCATCACCTATGCAGTTGGAGTAGTTAGTCAATTTATACATGTCCATCGACAACCATATTGGAAGGCTCTATCGCATTCTACGATACATGAAGGTTGCACCTGGAAAGGCTTTGTTGTACAAACATTTCTAGTTGCTCACAGTGATGGGATTTAACAAATGTTGATTGGACAGACAGTCGCAGTGATAGGAGATCTATGTCTGGCTGTTGTACATTTGTGGGTGACAATCTTGTGGTGTGGCATAATAAGAAGCACAATATTGTGGCTTAACTGTAGTGCCCTGCTTCCAGCAGTTCACTAACGTAATGCCTACGACTTGACTCAGTTGAAAACTGAGTATCGGAAAAACCTTACCACACAATCGATCACGGACAAAATGCAATGAACCCTTCCAACTGATGGAACGGCTTCTATTGAAATGAGTCCAAGAGCTTTCCTTGGTTGTTTTCGCTGCTTGGTTTTGTGTTGATTGTGTTTTTGTGTTGCTTTCGATGAGTTGGTTTTCATAGTTCGTTTTTCTCACTTGCGCGTTCTTTTCGAATCGTAAGAGAAAAAGATCGAAGAATGCTAACCAAGTGTTGTTGCAATATCATGACGCATTACCAAGGAATGATCGTTGCATGAGGCTTCCCCATTCTCTCGCGTTGATTCATTCCGTGAGTGGCTTAGGCCATTCGATGAATCCTTTAGTCTTTACGCCTTAATAAAAATGATCTCTAGTCTACTCAATTGCATGTCCCTATGTTCAATGATACCTCACTAAACAAGATAAGCTAAAAGAAATAAATTGTATGCTTGATATATAGAATTGTTGCAAATGCTTGTTCAAATAGATGCTTATATGTTCCTTACTTATATGTTGTTCAAAATAAGAGAGTTATATAGAAACCTTTTATGGTTTGGCCGCGATCGTATAAAAGAGAACTGAAAAGATAGAAATATGTGCATTGTTCATCTGTTGCATAATAGTGTCTTATCTGATAGAAGTTACGTTCATGCATTGGTCGGGACAACTTGTGCACAAAGTGTAACCTCTCGAACGGTTCCTGGGACACTGGGGATCGTTCGGCCTAGGACAGGACAGGGCACCATGAGGCTTCTACGTCCTCGCGATCAGGAGGGTGCCAAGTCTATTAGTGGGATGGGCTTGTACGTCCCAACTGCTAATTCCGAAGAGGGGACCATCATTTAGTTAGATCGCATGCTAGGATTTTCCTTCTTGCATACCTAACTGTTTGATGCAAAATTAGATTCATGAGCTATATACATATATGCAAATTGTTGCTAACTTGTGTATCTGCTGCAGGGATAACCGTTCAGCTGTGGATAAGGTTTATCATATGCATGGTTTAATCTACTGTTTATGTTTCTTTGCATAAATTGTTAAAAAGAACCTAGACAACTAAAAAAATAACATAATAATTATGCTAGCTTCACATGTTTACTTAGTGTTGATTTCTAAGTGATTTTGGCCACAGTCGCTCACCAGTACATGTTGAGTATTGATCCACGTTTGTGGGCATCTCCAGGTTCTGGTAGCTAGAGTTTAGCGAGCATTTTGAAGCTTTAAGAGCGCATCTCATCCAGTGGAACCGTGCTCATTGCTTCCGTAGCTTTCCTTCTCAGTTGGCAAGCTCTTTTGTTAGGTATTTTACTTTGTCCTACTACAAGGATATGATGTATGGAGATTGTGGCTAGTTTTGGGTTTGTAAAAAGTGATGTAAGCCATCTTTGACATATTTTGTAATCAACCAAGCAACTACATTGTAATCCAATTTCAAGTATTCAATAAAGATAGTATTTTGTGTTCCTATCAAATGTGTTCAAACTTTGGTTCTCTGCATCTTTATATTCTATGCTTGTATTATATAGCTTGTCTATTTTGTGTTTTGTACAGATACTATGTCTTGTGCAAGCGCAACTTAGGCTTGCACGACATTACGTCTATGCGAGGACGATCGGTTCTACAAGGCCCAAAGCAAGGACGGTCGGCCCTTACGGGATCGGGACGTGACATGTTCTAGTGTAGAGGTTGAGTACCACGCAATGGCTCATACAACTACTGAAATGATATGGGTGCAGTCTATTCTTCATGAAATGGGGATTATGGATCCTATCCCTATGGAGATGTATTGTGACAACCAATCGACAATTTTTATCGCAAGTAACACAGTGTTTCATGAGCGCACTAAGCATATCGAGGTGGATTATCATTTTATTTGTGATTTGTTGTTGAAGAAACAGATTGATACTCCATATGTTTGGAATGAGGATCACTTAGGTGATATTCTCACCAAACCACTTGCTTATAGTCTATTTTCTGATTTATGTAATAAGCTGGGCATGTCACATCTATATGCTCCAGCTTGAGGGAGGATATTAGACTTGTTATTATTATTTATCTTATGTTGGTACAATAAAATAATTGTGGGTGTATTTATCATCATACATATTAATATAAGTACACATGAGGTGCAACCTAGGGATTAAGCTCTTGCACTATCTTTTCTCATATTCTCTCCTCATCCTCTTCTCCTTCTCTTCTCTTCTCTTCTCTTCAAACTTCACTCGTAGCAAATTTCTACATTAACAACACGTACCTTCATTCTTGGGAATGAAATCTGCAGGGAGTTCTAGATCGTAGCAGAATAGAACGTCTCTTTTGTAACGGTATCCATCAATGTCCATGTATGATACAGCTCCAACTGAGATGGCTCTGTCAGAAAATTCATTATACATCATAAATTTTCAAATCACATGTACTCAAATGAAGAGGAAAATTTGAATGACAGTTTAGTATAGTAGAGTCGATTTCTTTGAGATGTATCTTTTAGTTGTGATGAAGCAGTGAAAGTGATACTCAGATGCATACTAAGACAATTTTTACACAGTAACATCATTGGCAGGCAACATTCACTAAAACCTGCATTAATACAACCAGGCCGATATGCTATGTCCACAAGAATGAGTGTATAGAACCAGCCTGGATAGGCATTGCTGTCAAAATTCTGTAAATATATCAGTTCACATCTAGAGTCAGATGGTACCACCAGTCCACTGCATGTCTGACATGATAAAAACATATCATTGCAATTAAGGTAGCTTAGAACCAAAGTTGAAAACTCTTCATAATTAAACATTAGGGTAATGGATAGCAACACATGCGTGAATACAAGGAATGTGAATATGGCCACAACAATTGGGACAAAATAGAATAATCTGCACAGTTTGATACAATAATGTAAAAGGATACTTATTAAGAATAAGCAGTAACATGAGCGGACACCGCAGACAGCCTATTGACTGCAGATTAAACTCTAGGAACAAAACTAAGGTAGATCCACAAGTAGTATGGGCTTGTAGAAAGAGGAAGATAGAATGATGGGATGCTTTATTGAGGGGGAATGAATCCCTATTTATATGATCAGGACCCCCAACATATTAGGAAGAGAATAAGGAAATATAGAAATCAAGACAAGAGAGAGAATAGAGAAACAAAAGGAGAATATTATTCTCTTGCAAGAATCAACCTATTAAGAATAGAAGAATCAAGACAAAAGAGAAATCAATTAATAAACTAATAGCTTCAAAGCTATGATTTCTGGACACCACCACATACATAGATAATAAGATGGTCACTCATTCTCCGGATTACTCCTCTATCCTCTAAAACAACAAGTAATAAAGGAGGGAGTACAAAATTTTCTCACAAGAACATAGTAGGAGCAAACATAGGTCAAGTCCATGTAGATGAAAAGGAAAAATATACACACATTATTATTAGCAACCATTATAGCTCAAAGCTGGCTTACTATACATACAAACTACCAAAAGTAAACAGACTTGGATTGTCAAAGGCTTCACTTTCTGTTAAATGGCTAGATTGAAATCAAGATGAGGAATGGATCATAATGTCAAAGATCAAAAGGGAAACACAAGCCTTTCGTTTATACTTTATATACAAGGTTTAGCACTGTTTACTTTATTTCTGGATAGAAAATCCCACCCTCCAGATAATGATCCAATCTGGAGAAAGTGAAAAAGTGAACCGTCGAACCTCATCAGGGATGGACCTCTATAAATGGAAGGTTTCCTTGTGTCCTCTGTTCATGATCCTGGACTATTTTGAGTGTACGAAGATGAGTTCTCATTCTTACGGTACTGATAATATGGGAACAAAGTATTATACACTATTTCATACCAAAATGTGATCAAAGACTGTTAGGACAAACGAAACATAAAAATACTCAAGCAGTTAAAAGTCCAACTAATTGAGAGAATATAAAACAAAAACAATTTGAAAACAAGAAAATAAGCTATAACTCTCCCAAATTCTAGAAACAATTGACAATTGAACAATGTTACTGACCAAAATAAGACAACAAGAGGGCATTTTCTTGATTTGAGAAGTATTCAAAAAAAATATTGCATATTCTATTCAAAAGTAAAAGCTCAATTCCAGAATTATCATATGCATTACTTTCTACTGCCTCCAAAGCCAATTAAAGTAAATGTTCACAAAATTAAGGTAAGCACCAGCTTTTGCAAGGATAGCTTACCTATCTGAAATATTTCTTGGAATTCCAGCTTCCTCCTCACATTCCTTCACAAGATTCTCTTGGCAGCTGATGCCATGTGGCTGAATAAACAAATGTTGCATAAAGACTGAGTATAATATGATACATTTCTAAATAATATTAATATGGAGAGTCTTCGTTTGTCAACTAGATTAAACCCGACCAGTCTAATAACTGAAGAAATAATCTGGTCTAATTATCAACTAGTTGAAATCTAACAAGACACAATATGGAACTCGATATGAACTCTTGCAATCATGCTGGATACAAACTATGTTTCCTTCCTTGTTTAGAGGTATCAGTGTTGAACATTTTCATTGTGATTGTGTGAATTTGCCAAACACAATAGTGTACCCTTTCCAATCAGTCATAAGAGAAGTTAACTACCGTTTTATTTGATCCATTGTGATATATGGGGACCCTCCATAGTTCCAAATGTGTCTGGTTCACGAATGTTTGTCCGGTTGCACTAGTCTCTTGGATATTTCTTCTTAAATCCAAATCGGATGTAAATAGCGTGCTTCCAAATTTGCATAACATGAATCAAAACCAGTTTGGTGTTAAAAATAAAAAGTTTCAGATTGGATAACGCATGGGATTACTTCAATCAAATTTTATATCCATATTTTCAAAATGAAGGAATCATCCATGAATCCTCTTGAATTAATACTCCAAAACCAAACAGAGTGCAAAGAAGAAGAAGAATTGCCATTTTCTACCTACAACGCGAGCCTTCCTTTTCCACCAAAATGTTCCAAAAAAACTATTAGGAAGCTCTGCTTATAGTTGCATACATAATCAACCCACTACCTTCGAGGGTGTTGGGATTTAGAACACCAATGGAGAGACTTTCTTAGTTGCATACACAATCAACCAACTACCTTCGAGGGTGTTGGGGTTTAGAAGTTAGAACACCAATGGAAACACTTTCTCAACTCGATCCGAGTATAATGAATAATCTTATCCCAATGCACTGCCTTTGTACATATTCATAGCCATAATCAAGGGAAGTTAGATCCAAGCGTTGTTAAGTGTATTTTTGTGGGTTACTCGTCAACCCAAAAGGGGTAAAAATGTTACCATCCACCTACGAAGAAAATTTCTCTATCGATTTCACTTTTGAGGAGCAAAAATCATATTTCACTCAACCTTCTCTCAGGAGGAGTCCTTCATTGAAGATAAGGAATTAAGGATAGAGACTTGTTTTTGCTCGACTTACCTCCGGCTCCTCAAAACTCCAACTCAGCCTCTTGGTATCCAAATTGTACCTTCTGTGTCTGTACCTGCCGAACCACCTCAGTCTGTGTCAACTCCTTCCCCATTTGCCCCAAACCTGTGACAAAGAATAGTGAAATTGCTTTATTACCTCCTTCAATGGTTTGCACGGTCATCGCGACTCTATCATACATATCCTTAATAATCTCAATATAGCTACTAGGAACTTGTTTCGTCTCTCCATGACATAAACTCCCTAGAAACTATATCATAAGCTTAAAATCATATGTAAATTCTTTTTTCTCTCTAAATATTTCCATTAGCCTCCTTAACAAGTAAATGACTTTTATAGTAGATCTTTCTGACATAAATCCAAATTGATTATCTAAAACTCTTTTTTTGCTAGTCTTTGTTCAATTACTCTATCTCATAGAGTCATGGTATAGATCATAAGGTTAATTTCCTCGATATTTGTTACAACTTTGTGTATCTCCCTTATATATATATATATATATATATATATATATATATATATATATATATATATATATATATAATGTTGGTTCTCCATTAATTGGGCATTTTCTCAATCCTTAAGATTTTGTTAAAAATAACAGTAAACCATATCAATCATTTCTCACCAAAATAGTTCAAACTTCAATAGGAATAATATCAGGTCTACCACTTTTCGGTTTCATTTTCTTTCTACATTCTTAACTTCAAAATTCTAATTTTACCAACATGACCTATTGCTAACTAACTATGTATTTAAATTAAGGTCTTCTAAGTTGCTATCGCTGAATAATTTGTGTAATTAACACTTCCACGTCTCCTTCATATTATTTTCTATTACTAGCTCTTTATTCCTTTTTCTACTCTTAGGAAGTCTGTAAGTATTTTTTTCTCCCTCCTTAGCTTCTAACCTCTTGTACAAATAAACATAGGCCTTGAATTAACTAAATTACACTTAAATACCATGAACTATCAAACTTTGGCATTTTAATACCTTAAACTTTTTTTATTGACAAGTTGTTACCCTGAATGTTTTAAGTTTTGACAGTTTACCCCCTCCATTATCTAGTCATCCAACTTAATGATCAAGTGCAAAGCACATGGCCATTTTTTACTCTTTTGTCCCTAAAGTTAATAGTAATTACTCTCAATGTTTTTGCAAAATAAATAAATCAAAACCATAATCCCCCTCCTACCCTTCTGGTCCTTCCTCCCCGATCATTACACCCCCACCACAACCGTCGATGCCCCTACCTCCAGTCCTTCCATCGTGATCATTCCCACCACCCCCTCGCCGCCAGCTATGCAGGTGCAACCATGCGGGCTGCATGAATGGTAGTTGCCATTTCATACATCTATGTGAACTGCATGAATGGAATGGTGGTTGCTATTTTGAGCAAGCCACATGGTTGTACGTTGATAATGAGAGGGTGATCGAGGAGGGAGACTGGTGGTGGCAACTGTAGTGCCTCAAATCCCGATCCGACCAGGATGTGCACTACGTAATTGGGCTTGTGGCTAGTCTGTCTGAGTCGTAGCTTAGATCTTCGGCATCTTCTTGCCACAGACGAAATGCGATGATCCTTTCCAACTCATGGAAATGCCTCTATTGAAACGAGTCCAATAGTTTTCGTGTTTGGTTGCTTGGTTTTCTTGATTGCCGCTTTGGGATTTGATTTGGTGTTGCTTTCGATTTGCTTGGTTTTCACTGCTGGTTTTATCGTTTAGAGCTTTGATTCTTGGGGAGTTCGGCAAGGAAGGATAGGCAAGATTCTAATTGGTGCTCGTGCTGTGCAGGTCCGCGTAACTGACGTTTGATCGTCGCTAGGCGGGAATATTTGTTTCAGCTACCTTTTCCTTAACCAGTGAGTGGTTTGGACCCTTCTTTCCTACTTCTTCACGCCAACATCTTTAATGTTTCAAACGTTCACTCGATGATGCCTGGTTGGACGCCTAGGAAATCCTTTGCCACAATGCATGCCAGCCACTAAGAAAGGAACAGGGGATTTTGTAGACTAATATTTCTATATGCTTGCATACCTTATAACTGAGTTTGTTTATAAAGGGAATTGTTTGTTGGTGGCGGCCTAGTGCCTCGGACGGAGTTTGGACCTATGGGATATCAAAATCGGAACACCGCGTTGAGAAAATATGAACTGTTGCATGAGATATATATTGCTGCTTAACTTCTTTTGTTTCAATCGATGCATTGTATGATATATGAATTGTTCATGCATTTGCATGGTCTGGGACAACTTGTGCACAAGGTTTGGCATTTCCTCGAAACGGCTTTCAGGGGCACTGGAACCGTATCGATCCGGAGGGAAATATTTGATTCGTGCTCGTCACGATGCATTGCGGGACCTCCAGCAGGGCTTGCTACCCGGGCTGATAGGGCGCGCGCTAATGCTTGAATATGTCCCTAAGGTGTCGATCACACCAATGACCGCATAGAATAGAACACATGCTAATTTATTGTCTTGTGCAGATGGTAAGTATACTTGTGTTTCGTTGCAGGGAAGGCGTGCATCGGTTGAGTAAGCAATCGATGCACTGGGTTGATTCAATGCTATTTTTCATTCCTATCAAAACATGCAACTGATATGAATTGAATTCACTTGCTTCTTTATAGAAGTCATCTTAATGCATGCTCGCCCCTAATAAGCTAGTGTCGATTTAGTCGAGTGGGTTCATCCCGCTCACCAGTACAAGTTGAGTACTGACCCACGTTGTGGGCAACTATTTCAGGCACTCAGGCGGTGCAACGCTAGTGGATAGACGAGAGGCGTTAGGAGCACCTCTATTTTGAAGTATAGTTGGAGTCAGATCATTTTGGAGGCTTGGACTTTCAACCTATACAAGGGCGTAATGTACAAACGACGTGGACTATCTGATGAAGCGCGCCCTGCCTTTTGAGTTATCTTTTGTAATGCAAATCAAGTAGCCGAGAGGCGCATCAATGTAAACTCTATGTAAATTACTCTGAATTATCAATGAAAAAGCATGTTTCTTCCTGCACTGTGTTCAAATCTCTGTGAATGTGTTTTATAAAGTGTGTTTCAAAATGGGTTCCTATAACTGCAAGTTCTTGCCTTGTACGAGCGCAACTCCAGGCTCGTACGGCATCACGCCCCAAGCGAGGACGAATCGGTTCCGTAAAGGATCAAGCGAGGACGACCGACCCTTTCGGGATCGGGGCGTGACATATTGGTATCAGAGCCGAGGCTTTACTTCCACGGGATTTCAAAAGATTATAAAGGAGTTTGATGCGCCTCTCAATTGAGTTGCGTTCGGCGTCCGCTGCATGAGAAGAGTCGCTTATACAATGAGCCCATAGATATAAAATCTATCGTTTTTGGAGTGTTAACAAGCTACTCTCTTTTGTAGCCATGGCTAAGAAGAACACTGCAACTGCCAGCAATGCTCAACCCATTCAGAGCGATCCAGCAAGCTCTGGAGAATCCGGAGGAGCGGGTTCAACCGGAATGGCGGAACGGCTTATGCACCTCATGGAAGCGCAGCAACAACAAGCTGTTACCCAACAAGCTAACATACAAGCGCAGTTTGCTTCTCAACAGAAGCAAATGGATACAATGATGCAACTGATTGCATCCCTGGCACCAAGCAACGGGACATCCGCAGCGACGCCTGTCACGCCGTCGGCCATGGCGGTAGAAGACGAGTCAGAGGAGACACAGCCTTCAGCGAAGAACTCCTGCCGAGCAGCTGAGTTTACAAAAATGCATCCCCCTACGTTCAACGGACGAGCGGAGCCGGACGTGGTGTTGGGGTGGATTGCTAAGCTGGAAGGACTCTTCAACCTGGTTGGCATCAGGGGATCCAAGCGAGTGGCTTGTGCATCGGTTCAGCTGGAACTGCGTGCGCATGATTGGTGGGAAGCCACGAAGCAAGGGATTTATGATGCCAATCCCAACTGTAAAATTACTTGGGAAATGTTCAAATCTGCCTTCATTGAACAATATATTCCCCGAGTCGTGCGTCAACAAAAAGAAGACGACTTCAGTAATCTGGTGCAAGGAAGTTTGTCTGTTGACGATTACGACTCAGTATTCGCTAAACTGGCTAAGTTCGCAGGGCACTTCTTGCCTAATCAGCAGGCGTGGTGCTATCGATTTCAGAAAGGTTTGAATGACGATTTGCGTAGGGACGTCATCAACCAAAGATGCCAAACATATAGGGAATGTTATGAAGCGGCTCTGAACAGCGAACGGATCTTTGGGCGCCCTCTCCCAAAGACCGAGGTGCAAACCCCCCGTACCAATAACAATAAACGTCCTCATGAAACGGGAGGGTCTGGAGCACACAAGCGTTCGCATACGTCTGATAATAGGGGCCAATCCCAATCACTGAACTGCAGCCGGTGCGGCAAATCAGGGCATAAAGTGAATGAATGTCGGGTTCAAGGATGTTTCAAATGTGGTCGCCTGGGTCACAAACAGTTTAACTGCAGAGAGGGCAAGCCGAATCAGAATAATGGAAATCAAAACAAAGGGCCTCCAGCAAGTGATGCCAATGCTGTGCCAGTGAATCCACAATGCCAGGGTGCTCAGGGCCGAGTCTATGCATTGACTCGGGATGAGGCATCTGTATCCGACACTGTTGTAACAGGTACTCTACTATACCGAGAATTACCCGCTAGAGTCTTATTCGATTCAGGTGCTACGCATAGTTTCATATCTGCTGATTTTACTGTTGAGCATAAATTAGCTTCTACTGCTTTAAATATGAACCTCTGCGTAAGTACCCCTTCGGGAGTCGATATGCCCGTCCATGCGATCTGTAGGGATGGTTACATTTGCATCGGAGGAAGGAAACTTTCCTTAGATGTCATTGTACTAGACATCAAGGATTATGATATTATTCTCGGTATGGACTGGTTGGGTGCTTGCCATGCAACAATCGAGTGCGCGGAGAAGCGAGTCGTATTCCGTCTACCCGGCGAGGCAGACTTCTACTATTCGTGCAGCGCTGCACCGAAGACGGCAATGGTGATATCAGCAATTTCGGCTAGGCGTATGTTGCATTCGGGCTGTGAAGGGTACTTAGCTTCTGTTCGAGACACCCGGCGGGAATGTGTAGATGCAGCTCAGGCTGAAGTCATTGCAGATTTCCTCGACGTGTTCCCAGACGAGCTGCCTGGAATGCCTCCTGATCGTGAGATCGAATTCAGCATTGACACTTTTCCGGATTCGCGACCGATATCAAAGGCACCTTATCGCATGGCCCCAGCAGAGCTTAAGGAACTTAAAGTTCAGTTGCAAGACCTGTTGGACCGAGGATACATTCGTCCAAGCGTTTCTCCTTGGGGCGCTCCGGTGCTGTTCGTGAAAAAGAAGGATGGATCCATGCGGCTGTGTATTGACTACCGAGAGCTGAATAAAGCGACCGTGCGGAATCAGTACCCATTGCCAAGAATAGATGACTTGTTTGATCAGTTGCAAGGTGCAAGAGTTTTCTCTAAAGTTGATCTCAGGTCAGGGTATCACCAGTTGAAAATCAAATCAGAGGATATTCAAAAATCTGCTTTCAGAACCCGTTACGGACACTATGAGTTCCTCGTGATGTCGTTCGGTTTGACGAACGCCCCTGCAGCTTTCATGGATCTGATGAACCGCGTGTTTCGGCCGTTTGTGGATAAGTTTGTAGTCGTGTTCATAGACGACATACTAATCTATTCCAAGAACGAGGCGGAGCACAAGGAACACCTGAAGATCGTGCTGCAGACATTACGAGACCATCAGTTGTTCGCTAAGCTCAGCAAGTGTGAGTTCTGGTTGAACAGCGTGGCGTTCCTTGGTCATGTCATCTCGGCCGAAGGCGTCGCCGTAGACCCGAAGAAAATAGAAGCGGTGGTGGACTGGAAGCAACCTACGTCAGCCAGCGAAGTTCGAAGCTTTCTGGGCCTTGCGGGATACTACCGTAGGTTCGTGAAGGATTTCTCTAAACTGGCCTCGCCTATGACTCGCCTTACTCAGAAAGGGATTGCATACGAATGGGGTGATGACTGCGAAGCCAGCTTTCGGGAACTTAAGCGGCGTCTTGTTTCAGCTCCGATTCTTGCACTTCCAGATGGGGTAGAAGAGTTTCAGATATACAGCGACGCTTCAGGACTCGGCTTAGGGTGTGTGCTCATGCAGAGGGACAAGGTAATATCGTACGCCTCCAGGCAACTGAAGCCGCACGAGAAAAACTACCCGACGCATGATCTGGAATTGGCGGCAATTGTGTTTGCTCTGAAGTTGTGGAGGCATTATCTTTATGGTGTTGCTTGCAAAATCTTTACCGATCACAAGAGCCTCAAGTACCTATTCACCCAGCGGGAATTGAACCTCCGGCAGCGGCGTTGGCTAAAACTGATTAAGGACTATGACCTAACGATCGCGTATACACCGGGCAAGGGAAACGTCGTTGCTGATGCTCTGAGTCGGAAGCACGTGGGCTCGTTATCTATAGACAACCGTTTACTTCGAGATCTTGAGGCGATGGGCATCGAATTTCGAGTTCGGCATCAAGGAGTGCAGCTGGCACCACTCCATCTTGAACTGGGTTTACGTGGTAGAATCAAATCAGCTCAGGAGGGCGATCAGTTCTTAGCGAAGGTGCGCGGATTGATCTCGGAGGGGAAGACGTCTGACTTTGTGGCAGGCGAAGATGGGGCCTTACAGATGAAAGGAAGGCTATGTGTTCCTAGCGACCCAGAACTCCGAAGGGAAATTATGGCGGAAGCACACTACGCGAAGTATTCTTTACATCCGGGGAGCACTAAGATGTACAAGGACTTGCGCGGGACCTTCTGGTGGCACGGTATGAAGCGGGATGTGGCGACCTTTGTGTCACAGTGCATGGCCTGTCAACAGGTTAAAGCTGAACATCAGAGGCCCGGCGGGGAGCTTCAGAACCTCGCTATTCCCGAGTGAAAATGGGACAACATCACTATGGATTTTATTGTGGGATTTCCGAAGACGCCACGGGGGCACGATGCGATTTGGGTCATAGTTGATCGTTTGACCAAATCAGCCCACTTTCTTCCCATAAAAGTTACTTGGAGCGTCGATCGGTTAGCACAAATTTACATAGATGAGATTGTCCGATTACACGGAGTACCTGCCTCAATCGTCTCTGACCGTGACGGACGCTTCTTATCTCGTTTCTGGACTAGTCTACAAGCTGCTTTGGGGACCAAGCTACAGTTCAGTACCGCATATCACCCGCAGACTGACGGACAGACAGAGAGGACAAATCAGATACTCGAAGATATGTTACGGCTGTGTGCTATTGATTTAAAGACTAGTTGGGACACGCATCTTCCATTGGCAGAGTTTGCGTACAACAACAGCTACCAATCAAGCATCCAGATGGCACCGTACGAAGCACTATATGGGCGAAGGTGTCGATCTCCAATCTGTTGGGACGAAGTCGGCGAGCGGCAGGTACTCGGGCCAGAGCTGGTAGAGCAGGCAGTTGAGAAAGTTCGCTTGATTCGGGAAAGACTCCGCACAGCACAGAGCCGACAGAAAAGTTATGCTGATGCTCATAGAAGGCCTTTGGAATTCTTGGTCGGGGATCATGTCTTCTTGAAAGTGACGCCGATGCGAGGTGTGATGCGTTTCGGCGTGAAGGGCAAACTGAGTCCCCGGTTTGTCGGCCCCTTTGAGATACTGGAACGAGTTGCAGCTGTGGCGTACAGGATAGCACTACCTCCCGCCTTGGCAGAAGTGCATGATGTATTCCACGTTTCCCAACTCCGGAAGTATGTGCATGACCCTAGTCATGTGGTTAGCTTCGAACAATTGGAATTGCGCACGGATTTGTCATACTCAGAGGAGCCGGCGCAGATTCTGGATCGTAAGGAAAAAGTACTTCACAACCGTACGATGTCCTTGGTTCGCGTGCTGTGGCGGAACCATTCTGTTGGGGAATCAACGTGGGAGTTAGAATCGGAGATGAAGGAGAAGTATCCTTCATTGTTCATTCAGTCGGAGGTAGGGCCTTGTTCTTACGTTTCGGGTCGGCCTTGTTCTTAAGTTTCGGGTCGAAACTTTTTCTTAGTGGTATATTATGTAGTGCCTCAAATCCCGATCCGACCGGGATGTGCACTACGTAATTGGGCTTGTGGCTAGTCTGTCTGAGTCGTAGCTTAGATCTTCGGCATCTTCTTGCCACGGACGAAATGCGATGATCCTTTCCAACTCATGGAAAGGCCTCTATTGAAACGAGTCCAATAGTTTTCGTGTTTGGTTGCTTGGTTTTCTTGATTGCCGCTTTGGGATTTGATTTGGTGTTGCTTTCGATTTGCTTGGTTTTCACTGCTGGTTTTATCGTTTAGAGCTTTGATTCTTGGGGAGTTCGGCAAGGAAGGATAGGCAAGATTCTAATTGGTGCTCGTGCTGTGCAGGTCCGCGTAACTGACGTTTGATCGTCGCTAGGCGGGAATCTTTGTTTCAGCTACCTTTTCCTTAACCAGTGAGTGGTTTGGACCCTTCTTTCCTACTTCTTCACGCCAACATCTTTAATGTTTCAAACGTTCACTCGATGATGCCCGGTTGGACGCCTAGGAAATCCTTTGCCACAATGCATGCCAGCCACTAAGAAAGGAACAGGGGATTTTGTAGACTAATATTTCTATATGCTTGCACACCTTATAACTGAGTTTGTTTATAAAGGGAATTGTTTGTTGGTGGCGGCCTAGTGCCTCGGACGGAGTTTGGACCTATGGGATATCAAAATCGGAACACCGCGTTGAGAAAATATGAACTGTTGCATGAGATATATATTGCTGCTTAACTTCTTTTGTTTCAATCGATGCATTGTATGATATATGAATTGTTCATGCATTTGCATGGTCTGGGACAACTTGTGCACAAGGTTTGGCATTTCCTCGAAACGGCTTTCAGGGACACTGGAACCGTATCGATCCGGAGGGAAATATTTGATTCGTGCTCGTCACGATGCATTGCGGGACCTCCAGCAGGGCTTGCTACCCGGGCTGATAGGGCGCGCCGCTAATGCTTGAATATGTCCCTAAGGTGTCGATCACACCAATGACCGCATAGAATAGAACACATGCTAATTTATTGTCTTGTGCAGATGGTAAGTATACTTGTGTTTCGTTGCAGGGAAGGCGTGCATCGGTTGAGTAAGCAATCGATGCACTGGGTTGATTCAATGCTATTTTTCATTCCTATCAAAACATGCAACTGATATGAATTGAATTCACTTGCTTCTTTATAGAAGTCATCTTAATGCATGCTCGCCCCTAATAAGCTAGTGTCGATTTAGTCGAGTGGGTTCATCCCGCTCACCAGTACAAGTTGAGTACTGACCCACGTTGTGGGCAACTATTTCAGGCACTCAGGCGGTGCAACGCTAGTGGATAGACGAGAGGCGTTAGGAGCACCTCTATTTTGAAGTATAGTTGGAGTCAGATCATTTTGGAGGCTTGGACTTTCAACCTATACAAGGGCGTAATGTACAAACGACGTGGACTATCTGATGGAGCGCGCCCTGCCTTTTGAGTTATCTTTTGTAATGCAAATCAAGTAGCCGAGAGGCGCATCAATGTAAACTCTATGTAAATTACTCTGAATTATCAATGAAAAAGCATGTTTCTTCCTGCACTGTGTTCAAATCTCTGTGAATGTGTTTTATAAAGTGTGTTTCAAAATGGGTTCATATAACTGCAAGTTCTTGCCTTGTACGAGCGCAACTCCAGGCTCGTACGGCATCACGCCCCAAGCGAGGACGAATCGGTTCCGTAAAGGATCAAGCGAGGACGACCGACCCTTTCGGGATCGGGGCGTGACAGCAACGGTAGTGGCCGTTGAAGCCGGAGGGGCAGGGGGAGGGGGTTTAGGGTTTTTCTTTTTTTTAATGTTTTAATAGGAGGTATTATAGTCATTTAACATTATTCGTTGGGGCTAACTAGCAAAAATAGGATAGTTCAAGGTACTTAAGTGAAAAAAATCAGGCTAGCAACTTGTTAAATAAAAAAGTTCAGTATTAAAGTGTCAAAGTTTGATAGTTCATGGTATTTAAATGCAATTTGGCCCCTTAGATTTAACTGCTTTCTTAGCTTTCTTGATTGCTAGTTTATATTCTCTCAAAGTTTTTCTCATTTTTATACACACACGCACGCACGCACGCGCACACACACACACACACACACACACACACACACACACACATATATATATATATATATAATATCCTTCGATGTACATACGTGATACTTCAAAATATTACACTGCTAATCCAGTGCATATCTTCTCATGCTAGTTTTTGCGAGAATTGAATTTGTATGTTCTTTCTTACTAATAACTATCGGATAATAGTGAAGATGCTGCATGAGATTAAAGGAGAGAAAAAAAAAAGGTTCATTTAATGGCGCTAAGAATAAAGCAATCATATTTCTTTGTATCCTCTAAAGCATGTTGAGAATTTTGCTCTCATAGTCAGATCCACATGGAGAGTAGTGGGTGCTTAAGCCCCCGTTGGATTTTCGGAAAGAAATATTCTATAGGATTTTTTCAAAAAAAATGTTCAACTTATATAAAAATATGGCCCCTATATATGGACATTGTTGTAGTCTAGCTCAGTTGGTTAAGTACTTAAGACTTGGTTTTGAGTTCAAATCCTCTTATGCACATTTGAATGTTTTTTTTCTAAGCCTCCCTTCACTTTTTTCCATGCCCCCACTCGTTAAACTTTCTATATCTGTACTGCTCATAGTTTATAATTGGAACAAGTGGTCTGGGACTTTGGTACATATAACTATCTATGAACATATTAAATATATGTAATAATCTCATATGAATATGTTATATACAACATGTTGCAATGGATAAGATACTTCGTAGAGTAGTTCGTAACAAGTAATTTGATACATATTACAAACAAAAAAAATATGAATAGATAATAAGATGTGCTAGAAAAAGAGGAAGAACGTGTAAATCATAGCAAGTAGTTTGATATATATATTACAAAGAAAAATAAAGGAAATTAATTAAACTAATAACTATGCAGTAATGAGTTAAGTTTGTTTGGTATCAAGATAGAAATCAAAGAAAAAAAAACTTGGGAAAAAAGAGAGCCAGAATTCATGTACCAGGCCACCAGCAACAAGATGATCAAGCATGCCTGGATAAGTTGGCTTCATATCACTTCTCTTCCCAACCCAAAGAAATTTTTCTTTGTTCCTATCAACATACCCATTCATGTGGACACCATAAGCCTGCAATGAAGAAAAACCAATAGGAAAAGGAATAGATTAGCATGTTTCTAGTTGATATGACCAGTAAATCAAATCCACCATTTAAGAAAAGAGGGGATATAGAAAATAAGAATCCAGATGAAAAGACCTTAGAAAAATGTAGTATGCTACAAAACCATGTATCTAAAACATGGAAACATTAAATCAGACAAGCATGCATAAAAGTGAAGGGACATGCCAAATGTTTTTATTATTTTCTATGAAGTTATTGAGATTTACAAACAATTGCCCACCAGGAAACTACATCAAAAGTTTACGTCCTTACCAGTTTGGATTAATTAGCTCCTAAGTTTGCTCTCTTCCAATCCATGTAACAACTTCAAAACTTACAGACCTTTTCTATTGTAAATATACACAATATTCTGTGGAACAACTTTACAGACCTTGTCTATTGTAAAAATAGACAAGGAATCAAGCAAACACCTGAAACAAAACATTATTATTTCTGGGAAGCTAGTATACTTGTTGACAAATACACATGCTACAATCATGTCTCAATTCTGAAGATTATGATTTATATATTGAATGGGTGGATTAGTTAACCCTTAATGATTGTAAGAAACACCAAATATGATCAACTACGATTACATGAAACATGCTATGTATCTGTCGAAAAGGTGCAAATTACTAACCTTTATGCCAAAGTATGGAGCGGCTGCACGTTCTAGAGAGAATAATGTAGGCATTCCAAATGATGATGTCACTGGGTACATCTGACAGTAATCAACACAATTAAATGTTAGGAAAGAACAGGAGCAATGAACCAACAACTTATGATGGTTTAGCAATTATTATTGAGTCTATATCAGAATGGCTACCATCATAAACTATTTTTATAAAAGCAAATAAATTGCCATTTATCAAAATGGTTACAAGACAACAAAAATAATAATTCAAATCTTAGCAAGCCTTATCCCATCAAAATAGGATAAGCTACGGAGCACAAGAAAACTCCACAAAGTAATCGACAGTTCTCATAGCTGGTTGCCAACATGATCGCAACCCTTATTGCTTGTGCTAAATTCCTAATCAAGGTAACTATTGAGCTAGGAGAAGCCTTCACCTACAAGACCAATCGACGGGTAGTTAGATCTGCTCTACTGGTCCTGCAATTTAAGCTCAAGCAACCTAGGAGCACCCTCCTAGCTTTCCTAGATTAGAAAAGAGTTTAGATGAGGATATAACATGATATGATTTGCTTAATGGAATTTTATTCATATCCCTATGGTTCAAGACAAATGACAAGAAGCAACATATTTACATTTAGTATCTAGGAACGTGTCTCATCGTGCCAGACAATATAAGGTACAGGCATACTTCTAAAGTACCCTAGGCACATCAAAACAGGGCATATTTGTGTCACCATTTGTGTATTTAACGTCCTATCCATGTTCATGTGACATAATACAATATACAAAATATAGCTCGTGAAAAGTGAATTGCCAAACAAGGCAATAAGTTGGTAGTTGTTACATGGTTGGTGAGACAATTGATACCTCATTGCGGATACCCGGAATCAGTTCTCCTAGACTTTTGATGACATCCCCCACTACTTCTGTTCTCTCTTCCAGAGTTCTAAGCGACGAATGAAGCATTACATGCCCACCAGCACTGTAGGCATCTTTATCAAACACAATGCTAAAGACATCAGGAAACCCCCTCAAATGATCGACGAAGCTGAACCATTTTAATAGGCATGTTAGTATTAAGCTACCCTCAGTATGTGACATCAAAAACTGTATACAGCACTAGCATGGCCTACTTCTTTCTGAGGACAGGCCTAAGTCAAACATCTAAAATCTGACTGTGACACAGTTTTTATTTGTTCTACAAGGCAAAAGCCCTCTTTAGAGCGAAATTTCTGTTCATATTTATAATTGAAGTCATTTTTTGAAAGTGGGAATTAACCTTCTATAAGAAGATTGAGAAAGCCAATTTGAAGTTTCAAATTCCAACTTCAATATTATAAGGGAAAAGGTCGAATATCGTTTCTAAAGTTCAATCTATAGTGAAGTAGAACTTTCAAAGTAGCGACTTAAATTTGACAAAGTACACCAAAATGGAAAAAAAAGGGGCTAAACTTCGACTGTTAAATCATCTTTTACTTAATTCACCAAAAGAAAAAAAGGGTCATGTTAGCTTGACACTGACTTTAGATCATACTATTGTGGTGAAAAAGATTGTTGGTTCCAACACATATCTCGTTTTAAGTAGAAATTTCTTTCGTTATGACTGTCATGTGTCACATTGCAAGTAGGGTGGGTCTGGAATTTCAAAAAAAAAAAGGAATAAAAAAAAGGTCATAATTTTGTAAAAAGAACATGCAAAGCTGTAGCAGCTTTTGAATGCAACCCTACCAGCTTTTGAAAGCAGCGCACATAATAAAACATTAAAAAACATAATCAACTTTTATGAAACACAATTATGTATTGTGCTGCTAAGTAGGCAGTACCACAAATAGTCATAATCTAGCACGTTGTGGTAAATGGACTTGTGGGACGCATGGACTAAGGGGCTGTTTGGTTGTCTGTAATTGGACATACCTTGCAACAAATGCTGCTGTATCTAGCTGGTGTTGCAACAAATTCTGCAAGAATTGTGATATTTGTTGCAACTTTTGTTGTAGGGGCTGTTAGGTTCAGCGAAATGGAACAAAGTGGAAAAATCTGAAAATCGATATTTTGTGTAAGCATTGCGGTGAAGTTGAGCGAAGTGAAAAATTCTTCGTTTGAGTGCATTGAATAAATGGAGGTTAGAAGTAAAAATTTCTAAAGTTTTGTGTTTGGTTGGTTGTTGAAGTGAGTGGGAAAGTGTAACTTTTTGAAGTAACATTTATTCTTTTTTTTTGGTTAAAGTAGAGTGGAAGTGGTACTCCAACCAAACGCGAAAAGTGGGAATAGGGATTTCCCACTTCCGCATTCCACTTCGGAGGAAAAAACTCTGTTGTCAAAACTTCGATTTTGTGACAAACAAAATTTACTCAGTAAATTGTGACTGCAAATTCTTTAACCAAACACGTGAATTGGTCCAAATTTTGGATTTTTGCCACTTATACGTTCCAAAACCGTGAACCAAATAGCCCCAATTGCGCCATAAGAGGAATTGGTAAATGTTGCAACAAATGCTACAGCAAATGCATTTGCATACAACCAAACAGCCTCATAATGAAAAAGTAACACAGTAGCAAACGTTTCTCGAACAAAATATAATTACAAAATGTACGTTAAAAACTTTGTCAATTTAAAAAGGCCCTTGATAAAGACACTACAAAAAAGACTTGGGGCTAATCCAGTATTGGTGCTAGCCCAGTTACAATTTTTTTTTACTCAGGCTAGTCCAAATTTTACTATGGTTGTCCACCCTCTCCTCCTCCCTCCTCCCTCTCCTCCCCCACCAGCACCCTCTTCGGCCTCCGGGTCTGTGTCCCAACCACCGAACGAGCGCGAACAGCACGGCCGCCGTAACTACTCTTGCCGTCACTGTTTCTGCTGCTCGAGGAGGAGGAGGAAGATGACGAGGAGGAGAGAGAAGGAGGCGGAGCTGCTCGAGGAGGAGGAAGACGACGAGGAGGAGGGAGAGGGAGGCGAAACTGCTCGAGGACGAGGACGAGGAGGAGGAAGACAACGAGGTGGAGGAGGAAGACAGCGGCCGCCACCGCTGCTCTTGCCTCCTCCTCCTCCCTCTCCGCCTCCACCTCCCTCCTCCTCCTCCTTCTCCTCCCTTGTCTCACCTCCGTGCAAACACCCTCCCCCTTCGGACTGTCAAAATTTTGACAGTCCTACCAATTTGAAGGGCTGTCAAAACTTTGACAATCCTAAAGAATCAACATATTTTCTTTAGGACTGTCAAAGTTTTGAAAGTTCTTCCTATTGTTAGAACTGACCGTCCTTAAAAAAAAAGGCTTTTGATAAGGGCACTGCACATATTACTTGGGGCTAGCCCAGGATTGGGGCTAGCCCAGGATTGAGCAAAATTTACTCACACTAGCCCATTATTTTACTTGGGGCTAGCCCACTTTCCCAAACCCTTCTCCCAAACCCTCCCCACCCCACCGGAGCCCTCCCCCCTCGCGCCGGCGGAACTCTCCAACTCTCCGAGACTTCGTCCTCCTTGTCGATGGCTCTCAAAGTCGACAATGTTGAGAATCGAACACGATTTTAGGTCATAAAATGTCGAGAATCGTCGACAATGTCGAGCAGTATCGGGCGGGACTGTAGATTTTCCTACAGTCCTATATAGATTTAGGACTGTAGAAAAATCGACAGTCCTATGTATATTAAGGACTGTATAATTTTCTACAGTCCTAAATTTATATAGGACTGTAGGCATTTCAACAGTCCTAAAAATTTAGGACTGTGGAAAATTTTGCAGTCCTGTATACTTATAGGACTGTAGACATTTATACAGTCATGAATGTTAAATTCTGCAGTGGGTAAAGTTTAGGACTGTCACTATTGTGACAGTCCTAGTAAATACTAGGACTGTCAAAATTGTGACAGTCCTAAACTTACATATAACTGTGCTTACAGACAGTGGGTAAAGTTTAGGACTGTCACAATTTTGACAGTCCTACTTTATACTAGGACTGTCACAATTTTGACAGTCCTAAAAATATATGTCGAAATTTTTAGGACTGTCAAAATTTTGACGGTCCTTCCAATCGAAATTTTAAAATTAACAAAAAATTAAAATAAATTAACTCAGTTGTCGATATATATCAAAATCCCAAATTTCTATCCTTAAAATTTATTAAAGTATTCTGTTATTTAAAATAGTAAATTTATTATTGGTACATTAAATATTTTGTAAAAAAAAAAATTTACCAAAAGTAAGATTTGGAGGTCGAAACATCGTTTTTTGGCGATTCTAAAAATTTGGGAAGTCCGTCAAACGGTGAAACGGTTTATCCCGAAGTACTTTTCCATACGGTCATTTTGGCTCAAACTGGAGCTTGTTTCGATCTCCCAGTCAAAAGTTATGATACTTTAAAGTTTTATATTTTATATTTTTGCCTGTAATATGTACGTCTTACTTCGGATGAAAATTCTCTCTACACGAATTGTGTTACTCTCGTCGAAAACATACAAATCGACCTATTGTGTGACGAAAAACGATTTGAAAACAAATAGTTATGGCCGTTCGAAGTCTGATCGACGGCAGACGTAATATTCGTACGGTAGATATATATTTTATTTTTTGGGGTTCAATGATAACATATTTTATTTTGGATGTTAAACTAAATAAAAAAATCAAAATCCAAAACTAACTAAATAGAAATAAACTAAAAAAAAAATCCTGACAATTAAAATGAGGACTGTCAAAATTTTGACAGTCCTCATTGTTTGTGGGACTGTCAAAATCCTGACAGTCCTAGTTTTATATAAAATTTTCAGTGGGTTAAAATTAGGACTGTCAAAATTTTGACAGTCCTACAAATTGTTAGGACTGTCAAAATTTTGACAGTCCATACAAATTGTAGGACTGTCAAATTTTTGACAGTCCATCCAAGTGGTAGGACTGTCAAAATTTTGACAGTCCTGATTATAACAGTCCCGACTTTGGGCTAGCCCCAAGTAACTTTTAGGATGGTGGACTGTCAAAATTTTGACAGTCCATCCAAGTGGTAGGACTGTCAAAATTTTGACAGTCCTAATTATAACAGTCCCGAGTTTGGGCTAGCCCTAAGTAACTTTTAGGATGGTGGACTGTCAAAATTTTGACAGTCCATCCAAGTGGTAGGACTGTCAAAATTGTGACAGTCAAAATTGTGACAGTCCATCCAAGTGGTAGGATTGTCAAAATTTTGACAGTCCTATAACAGTTCCGAGTTTGGACTAGCCCCAAGTAACTTTTCGGATGGCAAACTTGTAATTTTTTGTAATTTTTCAATGGGCTAGCCCCGAGTAAAATGTGCAGTGCCCTTATAATTTGCCAAAAAAAATTAGCATACCATGATCAAGTTTGGAGAATGGTAAACATGTAATTATCTAAACAGAATTTGGACTGTCCTTAGTCTTTTTTGTAGTGGCTTAATTAAGGGCCTTTAAAAAGCACAAATAAAATTAAAGGCCAAGATACATCACCCTTTGTGTATATATCCAACGACTTTGTTCTCGACCAAGAAAGGAACAAACTCTGATTTAAATTCCTGTAACATACATTTAAAAATTCCAACAGATATTAAAGAATTTCAAAAGAAACGGAAAAAAAAAAATTAAGAATAGGATCCAGGTGAATTTGTCTTACGGATCCTCGATTGCAGCTTCGAACCCTCCGGAAGAACCCGCGGAGAAGGTCGGAGGAGGAGTGCTGGCGGGGCTCCTCGGCGACCCGGAGGACGTCGTCCCAACCGAAACTCTCGGCCAATACGACCGAGACGTGGCGACTCGGGCTCGGGAGGGAGCGCATCGGGAATCGGTATCGGAGGAAGAGAGGTCGGTAGGTGGAAGATAATCGGAGGGGAGGAGTGGAGGCGACGGGGAAGTAGGACGCCATTCCACACCGATGGATATGAAGCGGCGAAAGATCATAAGAATCAAGTTTTATTTATTTATTTATTTATTTAGGGAGAATCTATACACACTTCATGTATTAGCTAGCACACCCAATCCTAAGTACACTACATTTTAAATGAATGAAATTAACATAAATACTAAGTACACCCCACCACATGACTAAAATAATATTTTCTATTATAACCTAAAACATATCATCATTCCTAAGCACATCTCATATCCTTACAACCGATCCCCTCTCTACTCTCCTCTCTCCAAACCAAATCGGTCATCTCTCTTCTCCGTTCGACACACCATTGCCGAGAAGCTTTCGGATTGTTCGGCCACCATACTGGAGAGACAATCCCAAGACTAATCCCAAGACCAATCCGCAAACGATCTATTTGAGGGTGAGTATTTCAAATCGAACATCCTAATTAGTTCAAAATGAGTATTATTTTCGTTGAGGATCACTGCTAGGGTTTCGAATCCCTTAAATTCTTGTTAAAACAAAAAAAAATTGAATTTTTTTTTTGGTGTATTCACGGTTCTGTTCGAGCCTGGTCTGTCGAGTGCACAGAATGGTGTTCGACCCACGACAGTCGAACATTGTTGTGCAGATTCGACCATAGTGTGTCGAACGGAAGATCACATATTCGGTCCTTGTTGATCGAACAATAGGGATATGTTCGAACTATGTTGGTCGAACAGTAGGGATATATTCGACACAGACTAGTCAAACAGTTCATTTTCAAGCCCAAATTATTTATCCTCGTTAATTTTTTAATTGTTGATATTTTGAATCAATCTCGCAGGAAGGACATATATGAGGAGGAGACGACCTACAACTTCTTATAGGAGGCGTCAGTTGGAAGAGTTGGCAGGTGCACGTACCAGTCGTCAAGAAGCAGTAACAGATACTCCAATTCAAATGAGCGAGCAATTTGATGAGGAAGAACCATGTTTGTCATTTTATATCAAAACGAGAACTAGGAGAACTGGATTTGATATAACAAACTAAGAAAGTACAAAGAAGTGTCCTAAGAGACAATCTAAGTACAAATTTGTTTCCTGGGGGGTGACGATGGAGGGTTAGGAGTGTAGCAACTCTCTTTACTCCGTGGACGATCCGGTGCGGAAGCTTCTCTCTCCTTTGAGTGTTGATTCGCAGATAGCCAGTCAGCCTCTTGCATGGGTCTGGTACCCTACTATTTATAGTCATATTTGTAGCTGCATGGATTTTGGGCTGCATGGATGGTGGGGTTAGCCACATGTCCCCTCTCAACGGAAGGGTGCTATAGCTATGCACCGGAATCCGGGCTCCCTGCCACGTGAACATTTGTTAGAATTTTGTTATTTGCTGAGTATCTGGACGGTTCTCAACTGTGTAGGCACTACTTGGTCAAATGGACACGTGGCCGCTATTTGGTTGGAGAGGACCACTCAGTTGTAACAGCAAGACTTGGTCGTCGTAAAATCTGGGATACATGTGGCCAAATCTGGGACACGTGTGGCCAAAGACGGAGTCTGGAACGCACGGGGCCAGAGACACATGGATCGCATGGAGTCTCGAACGCATGGGTCAGAGTCGCTTGGGACGCATGGACCGCATGGAGTCTGGGACGCATCGGCCAGAGCCGCATGGTATCTTTTTGTCGCGTTGTTCACATGGCTCTGCACTATCCTTGGGACTTCTGTCTTTTAGTGTGTTCTCGTCCTTTGAGGTGATCAGAAAAAATTATTTTTGTTAGGATTTGGTGTCAGGCGTCATCTTCTTTGTCAGGACGTCATGTCAGATCGTCATGCGATCAGTTGTCATGCCGCTTATTTGGACCACATGGGTGTTCTTTTTCTGGGCCGCATGGTGTCCTTGTGATCCATCTGTTGAGTTTTTATTTGGGGGGTGCATGGTTGTCGATCGCATGGCTGCATCTTTTCCATGTTTCTACAAGACCCCCTTCAAAGTTTTCAAACTAATAAGTTTAAAATACTTTGAATAAGAAGCATGGATGGGGTATGTTCGGGCCGCCTGGTCATTGAGCCGCATGGGCGAACGATGTCAGGCTGTCATTTAGTCATTTACTGCCAGATTTGCCTTGATCCTTGGGTGGATTTTGTTCGGATTCTGAGCCATCTCCTGACACGGGGCTCGATGTTGACGGCTGTAGGAGGGAGCCCACCCGAGCGTAGCTGTCAGCAGATGAGGGTAGAATTCGAAGGGCCTATTTTCGTCTTTTGGTGGCCTATAAATAAGGGTTTGAGGGGAAGAAAGAGAACTTCTTGTTTTTGTTGAGTTTTGTCTTCCCTATCGTCTCTTTCTTTCTTCCGCGTCCGCTCATCTCCTCAGAGCGTCTGTCATGTCCCCAAAGGTCTCGTCTTCTTCCAAGAAGGCCGTTGTCAAGAAAAAATGTCCTGCTTCATCATCCAGGGCCAAGGACGAGGCCTCATCCTTCCATCCTGACGTTCAGTCGCCCATCCCCAGTAAGGGTCGGGGGAGGAGAAACTCTGGACACACGGGCATTTTGCGCCCAGTCCGTTATGCAGGTCCTCGTTTATGACCATGTCGCATGCTTTATGCGCGGGTTTTCCTTTGGCTTTGTGCGCAAGTCTTGACTCGGCCGCATGAACGCACTATCGTGGCTTGGCCGCATGGAGGTTCCGTCAGTTGGCCGCATGTCTCATTTCGCGACTTGGGTCGCATGCCATCATGATGTCTCTAATTCTTACTTTTTTGTCTTGTAGTGATTTTGCCCGTGGCTCCGTCGGGAGATGTGCTGATCGGGAAGGCTCAGGCTGCCTTAGGTGTTAGGCTCGATCATATTGTGGCCGATATTCAGGCTCAGATCAACAAGGATCAGCCTGAGAAGAGGCGAAAGTTGATAGCTAGCCAATCTTGGTTCTACTAGCTCAGCCAATCGAACTCTGGGAGGATCGATGACCCTCATTTGAAGCCAATCTTCCTATTTGGGAATGCCCTCACCATCTCGGATCCAAGTTAGTGAGAATTAAAGAGGCTTGGGATTTCTCCTCTAGTGGGATGAAGGTGCATATTCCTGCGATGGAGAGTCATTGGCCCTTATCAGCTTTCAACGTGGTACCCCTTCGAAGGAAGACGTCGGGCAGCCTGACCCCGGACCAGAGCGGAACCCAGGTCGACCGCATCCATTTCAACTCAGAACTAAAGGGAGCAGCGGCGAGCAAGGAATCGTTTTCCTACGGGTTGCTGTCGAGTAGGTACTTTCTAGTATAGTCGCTGGAAGGACGACTGCCTGTCTGTGAGTACTTCTATTTTATTATAGCAATAGTTGATGATGATGTTGGTGCAACCAACTGTGCCTCGGAGAGGGCACGTCGCACACCGTAGTTATTTCCCTTGCTTTGCGCTTGTGAGTAATAACGTCACGCAAATCATGCGAAGGATATTTTACCTTTGCATCCTCTTCGTGAGTCCGATTATCCCGGGAACACGGATGCGCAGGCGCTATTTTTGCTCCCTGGCCTAGGGTTCGTACATGAACTTGCCCCGAGGTACTGGTAGAAGACTTTTGAGACTGGCCCTATCCATTGGTCCATGTGGGCTGTACGCATGGGTTAGTCTTGTACAATTGTCCGTCAGAGGCTCGCAAATAACTCGCATAGCCTGTTGGCGGTCGGTCTTATGAGCATTTGCTTGAGCCTGACGGGCTCGCACTGTCCTGGACTTCTTCAGCTTAGCTATCGCTGGCGCGTAGTATGAAGAGTCCAGCTTTGGGTTTTCACCATTCTCAGTGGGTCGCATAGGATCTGTGTCGCAGGAGATACGGTCAAAAACAGATATTTTGTTGCTATTGGGGCCGCATGCGACCTGCTGTCTGCGATTGTAAGTTGATGTCGCATGGGCAGTCTTACGAGGCCTTATCTTTGGCCGCATAAAAGCTCCCTTGGCACCAGGACGTCTAGCATCGTAGTATTTTTCTCTATCAGAGTCTGGGTGCGGAATAGTTTCTGCACCAGCCTTGGATGCCGCATAGATATGGACGTTATGGGTGTTCGTCTGACGACCGTCATTGGCAATAGATTGCAGGCTAGAAGCATCTGCTCTGCAGCAGGGTGGGGCACAACGGCCTTGGCCACCTATGTTCTGCGGGTCCTCGAGTGGGGAGTTAGCACCCTTTTGGCTGGAAGAGGTTGTTGCACAGACATTGGTCGTATGATGTATGGTCCATGCAGTTGGGAGAGAGACGGGGAGCGCATGCTCCGTAGTTGGGTGAGGTGCAACGACCTTGGCCACCCATGTCCTGCGGGTCTTCTTGGGTTTTGCTTGCCTTGAAGAAGGACTCGCGCTATCCCGGGAGAGCATGTCCTCGAACACTTGCTGGTCGAAGCGGACCACTAGCATCTTTTGTGTCGAGCCGAGCTTGGCTGCATCGGACTGTGTCACCGACTTCTCAACCAAGGAAAAGGAAGTCCCCAGCAGTGTCGCAACCGTGTTTGCCATTTTATATCAAAACGAGAACTGGGAGAACTGGATTTGATTTAACAAACTAAAAAAGTACAAAGAAGTGTCCTAAGAGATAATCTAAGTACAATTTTATTTTCTGGGCGGTGACGATGGAGGGTTAGGACTATAGGAACTCTCTTTACTCCGTGGATAATTCGGTGTAGAAGCTTTTCTCTTTCCCTTGAGTATTGATTCACAGATATTCAGCCAGGCTCTTGTATGGATCTGGTACCCTACTATTTATAGTCATATTTGTGGCCGCATAGATTTTGGGACGCATGGATGGTGGGGTTAGCCACGTGTTCCCTCTCAACGTAAGGATGCTACAGCTATGCATAAAAATCTGGGCTCCGTTGTCACGTGAATATTTGTTAAGATTTTGTTATTTGCTGAGTATCTTGGAGATTCTCAACTGTGTAGGCACGACTTGGTCAAATGGACACGTGGACGCTATTTGGTTGGAGAGGACTACTCAGTTGTAACAGCAAGACTTGGTCATCGTAGAATCTGGGACACATGTGGCTAAAGACGCACGGGATGAACGAAGTCTGGAATACACGGGGTCAGAGACGCATTGTCACGTCCCAATCTCATATAGTGCCCCGCTCTGTGTAGGCACTATGTACAAGAGAGATCGCTTTGCTGGCTCGAGCAAAAGCCTTCTCGAAGAGTTCCCGATCAAAACACGAGACGATTGATCTAGGTGAGTGGGCAGAACTTCATTCTCTGATTCTTGCATGCCTTAATAATGAATCTGAGTTTTTGAATGCTTGTTTGCTTAAGAAAATAGTTTCAAAAGAATAATGATGGAACCTGCCTCTGCATGCTAATAAGAGAACTCACATAGCTTGTCATTGAAACGAATCTGCTTGCCTAACTAGAGAACTTGAAATGCTTGTTTAAAGAGAAAGAGATAGAACTATTGCTATGCTAATAAGAGATAAAATGTGCATGTTTAGCTACACGGACACCGCTATCGATCGAACCGCTGCCATGCTAATAAACAAGAGTAAAAGAAGTTTATATGTTTCCTTCGTATATGCTAAGAGAAAGAGTAGAACTGCATGCTTAGCTAAAGAGATAGAGAAATGTTTCCATGCTTGCTTGTTAAATAGAGTTTTGTTATATGTTTCTAATAGAAGTTATCGAAATGCTTGAACAAAATCAGAGAATGTGGCAGCCAGTCTGCATAAGAGATAGAAATGGCGGCCTGACCGCACAGAGATAAGAGAGAGAAAGAGTAGAGATTGTATATGTGCTTGTTATAGAACTGCTGCATCCATATAGAGTTTATTTGATAGAGTTGCATTCATGTATTGGTCTTAGACAACTTGTGCACAAGGGAAGATCCCACGAATGGATTTTCAGGGCGCTGGGGATCGTTCTCCCTGGGCGGGGGATTAGAAGTACCTGAGACAAAGAAGTCCTCGCGATCAGGGGGTATTCATGTCTATTAGATAGCTGGTTCACGTGTCAAAGCAGCTATGTATTATGAGCGAGTATACATAGTACAGTACTGGGCCGTGATAACACCGCTGGTAATCTTGATGAAGGAGACTCAGGGACCATCATATAGTTAGGTCGCATGCTAGGATTCAGCCTTATTACATACCTAACTGTTTGATGCAGAGACGGATAAGGAAAGAGAGCCTTATTCATATATATATGCATATGTTTCTAACTCGTATGTTTGCTGCAGGGATGACCGCTCGGCGAAAGGGTAAGAATTACTGAATAAGTGATATGCATGATATCGAATATGCTCTTCTGTATTAAATGCTTGTATAGAGAAGTCTTATTTCCTTATATGCTTATATCTCGTTCACATGATAAGATGTTGCTTATAAGAGAAAGATAGAGATGCTAAGAGAGTGATGCTAAGATGATAGTCCACTAGATGCTTGCTAAGTCTTTAAAGAAATGCATATGATTCACGAGACACGCCGCGCACCAGAGATAGTATATGATTCTGCTTATAGTATATGAACTACCTGTCTTGCCTGCTTGTTTATATCGAATATGAACTCTATTTTCAAAGATGTTTCCAAAAAGAGAAGTAATATGACTCCGTTCTTGTGCTGCATATAACTAACATAGGTAAAACTAGAAAGATTATTAGTAATGTAATATTTTATAACATGATTACTTAGTGTGGGTTTTGTAGTGCCTCAAATCCTGATCCGACCGGGATGTGCACTTTCTGAGTCGTAGTTTAGATCTTCGGCATCCTCTTGCCATGGACGAAATACGATGATCATGTCCAACTCATGGATAGGCCTCTATTGAAACAAGTCCAATAGTTTTCGTGCTTTGTTGCTTGGTTTTCTTGATTGCCTCTTTGGGATTTTGATTTGGTGTTGCTTTCGATTTGCTTGGTTTTCGTTGCTGGTTTTATCATTTGGAGCTTTGATTCTTAGGGAGTTCGGCAGGAAGGATAGGCAAGAATTCTAACTCGGTGCTCGTGTTGTGCAGGTCCGCGTAACTGACGTTTGATCGTCGCTAGGCGGGACTCCTTGTTTCAGCTTTTTTCCTTAACCAGTGAGTGGTTCGGACCCATCTTTCCTACTTCTTCACGTCCACATCTCTAATGTTTCAAACGTTCACTCGATGATGCCCGGTTGGACGCCTAGGAAATCCTTAGCCACAATGCATGCCAGCCACTAAGAAAGGAACATGAGAATTGTAGACTAATTTTACTATATGCTTGCACACCTTATATAACTTGAGCTTCTTTATAAGAAATTGGTTGTTGGTTGCGGCCTGGTGCCTCAGATAGAGTTTGGACCTATGGGATACCAAAATCGGAACACGGCTTGAGAAAATATGAACTGTTGCATAAGATATATATTGTTGCTTTACTTCTTCTGTTTATTTCGATGCATTTTATGATATATGAATTATTCATGCATTTGCATGGTCTGGGACAACTTGTGCACAAGGTTTGGCATTTCCTCGAAATGGCATTCCGGGGCACTGGAACCGTATCAATTCGGAGGAAAATATTTGATCGTGCTAGTCGCGATGCATTATGGGACCTTCTGTAGGGCTTGCTACCCGGGCTGACAGGGCGCGCCGCAATGCTTGGAATATGTTCCTAAGGTGTCGATCACACCAATGACCGCATAGAATAGAACACATACTAATTTATTGTCTTGTGCAGATGGTAAGTATACTTGTGTTTTGTTGCAGGGAAGGCGTGCATCGGTTGAGTAAGCAACCGATATACTGGTTGGATTCGATGTTATTTTTATTCCTATCAAAACATGCAACTGATATGAATTGAATTCACTTACTTCCTTATAGAAAGATCATCTTAATGCTTGCTCGCCCCTAATAAGCTAGTGTCGATTTAGTCGAGTGGGTTCGTCCTGCTCACTAGTACAAGTTGAGTACTGACCCACGTTATGGGCAACTATTTCAGGCACTCAGGCGGTGCAACGCTAGTGGATAGACGAGGAGGCGTTAGGAGCACCTCTATTTTGAAGTATAGTTAGAGTCGGTTCATTTTGGAGGCTTGGACTTTCAATCTATACAAGGGAGTAATGTATGAACGACATGGACTATCTGATGGAGCGCGCCCTTTCTTTTGAGTTATCTTTTGTAATGCAAATCAAGTAGCCGAGAGGCGCATCAAATGTAAACTCTATGTAAATTACTCTGAATTATCAATGAAAAACATGTTTCTTCCTATACTTGTGTTCAAATATCTGTGAATGTGTTTTCTAAATTGTGTTTCAAAAATGGGTTTCTATCACTGCACGTTCTTGCCTTGTACGAGCGCAACTCCAGGCTCGCACGGCATCATACCCCAGCGAGGACGATCGGTTTCGTAAAGGATCCAGCGAGGACGATTGACCCTTTCGGGATTGGGGCGTGACAGGTTTCAGGGGGTGAAGCTTCTGTTCAGTTGTTTTAGACTCACCAGTACTTTCTCCAAAGTATTGATCCACCAACAGTTTGCTTGTTCTCAGGTGCTGGATCGTCCGAGGAAGCGATAGCCATGCCTCATCCCAGGGACCCAAAAATCTAAAGTCTATGCCTTGAGACGTATCGAGATTGCTTTGAGATGCTTTAGTATAGAGGGACATAATGTATGAAACGGTGTCATTGTAATCGAGAGATAGAGAGCTTGAGCTATCTGTAACCTTGGCCAAGCGCCGCTTGTAACACATCTTGATTATCAATAAAAGAGCTTATTTTCATATGCCATTGTGTTCTTTACTTTTCTGCAATATATGTGCCGCTGCTCCTATCTTGAATAGATTACTTGCCCTTGTTCAAAGCTTTTGCCTTGTGCAAGTGCAGCTTAGGCTTGCACGACATCACGCCCGTACGAGGACGATCGATTCGGTAGGGACCAAGCGAGGACGAATGGCCCCCATGCGGGACCGGAGCGTGACATCTCTCACAAGCTCGATCGTCCCCGCTGAACGTGAATTACCACGTTACAGTGCTCCCGCAGGACAATCGTTCTCATCGGGATATGATGTCGTACGAGGCTGGAGTTGCGCTCGCACAAGACCATGATGTCAAATATCATAGTTATCCTCAAAATGACCAAGTTGCAACAAAAGTCAAGTATTGTGTACCAATCACACATCAGAGTATACGCAACGAAGCTCTCGATAGGGTCAAATAAAAATGTCACAAAGAAGATTGCCTCAAAGGCGATGAAACACTCTTGCTCTTTCTCTTGCCCACAAAGGTACTTACCGTTCCATACATCATATCATGTATATCCAAGCAGCGCCACTACACCTGCGTACCTAAAATAATGCCCATAAACTTGGGTTAGTACACAGCTGTACTGGTGAGTAGGGTAACCCACTCGTCGAAACTGACACTAAATATATAGTGAATGCAAACAGTTATATGATGATCAACCTACTTGAATCCTAGATTTATTTCATGGCAGAGGTATGACATGTTAAGAAAAACTGTAAAGCAGGTTAAACATGCACGTATTCAACTCAAGCAAATATACAAGCAGATATATCTAACTCAAAAGGAAACTAGCATGCAAACTGTTCTACTCAAACCAAAGCAACGTGTGAACCTATCGAACCACAATCCAAGCCTCGATATTCATCCTTAAATCATGCCATAATCCAAGCCTTACTAATCCAATCATTGATATGCACACTCTTGCCCGAGGTAATGTGGCCAACGCCTACACGAAAGCACAAACCAAAGCAAAGTAACTCTTATCTATATGAAGTCACTGGCCAAGCCATAAAGGACTAATCAACTGCAGTTCTACCCGATCCAGCGCTGAGTAGCTAGCTCGCCTGGTCGTATCGAACTACCAGCACCGCGTCCAAGGCACGTTACCATTTGTCCTCTCCATGGCCGAACGGTCCCGGTGCCCCAGAGCATATCCCATTCAAGAAAACAAAACCTTGTGCACAACAAGTTGTCCGTGACCAATGCAAACACCAAGTAGGTATGACGAGAGAATGAACCCTTTTTCTCCACCAAACTATACTCGCCTCAATCCAACCAACTATCCATAACCATTCTCCAACAATAGCCCAAGGCACCATCTCAAGTTATCCCCATAGGCACTATATCGCTTCTCGACACAGTATTCCAATTGGTGCAACACTCCTTCACTCAGAAAACTCCGTGGCACAATTCTCCAACAGTGACACAATGCTCTCACCGATGCAGTTGTCCGGTTTTGATCCACAACTTCACGCTTTGCTTGACAAAGCGCCCAACTAATACTCGTGCACGGATGCACGCTCGCTCGTCCGCCCGAAGTTTCTCGATGTTCCAACCAAGATGATCCACTAAAGCTATAATTGTCCAAAAGTAAATCCAACTCAAGCCATAAATCCTATCAAACCAAATGACGCACACTCTATGTACGTCACAATATAGTAATTCCAATATACCAATCCAAGTGTTCAATCATTTATGTGTGCTCAATATTATTAGGCATGAAGGAGTAGAGGAGAGGGGACAGAGCCTACTAACCATGTCTGATTCCATTAGCACTCTGTCTTGCCGATATGGTCGATCCCTTGAACCCGTAGTTCGATGCAAAGCACGATCTACTCAATTGGTATGACCTTGCGAGCAGACCGTGCTCTCCAAATCATCCGACCTTTCAGACTAAAGAAGACGGTATTATCGCTCCAATCTTGTTATCCTAGTACTGCTCTGAACGAACACCTGATTCCATCAAACTCCGTTTGCGATATGCACATGAAACCAACTCAAATCAATACTTGCTCCAAAATCACACAAATTGAAATATAACGACCTATTGCCTCATTCAATCCGACTTAGCGTAATATACCTTATCATTGTGGGGCATTACACGCATGGACTACATGGAGTCTATAACGCATGGGCCATAGTCACTTAGGACACATGGAGTCTAGGATGCGTGGACCAGAGTCGCATGGACCGCATGGAGTTTGGGATGCATGGTCCAGAGCCGTATGGGATCTTTTTATCGTGTTGTCCATGTGGCTCTATATATCCTTGGGACTTCTATCTCTTAGTGTGTTCTCGTCCTTCGAGGCGATCAGAAAAAATCTTTTTTTGTTAGGATTCTGTGTCAAGCTCCATCTTCGTTGTCAGGATGTCATGTCAGGTCGTCCTGCGGCCAGTTGTCAGGCCGCTTGTTTGGACCATATGGGCGTTCTTTTTCTGGGCCGCATGTTGTCCGTGCGATCCATCTGTTGAGTTTTTATTTGGGCGGCGCATGGTCGTCGGTCGCATGGCTGCATCTTTTTCATACTTCTACAAACTCTAGCCTGTTTTGAACATGCAAGTTGAGGAAGAACTCGAGCATGTTTTAAGCATGCAAGTTGAGTAAGAAGAGGAATAACGCCTAGAAGAAGAATATAGTGAAGAAGAGGGTGAGGACGATGATGTATTGACGGGCCCTTATCCCGATGGACCTAAAGATCCCCGACTTATCCTAAGTTTCAAGACACATGTGGAGTTCAAGATTTGGAATGGGATTAAGAGAAACATATTGAAGTATTGGTGCCACACGGCCAAGATGGAAACATGGAGGTTTGGTAGAGATATTAGTGATTTTTAATCGTTGATTCATCATTCCAAAATTTCGGACGAGGTAGATTTCGTACAAGATGCCAAACAAAAATCTTATGCGTTTGTTGAGCGTTGGCAACCAGAGACCAACTCATTCCATATATCATTCGGTGTGATAACAATTACGTTGGATGACGTATTTTGTCTTACAGGACCCCCGATTAGTGGATTACTAGTGGTTGCACCAGAGTCAGGAAGGGGACCGGAGGCCCCTAAGAAAATGATTAGTAGGTTGTTGGGGGGTGACAGAAAGGGAGGCAGTCGATGCCCTTCAGGGCCAGAGAGGTAGCTCGGTCCGGTTGGAGTGGCTCTGGGCTCGATTTAGTGGAGATGTCACTAGCCCAGATGAGAGAAAAAGAAGACGTGCAACCCGTGCATATTGATGGTTCGTGCTTTGATGCATAATTTTTTCAGACAAAAGTGGCACACATGTTGACACAAAATTTCTCAGTCTTCTGGAGACGGTCAACCGCGTCCATGAGTATGCTTGGGGAGCAGCTGCTCTAGCATACTTGTATTGACAACTTGGATTAGCATCTCGGAGTGGGGTACGACAAATATGTGGATAATTGACATTACTGGAGGTAGCTCTCTCTCCTTCTTATATGCACGTTTTTATGTTCTTATATGTCCGGTTTTTATGTTATATTCTTATATGCTTCTTATTTTTTTGCATGCCTGGATATACTAGTATTTTTTCGTCACAAGGCCAACCCATAATGTCAATTATAAGGTGGGCGAACCACTTCCTATGAGGTGGGCCCATAGATCCTATTCTGCAGGAACTACCAATCGGGTCTTGGCCATGAGGGAGGTATTGGACAATCTTCAAGTACATAGTGCGAGTGTTATTACATCCATTTACGCCAGTTGTTTATGTGTTCTACAAATTACTAATTTCTTTAGTTTATGATGTAGGTCAATTGGACACCCTATAATAGGATGAGGGACTCTCATCCTCGAAATGACGTGACATTCTACCATGGATGCATACATGCCTTTGACTGTGTAGGGTCGTATCATCCCGACCGTGTGCTTCGACAATTTGGCCTTCTCCAGAAGATACCTGATTTGCCTTTGATTTCAAGCATTGTCCGTCGGGGAAATACGAGCCAGAAGTACAAGCTGACGTGGGATATTTTAGGAGGCTACTTCTGATACTGGAGCATCCATGTACTGTCTACCAAAGTTCGTGGGAGAGCTACAAACCCTGCATAGGAGTGTTCAGATGATTATATGGATTGGTATAGGACATTTTCACATCCTATCATCCAGGCTCCGGAGAACGTCTCTACCGCCGTCGATACTACATCTACCCAGACAGGGCCACAACCATGGAAAATAATTGGGAATGCTTTGGGATATTTAGAGATGGTCTACCAGCAATGGGTAGAGAATGAAGAGGGACTAGATACATCGATCTTAGTTCCATCTTTAGTTGGTGCATATCTTGCTTTGAAGATCGAACCCAAAGAACTACCTGAATCTTCGAATCGGGCGTCTACTAGTAGAAGTCGAACGCGTCGTAGATTTCTGTATTTTGAAATATGATGTAGTGAATCGTGAATTTAAAATTATCATATAATGTATTTGTGACTTTTTCGTAGTGAATTGTGACTTTGTTGTTTCGTTGTAGTGAATCGTGACTTTGAAATTGTGATTATGTACTGCGTTGTTAAAATTTGTACTTGAAAATGACCTGTAAAGTGATTTCAAAATTTGTTCATGCAAAGTGATTTCAAAATTCTGAGAAAAATTATGATTAATGTTTTAAAATGTACTGTTCGACCAGTACTTGTCGAACTTGTAAACCCCCTGATTTTTTTTAAAAATTTTAAAAACAATTTTTACACAATTTTTTATAATTTTCTGGAATTAAAACTAAGGTATTTTATAATTAAATATTTTTTTATGATATTAATTAATATTAAAATATTATGAAAATAATATTTTCAGGTGTAAAATAAAAATTTAGACATAGGGTAATTTTTCGGAAATTTATTGGACCCCGAAAACATTTTTAAAGCCCTAAAAAACTAATTTATATTTAAACCAAATTAAACCCTGGAATTGAACCCGGTTTATTTTAAAATAAACCAAACCGACCCGAACCGGACCAAGGAGAACCGAACCGAACCAAACCCAGCTCTTAACGGGTCGGGTCGGATCCGAATTGAACCCAACCCGGACCCGTCGAAACCCTAATCCTAATCCTAACCCTAACCCATATTACTGTTCCGGCGCTATAAATTCCCTCGACCTCCTCGCTCCGTCGGCCAGACACCTTAACCTCTCTCCTTTCTCCACCGCCCGTCCCTGACCCGTAGCGCCCGCCTGAACCCTAACTAGCCTCCGCCTTCCCTCTCCATCGAAATCTCCTCACCGTCCTCCGCCCGTCCCCGACCCGCAGCGCCCGCCTGAACCCTAACTCGCATCCGCCTCGATCAGACCCTCTCCCCTCGCCGTCCTCCGCCCATCCCGACCCACAGTGCCCCGCTCGACCCGAACCCCGGCTACCCTGTCTTCCTCCCCCGCCTCGACCACGAGCCCGCAGCACCTCGAGCCGGCCGTGCCCTAGCCACTAGCCCCGACCTCGTCGACTCCCAGCAGCACCCGAGCGCCGGCCGCCTCAGCCCCAGCGTAGCCCTGAGCCGCCACGGCGAAGCTCCGGTGAGTCTCTGCCTGAACCCTGACCCGGACACGGCAACACCCGGACACAGCAGCACTGTGCAGTTGTGTCGTGTCGCCTCGCGGACACGAAGAAACCCCGTTCTGCGTAGCCCCGTTCAGGTAACCCGTTCTCTCTCCTCGTTGCTCCATTTTTTGTTCCGTCAGTTGTGACGCGTAGGCTGTGTAACCCTCTCGATGCCCGTGCAACCCGCTCGGTGCGTCGCGTCCTGTGACGATCGCGAACCGCGATCCAAAAAAGGAAAAATAATACCCTATTTTCTCCCGAAACTGAGTATGCCCCGCCAAACAGGACGACTTGGTCGCGCACGGTCTTCACCAAAAGGTGCGCGCCGTTGATACGGACATGTGGAATTTTGCAGAAGTTGATTTGGATGTGCGTGCACACCGGAATCAACGCGTATCCGCCGACAACGTCCCGTATCTACCTGTTCTGGAACACGTCGTAACTTTGTGTACACACGTCGGATCGAAACGAAACTTGTGCCATCGGACTTGTGGGCCCGCGGCTCCACTTGATGGGCAATTTTGTGACCCAAGTTTAGTTCGATTCTGAGAACGTTGACAAAATCGCGTATCGTGGGCCCCGCGGCTCCACTTGACGGACGATTTTGTGATCGGCTCATCAGAATCTAGTTCTGGAAGTTCCGTTGGGTTCGTATCATCGTTCTGGACTTGTTGACACTAAGTTTGACGAATTTGGAGACCGTTGGTTCTGACACATTTTTCGGTGCAAAGCGGCCCACATGCGGAACCCGCTTTGACCAGAAACTGTAATTTTTGCCCTTGTATCCAAATTGGACTCACGGACAGGCGTTTCTAGCTATTTGATATTTTCTGAGCCTGTTGGTGATGTTTATTATAGCTTTTGGAGGAGTATCTGCAGGATCCACTGATACAGGAACATCTGTTGGTATTCAAACCCCAGGCAAGTGTACCTTGCCAACATTGCAGTTCTTGTTACATATTTCTTAGATTTATTTATATTGTTGTACATGCTTAACCTAGGATCATGTGACTTACTTAGCGTCCGATTAATAGTCGGGTGCCAATACCGTACGCGGAGTTGTGTAACGTCACCTAGACATGTATATCGTGACCCTTTACATTCTCGTACTTGTCTTATCAAGTACATCATAACCCAGGACACTTGACACTATTTATGAGACATAATCTTCCTGAGATATTCATGGTGATTCTGTGTAGGTTGCAGGATTTTGACATAGATATTATATTCATAGATATTATATAACTTGTTGCATTAGCTATGATCTCGCGTGACATGGACATGAGACGTTATGGACATGAGACGTGTGGTTACATTGGGTGGGGAGAGGCACACAGGCTACAGGCTATTATATATATATATATATATATATATTATTATTGTGAGGCCGTAGACTCTACAGCAGAGCTAGGCACATTACGTATTATTACTGCTACCGGCTACCAGACACAGAGCTTGTAGTGGTCTCAGCCTGAGTACTAGTGATGCTCTCACTTGCATTTTACATAGATGGTTACATACTTACCCTATTTATTTCATTTACTATTGTACTACATTTATTTTGGCTTGTATTATTTGTACCTTGCTATGTCCTCTGAGGACCTGGATCCGGATTATGTCCCCAGGATTAGCAGACGATTTCTATCCCGAGGTATACGGGACAGCAGCAGGAGCAGGAGTTGATACAGGAGTTGTACCAATTTCCGAGGATGAGGTGTTAGCTGAAGACTTTTCCTGAGTATCTGTGTTTCGTACTCAGTATCTACTTTATTCAGTCATTTATGTTTTGGTCTGTTGAACCATTGTATCAGATTTATATCGGGTTGTTCCCCGATTTACTTTATTGAGACTGGTTGTTGCTTTATATTTTCTTATTGCTGTTGATCATATTTATCTTCTGTGGATGAGATTAGTTGTGGCATGTTGTAGTAGACTTTATTTTACAACTTAAGTACGCCCTGATGGATCCAGTAAATTAGGTTTGTCCATCAGTGTATGCTGTTGGCCATTGCCACATGTCTAGTCCCTCGATATTTTGGGACTGGGGCGTGACAGAATTTAGGCCTACTATTCGAACATTACAGGTCGAACAATCAAATATATGTTCGACTGATCTTGGTCGAACTTGTTTTAGACTGTTCGACCTGTAATGGTCGAACAGTAGACCTTTGGTCGACCAGTACTGGTCGAACAATACATTTTCAACCAATCTTACAGAATATGTCGAATTACAATCACTTTACATATACAATCACTTTGCATTTTCACAGAATATGTCGAATTTTGAGTCTTTCACAAGTCATATTTTGCAATCCAATACAATTTCATAATTAAAAATTTAAATTACATCTGGATAATACTAATCTTTCAAACTAATCGGATCACCATCAACAAATGAGCTTATAGTGGGAACAATTTCACGTTACTTTTTAATCTGTTGTTTATAAATTTTGCCCGAACCAGATGGAAGACGCAAAGTAGACCATCTGTCGATAATAGGTGATAGCGGTGCATCTTCGCCCAAATTTACCTGCATACAAATAATAACATTTCAATATAATTGATGTTCGAAATACAACCTAAACCTTACATTAGGAAATAAAATTTACCACGATAAAATGATTTATATCAACAAATGCCATGCATACAAGCCGAGGGTTCGTTGAAACATCTGTCCTTATAGGTAGAAACATAAAGTTAATTTGCTCGTGCATGTGGACGATGGCCATGTTGTAGGCTGATGCCGCCAAGTAGTATATATCGGGGAATGACCACCAGTACTTGCTGTCATAAAACGTGCTACTAAGCAATTCAAAGATTCAAGTACTTTTTTGGAGACTGCTTAATCAAGTTACATTTACCGTATAAATCTTCCAAGTTTGTGATCTCTTGGATGAGGTCATTAAGAACTTTTGGCCAGGATTTCTCCCCCAACCCTAGTGCATGGGCTATGCATCGAAAACCACAATGTCCATCCCCTAGTACATTTTTTGTACTCAACACATACGGATGGTGTTGAGGTGGAACTTGTCCTATATATGCAAGATCGGGGACATTGCGTGATGACTGACGTTGAACCGGTTGCTTTTTTCTTCGGATGAAAGTGAACATTGGTTTTGCCGAAGGGGGTTTATCGACAATTAGAGTTTCCTCGAACGGTGAACAACTATCGTGAGCGGACTCAACAATTTCAAATTTGCTTGGTTCACGTTTCGTCGAATTTGAAGTACGGATTTTCGTTTTACTTAGCCTACCACGAGGTCGTTTGTGGACCATCGGTTCAAGCAACGAAGATGTCAAAGGAACTGATATCTCCCGGAGTCTTTCCAGCGTCAACAACCTTTGGGAATCAGTAGCCGCGTCAAACATATAATTAATATTACACATGGTCTCCACCCAACAGCTTCTGACATCTGCATCAGCTACACTATCTGTTTTGGAGTGTTCATAATCCAACTTTCTCCAAAATCTGTCAACCATATCTAGCTGGATAACCTGACCATCATGTTTTAACTCTGCAAGTTAATGTGCACAAGGTATCCCACAAGTCCTCCTCAACACACAACCACAAAGGAGGGGATCTACACCGGTATTATCTATACCCTTCATCTCGTCGAAAATCCTACCAAGAGCATGATGAGACACCAATCCTCGGATAATCTTGAATATGGGAGAACTATAACGATGTGGTGTCACATTAAGACTCATCTCAAATGAGGCCTTAATTTGGTTGTGTGATGTGATCAACAAATCATGTATCATTTTTCATGAGATCTCAAAAGTTGATTGACTATTGCCCTATTGTGTTTTCAATTTTGCATGTGCACTCTCCTCCCTGTGAGTATAAAATTCATAGAGTCAAAATTGTGCTTTATATCGTAATTAACATTTATATATGCAAAGTATTGTTTAAAGACACGTACCTGCTACTTGTCGTGTTCTCAAAATGCATCACATTGTTAGTCCAACACGAAACAAATCTTTTTTTATACGGCTCTATCCAATTCGTAATGGCATAATTAACTGCTTTTGGATAAACGCATTAATCTTGTTCCAATCTTCTAAGTAACTCATTGAATCTCGGTTGATCTTCAGCAAGAACCAACGAATTCCATGAGTTATTAAAATAATCCCACTCCTCCTTGGTACTAAATAACTTTTTGCAGTTGGCCAAAATATTCTTGTTAATATGCCATCGACATAGCAAGTGTGTGGAGCTGGGGAACATAACACTTATAGCATTCATAAGTGATATCTCACGATCAGTCACAATTACCTTTGGTAAGCATGATTGATCCACTAATCCTTTAAGCGTACTAAGCGTCCATATATAATTGTCCTCCCGCTCGGCCTCCAAATAAACACATACCACATAAAATATAATATTTATGGATGTGACCCCTACCACTTCCAAAAGTGGCATCCTATTCCTGTTAGTCTTGTAGGTACAATCCATTAATAAAATATCGAAAAAATACGCAACAAATCCACACTAGTCGGGTAAGCATAAAAAAGATCCTTCACCCTATCGGTTTGCTTACATCTCTTATCCAGATTAGTACTTTTTTTGACTCCAACTTTTCCAACAAGTATTGCATTTGAGATAGGCCTCCATGCTCGACAACTCTATGCTTTTGCTGAGCATTGTAAATTGTCTTCAATGTTGACTCATTCTCACTAAAAGATTCCTTCAACGTGCTCTATATATCTTTTGGCCTTATATATTCTTCGACAAGTCTTTGACAAGTTGATCTTCAGCGGGTGTTAGTCGACCGACATATGAGTGTCCAACCAAATTTTGTTACATTGGATGATTACGTGAGCCACATATAACCATCAATGACCATTGTCCTAGGTCATTGAATTGCACTCCCTTCAATTGAAACAGACATTCATATTTTTTTGTGCCCGTAAGCCTTTCGTGTCTTAGCTTCTTCTCAATGTTCGCCGAATTTGCTTGAGCAACTTTTGTCTTAGTAGGCCGATATTTACCACCGCGCTCACAATCCAAAATTATTCGAGCTCGCCTTCCACTATCCCTACTATCCGATCATTTAACCAAAATGACCATATTATGACGGCTTCCTACCGTATATATCCAACTCACCAACGATTCACGATTGTCAAATATCTCATCCGTTCGAAATTCTTCTGAGAAATCAAGTTTTTCATACATGGGATGGTTAATAATGTTCATTTCAGTGTCATTTGGAGTATTTTCCTGTAAAAAAAAGACCTACAGCTTAATAAGTTGAACAAAAATATGAAATAAAAAAATACAATGTTCGACCAACATTAGTCGGACAGAGCTCTTATGTTCGACAAATACAGTTCAGACACTAACCGACATGTTCGACAATCATTATTCGAACTATACATATCATGTTCGACCTCTGCCAGTCGAACTGTTACTGAAATATTCGGCCAATACAGGTAGAACAGACATTGGTCGTTCTACCAGTATTGGTCGTGCTCATCGCAGAATTTTTTTTGGGTCCAATACTTCTCATACACTACTTCAAACCGAGAAATTACGTAAAAAGAGAACGTACATTGTATCTTTGAAGTGGACTTTCTTCTTCCATGACGCCTTCTTCACAATTACAATGTAGGGTTTTAGGGTTGGGTTCGAGAAGGTAAAAATTAAAGAAGGAAGAAGAAGATAATTAGTGTGTAGGAGGGAGGCTGGTAGGGTGTACTTAGTAGATCATGTGGGTATATGGATCTTTTAACATGAATCTATTTTCCAACTTAAGTTATATGGGGTGTGCTTAGTAGGTCATGGGCTGTGGATAGCCGGTCCCATTTAATTATTTATCAGAAAATTTCATACAGAGCATACAAATTTGGTTAGCATCTCCAACCCTATTGTCTATTGTGATTCCTATATGGCATGAGACACAAGTCGGTATATCTTCTTTGTGGTAATATTATATTCATACAAGATAATAAGATAGAAAAATGTTCTCCAATGCAAAAATATTGAGAAGACAATAAAAAGTACTATTTCAACTTTCATGACTACTTTTTCTCTTCTTCATTTTTTATAAATATTTTTTATTCATAATTAATGATGTAGATGTAAAGTCATTGTGAAGTGCATTATCTAGAACAAGACAACCAACTTCACAATGTCTTTGCCATGACATGTCACCTTCACAATATATTTTACATTTGCATTGGAGAAGAACTTTTTCAATGAAAACTTGGTATTCCTATGTGGCAACAACTTTTCTCCAAACTCACATTAGGGTTGGAGATGCTCTAAAGATAAGAGGACGAAAGGACATTTATTTTGTTTTGCAAAGAAAACGCAAATGACTTTTTCTATGTAAAGAGTATTAATTACCTCTCCATCTTAATTACTTAACGCATATTAATTACCTATTAATTCCTGCCACAATTCATTTAACGTATAGAAAATGTCCTACTGAATATTACACAGAAAACATCCATCCGAAGGACATTTTTTTTTTGCATTCTCGCAGAATAAAAAAATTTAATATACATAAAAATGTCCTTCGAAAGGAATTTTTTTTTTTTTTGGCAAAAAATGTCCTGCCGTGGAACGTTTTCCTTGATCCAATTTTTTTATTTCATTTTGCTACCATTGTTTACGCCCAACCGAACAACGTTTGTGTTCTCTAAATGTAATTTTTTAAAACTTTGTACTGTGAAAAAATTTCATCAAACTTCTATGCTCTTTATGCAATTTTTTTTATTATTATTTTGTGTGCATATGTATATATACTACAATATAACACGAAAAGTTAGCATCATCCTCGAAGTTCCTCGGAGTTTTTTTTCTTTCAAAATATCCTTACCTATGATTACGAATTAAAAAATTTCGTTAAATTTAATATGGATAGTTAGATAACTATGCATAATTTTTTTTAGAGAGGATTGTCATTTACTCTTCCAATAGTAAAAACTTAAGAAATTATTGTTTATTTTTCTAAAAAAAAATAAAATTTTTTTTTACTCTTTTCAAGTAATATGAAATATACGTAACACTAGCCAATTAAAAGTTAAATCCTTCAATTAACTATTCTCTCTTCTGTCGCACACTCTTTTCTCCAATGACCATGTCAACCAATTACACTTATGAATCTAAATATCCATGAGAAGTCGATGTCCTACAAAATTGTAGTGATCAATCTCAACATCACAGAAGAGACTTTTTTTTTTACAAAGTTTAGAACACTAGCTAGAAGATGTGGCTACTTTAAGTGGGCGGATGATGTTAAAAACAAGATATGCGACGCAAAAAACAACTAAGAAGAAATCGGGGATCTCGAATTTTTATTTAAAGTACCTTTGTGTAGCTACTTATATGCCATTGTAACTGTGTTATAGAGTGGCTTTCAATTAATAAGGTCATGACCCACTTCAGTGACATTGTTCGGGGGTGAACATTTAGTCTATTCGGTTTCATTAGATTTTAAATTAAAAAAAATATAGTTTTTTAATTTGGAAAAAAAAAAAATTGAATTCGAACTGGAATCCAAGCTAAATTGGACCGATTTGAACCGATCTTAGACAAATTGGTTCGGTTTAATCCATTGGACTTTTCTTTACTGTAATTGGGCCGGGCCTAAAATTGGGCTTCTTATTAAATTAAAAAATTGATTCTTCACTATTCAATTATTTACTCCAAGTCCAAAACAACAAAAATATTCATTCTTTCACTGTTAAATACACTCAAAAAACTGTATTAAAAAAAGTTTCACTGCTGAATACACTAATAAACTTTTCAACTTCAAATTCTCCAGTTCCAAAACACAATTACATTATACAAAGAAACCATAATTTACATAATTGATTATTATCCAAGAAATGAAAAGGCATAAATGACTCAATGAGAAGCCAAAAATGATTGAAATTTTTTCAGATTATACAAGAATACAATATAGGAATGTTATACAGAATTTAATTCCAGATTAGACAATTAATTAGACTTATGGAGGAAAACAATAGACAATAGTAAAATAAGAATGCCTGGAGCTATCATCTTGCTAATTGCTTCCAAGTTCCAAAGTTCCTTTTCTTCCAACTTCCAAAACTCCTAGTGAAAAACTCAACTTTGAAGCATTCAACGACTACAAGTGAAAAAACATTAGCTATTGCTAAATGAAGTTCCAATATCCCAAAGAGACAACTGCAGTTAAGGCAAATAACATAACATGCTTACATAAAGAGAGCAAGCTGATTACAATGCATACCACAACTCTCGAAAACTCCCTACTCTCAAGTGCAAAACTCTTTGAAGCATTCCATAACTTTGAAGGCCACAACTACAAGAACAAAATCTGTACAGATCATTGGCAAGTATAATTTGAAGTTTGAAAGCACAGATTGACATGTCGTCAAGAACAGAGTCAGAATGTTAGTTTATTTCGTACTAAACTTAAAAAGTCTTGAATATTTTTTTTAAGAAAATAAGTATTATATCAGTATTGTCATGTTCACATCTTATCGTATTCATACCGTATCATGTCTGGCCAATGTAGAATCGTGTCCAACATAATAAAAAAATCGGAACCTAACAAAAATATTCAGTTTACCAAGTAGACTCTTCTAGACATAAATTCGAACACTAAGAGCCTTTGTTATCATCTTTCACCATCAACAGAGGATATACGATGTGGCAAAATTTGTCGAGGATGCGGGGGTTTGGACGGCGAGAAAAGTGCCAACGGTGGAACTTGACGATGTTGTTGTAGCTCCTTCGTTACATTCCAACGACGATGGCGCGATATCTGTTATGATGATGGTTCTCATTTGAAGATGAAGCTGAGGGGAGATGGTGAGTTATAGAGAGAGAGAGGTTGAGTGAGGTAGAAATGTTCGTACAGGAAGAGAGGATAAGGGAGGAGGGGGCGCTTGATAGCTGGGTTCTAAGGAAGGAACAATTTCAGTGTAGCCCACCACCATAGTGTTGAAAACACGTGCGCTCTGATACCACGTGTTGGACGCGTCGCGGAAGCATTTTTTCAAACCCATATGAGATGACCAACCAATCTACGAACACCAAGCACAGATGAAGACATGTATATGGCGGTGACTACGTCACTTGGATAAATTTTAACCTTTATAACTCAGATAAAATTACAAGATTGTAAAAAACTAATGTTGAAACCCTTTGCCCTAATAGGTTCAACTCCCTCACCATACTCAAGAAGAAAAGTAAAAAATTACAATTGAAAACACTCACCAACCCGTAGCAATCTTCCTAACCGAAGTTGACGACTCCTCGATTAGATCTCCTTCTTTCTTCTGTCTTGGATGGCGAAGTCCTAAGAGGAAAGTACGGACTTTCTCTTAGATTTTCTGTGGACGAGCACCTCGAATCTCAAACTTGTGCTTCTACTTTGTGCCTCCACCCTCATCCCTATTTATAGGATGAGAAACATATTTTAGGGTTAAAAAAATCCTAAAAATAGCCAACCATAAGATCCAGCCATCCACTAGCATCCAACGGTCCAAAATATAACATAAAAACTCTAAAATTTGAACAACCGCCACCGACACCGAACTCGGACTGAGTTCGGTTTGAAAGTTCTGGAACACCACACCGAGTTCGGCCCAAATTCGGCCAAGGGCCGAGTTCGGACCGAACTCTGCCCCCCTTCAGCAGACTTGATTCCCAACAATATCCCCATTTAAGTCTGATGAGAGGTGTTGGATCCATGGCTCCTCAACTGGACTCCATGCTTGTCGTCCCGCGACAGAAATTTTGCTCCCCATACCATCGATCTCCGATCTCCCGAGTTTCTTTGCATCTTCCATCATCTCCAGTTCCTTGACCGTTATATCGACACTAGCTGTCATACGTAGCACCTCCTGCACTACTGGGATCATATCGATATCGATGACACGGCCAAGACTGAAGTTCCTGACAACCAGCCTCACCGTGAGTCTTGGTTGCATGTCCCCGACTTTCGTCTTCCACCAAAACGTGTTAACATTCCAATGAGCTTCTGCACCCTTGGCTGGCCCAACCAAGCGGATGGTACGATTCTTTCGAGATTCGAACTCATGAATCTACCCACCTTCGTATCTGAAATTGAAGCTCCCCCATACACATGCGTCCTCGAGTAGAACATCACGCACTGTGCATGTCGTCGATAACCCACAGCTTCCCCTGAACCGTGTGAATAATGATGCGCATGCTTCAGATTGAGTTTGCTGCAAACATTTATCTCCTCCATGGCCTCGAACTCTTGAAAACAATGTCGCTCCGTGAAGTTTTGGCAAACCACCAGTTGCCAAAATCGGATCGGTGGAACAACCCCTACCTGGAGACCGATCAGCTGTCATGGGATCGACAGACTGACCCTCAATCTTTGATTCATCACCATTCATAGCTTTTTCTCGATGAACCGAATCCTCTGTATCCCTCAAAGTATCTTGAAGTCCCTCCAAGACAAGTTTTTGATGATCCACCTCCTGTCGAATATCCCTCGAGCCTCCATCCGGTGTCTGTGGCCTGCCTGTACACCTCAGCGGCTTGAGCCTGTACATGCCACAATATAAATCTTCTTGAGCCAGCTGCTGGAAACTCTTCGTAAGCATCCAATCTTTTTTCCCAAACAAATTGCGACAGCCATCATCCGCCAGCCTCCCTACCGAAACCAAGTTTTAACGCAAACTCGGTACATATCGTACATCCTTGAGAACGAGCTTCTCACCAAGCTCCGTTGTCAAGTACACGTCATCGATGCCTACAACTACAGTCGTCCCCTTGTTGCCTATCTTCACACGTCCAAACCTGCCACCGCGGTATGACATAAAGATCATTCTATATGGAGTGGTGTGATACGATACGTCTGTGTCCATGACCCAGTCGTCATCATGATATATGCTACAAGGTTCCTCTATATTGATTGCTGCGATGATGAGATCTCCAATAGCCGTGAGATCCTTCTGCTCATCCGTGCCTTTGGCCTTCTCAGCTTTGAGCTTCATGAAGTTCCTCTTGATATGACCTATTTTGCCACAGTGATAGCAGCCCTCCTTGCTGTCCACAGTCGCAAGATTCCGAGAACTCCCTCTTGTCCTCGCTTATGACTTGGGTCTTCCCTTTCCATCGGAAGCCACCAGAGTGGACTCCTGCAACCATTCCAATTGCTTACGCCGGATCTCCTCATTCAACAAACTGCTTTTGGCTGCCTCCATCATGATAACTCCATCAGGAGCAGAGTTGCACACCGACACCACCAACGTCTCCCAGCTTTTCGACAGAGAACTCAAAAGCAGAAGGGCCCGAAGCTCATCCTTAATCACCATCTTCATCGCAGACAGCTGATTGATGATGCCTTGAATCTCGTTCAGATATTGTGCCACCGGTGCACCCTCCGTGTACTTCGAGTTGATGAGTTGGCGAATCAGAAATATCTTGTTGTCAGCCGTCTTTTTTTTCGTACAACGAATGTAGCTTCTCTTGCAATACTTTTACAGAATTCTCCATTGACACGTAGTGAAACACCGAGTCGTCCAGCCATTGGCGGATGAATCCAACAGCCTTTCGATCCAGTCATTTTCAATCATCAGCACATTTTTCTGTCGGCTTTGCGCTGTCGTCCTCTAACGGACCATGCAAGGCCTTGCACCAGAGTAGATCCTCCATCCTTGGCTTCCAAATCGCCCAATTTTCTCCTGTGAGAGTGATCATACGAGTGTTCATCTGCTCCGTAGACATAGTTGCATCTTTCCTCTCGAGAAGAACCTGGCTCTGATACCATATATTAAAAATACGTGCGCTATGATACCACGTGTTGGATGCGTCGTGGAAGCATTTTGCCAAACCCACTTGAGATGACCAACCAATCTATGAACACCAAGCACAGATGAAAACAAGTATATGGCGGCGACTACGTCACCTGGACAAATCTCAACCTTTATAACTCAGATGAAATTACAAGATTGCAAAATAATAATGTTGAAACCCTTTGCCCTAATAGGTTCAACCCCCCACCACACTCAAGAAGAAAAGTATAATATTACAATTGAAATCACTCACCAACCCGTAGCAATCTTCCTAACCGAAGTTGACGACTCATCGATTAGATCTCCTTCTTTCTTCTGTCTTGGATGACGAAGTTCTAAGAGCAAAGCAAGGGCTTTTTCCTTAGATTTTCTGTGGACGAGCACCCCGAATCTCAAACTTGTGCTTCTGCTTTGTACCTCCACCCTCCTTCCTATTTATAGGATGAGAAACCTATTTTAGGGTTAGAAAATCCTAAAAATAGTCAACCATAAGATCCAGTCGTCCACTAGCATCCAACGGTCCAAAATATAACATAAAAACTCCAAAACCCGAGCAGCCGTCGTCGACACCGAACTCGGACCGAGTTTGGTTCGAAGGTTCTAGAACACCATACCGAGTTTGGCCTGAACTCGATCAGGAACCGAGTACGGATCGAACTCTACCCCCCTTCAGCAGACTTGATTCCCAACACATAGCCCATTAGTGCTCCGTCCTGTATGTATTTAGAAAATTTTATAACCATTATTACAACAATAAATTATTTTTCCATGACAAGGTAATTTATAAGCAGACAAGACACAACATCATAATAAGACAAAGAAAGAGAAGATGAGGACAAGAGGAGATCCATTCAAAGATCCTATCCAAGATGAAGAGCTCACAATCTCCAAGTCTGTGAGAAAAAATTTGGGTGGACTGGAGCCCATCCCAGTCCACCAATGGTTCGGCCTATGCATGTTGTGTATCACTAGATCCATTATAGTATATGTCCACTACTCACTCCATCTAATCATTGTCCTTTTTTCATATTTCTTAGCAATTTATAATATCATAAAACAAGTAATAAAGCAAATGTGATGTATAACTATAATAAGGTTTAGAATTTGAGAAATTTTGAGTTGCACGCATCCCACTTTATTTATCATAATTCAAGGTGCATCATACTGCTTTACTATAATGTACAATCCCCCCCCCTCCCCCCACTTTCGTAAAAAATAAACGGTCAACTCTGTTGACTGTAAATTTTTGACTGAAATATCCCTTCTCTCTTTCCAGGCTGAGGAGGGGGACTAGTAATAATGGTGATTTGTTTGGAGTATTTCGGTTTTTGACAAAAATAAAAATATTATACATTATGGTAAAGCAGTAGGGTACACCTTGAATTATAGTAAATAAAATATGGTTCAATTAAAATTCTCTTAGAATTAACGTGGGCTAGGTACCATCCACAATAAACAACAACACATAATATTGAAGCATAGAGTCAGAATACAAAATACAAAAGCCAGATTCTGAAGCAGTAACACAGAACACAAAATACTGCGAGTTCATTAATAGGTAGGGTATGTAACATGATTGCATATATATAGTTATATAGTGAAACAGCAACATAAAACACAGAATATTGCAAGTTCAAGAATATATATATATATATATATATATATATATATATATATATATATATATATATTGTAAATGATGTCTAGTCTAACGATATTGTAAATAATGTCTAGTCTAACGGTTAAGACCGATGTATCTGGATGGAGTGGTCGTGGGATCAAGACCTCCCGGCACCATTAATTCCCCTTGGGAGAAATTAAATGGTGAAGTAGTGGATGGGTGCGGCGCGGTGCGCTGCGCTGCGGCAACGGCTGCGTGAGACCTTCAGACGTGGTATTTTCGGACGTGGAGCCTGTTATATAAATTGTTTTTTACTTAGTTAAAAATTTCAGAATATAAAAATAAAATTAAACAATGTTACCGGCCTCTGGGGAAGTCGTGCATGAAGCACTGCCCTAAGAGTTTATTCGGGATCTGTGTGCAGACGTTCCCGACGCTCCTAGTGGTAAAACCCCCGCACTACCGGTATCTCGTCGTCGCACACGACTTGGAGAGAACGATCAGGACTTAGCTCTGCCCAGAGCTTGGAGATGAGGACGAAGAACAAAATGTTGACAGAGTTTGGAGTAAGAAGTTTTTCGGGATGATTTTACAAAGAAATTAGCACGTATATATAAACTGTTTGTGTAACGGTCAGAATTAATTCTCTATTAATTCAGACGTTACACAAGAGAATAAATAACGAACCTGGACACAAAAATGGTTCAAAAACATTTTGTAACGTTCAGAAATTAATTTTCTAACGTTACAGAAAAATAAATGACTGAATAAAGAGGAGCAAAAAGAATTTTAGGGTCCCAGCCCGAACCCGAAGAGGAAATCGGATCGACATTCGGCGCCCGCAGATGTGGGCGCGTACCCGCACCCGTTACGCGCGCCGAACCGAACCGAACCGAACCTAGCCGAGCCGGGCCGGGCGGCGGCGGCGGCACGCGCGTGTGGCCCAAGGGGTTCCCCACACAACAACTTAATAGAGCAAAGGAAAGAAACTAATATATGTACACAAGGGGGCTATGGTGCACCCGATGTGGGACTAAAGAAAGAAAGAGGAATTGAGCTTTTGCAAGAAAAGTAAAAGCAAAACCAACAATCCCCCCACAAAAGGTCAAGTTCTGAAACAGAGATAAGAGTGAAGTAAATAGAGAGAGAGAGCATCTGGGCAGTAAAATACTATGCATAGATGAGATGGACTACAGCCTTGAATCTCACGTAGTGACTATTGTCTTAATCTGAAGAAGTGCTTGATGGACTATGTCTTGAATCAGACTTCTTGAATCAGATTTAGAAAATAACACACATAGTACGCTAGAGGTCCTTGGTCTATCGGGTGGCGCTTTTAAATGGCCATGCGCACTTTCCACATTCATGAGAGTTGTCTGGGATCGCCCTGTCCCATAGTCGCGGCCTTCACGACCTCTCATATAGGTAAGTCCTTAATGGTTGGTGATATGAATCAACCTAGCATTACAGCTTGGACCTATTAAGAGTTTAAACTCATCCTAACCATATCACACAGGAACACTGTCACCATAGGGATGGGGAGTCATTGTACACATGTACAGCCGCTTGGGCTTTATTTTAATGAGACTTTTAATCTCGAGTCAGTGTTCCATAAAGTCACCTAAGTTCAGCTTGTTTCTACCCATTGAACCGGCTTCTTGGGATCTCCAGTCAGACTCGGTTGTGTTGCCACCGCTGGTGACTAACTTATGGGCTTAACCCCATCCCCCTCGATGATTCTAGGATCAAAGTCCTAGACAGACCCTTCGTCAAGTGATCTGCAAGGTTCTTTTCTGACTTTATATAGTCAAGAACCACATATTTGCCTAGTAGGCTCTTTATTGACTTGAAGCGCAGCTGCAGGTGCCTGTTCATCTTAGCATTCACAGAATCATGCTTTAGTAGTTCAATAACAGATTTATTATCATAATTTATAGAAATTGCAGGAACAGGACTAAGAGAAACAGGTATATGCATAATAAGATTTTTAAGCCATTCAGCTTCTGTACAAGTTGTATCTAAAGCTATCATTTCAGAGTCCATTGTACTCCTAGCTATGATAGTTTGTTTACAATAGCTCCAGGAGATCGCAGCTCCTCCTAGAGTAAATACATATCCAGTAGTAGATTTTACATCATGTGAGTCGGTTACCCAGTTTGCATCTGAATAACCTTCTATGATATCAGGGTGCCTAGTAAAATAAAGTTTGTAATCTATGGTGCCCTTGAGATATCTAAATACCCTATCCAAGGCAGTCCAATGTGACTGATTTGGGTTACTGGTATATCTGCTTAGTCTCCCAATAGCAAATGCAATATCAGGTTTTGTCCTGTTTGTTATATACATAAGGGAGCCTATCATTTGGGAATATTTATGTTGTTCCAAAGGTGGTCCTTCATTCTTTTTCAGTACAATACTGCTGTCATAAGGAGTAAGGACAGGTTTCTTATCAAATAACTCAAATCTTTTTAGCATTTTTTCAATTGAATGTGCTAAAGATAGAGTATAACCCTCTTTGCCTTTGGTCACTTGCATTCCTAAAATTAGGTTGGCTTCTCCTAGGTCTTTCATATCAAACTGGCTAGATAAATAGTTCTTTGTAATATTTATCAATTCCAGTGATGATCCTAGGATAAGGATGTCATCTACATACAAGCATAAAATGACACAATTTTTACATGTACCTTTAGAGTATATATATTTGTCATACTCATTTGACAAGAAACCATATTCACAAATTACTTTGTCAAATTTATTGTGCCATTGTTTGGGAGCTTGTTTCAGGCCATAGAGGGATTTTACTAGTCTGCAGACTTTCTTTTCTTGACCTTTAGCAATGAAACCTTCAGGTTGGTCCATATAAAGTTCTTCCTCTAGATCTCCATTTAAAAATGCTGTCTTTACATCCATTTGATGGATTAGCATATCATGAATGGATGCTAAGGCCAAGAGAGTTCTAATGGATGTGATTCTAGCTACAGGAGAGTAGGTATCAAAATAATCTAACCCTTTCTTCTGGGTAAAACCCTTGGCAACTAATCTAGCTTTGTATTTCTCTATAGTACCATCGGCTCTGAGTTTCTTCTTGAAAATCCACTTACAACCTATTGGTTTATTGTCTAAAGGTAGATCTGTTAGAAACCAAGTGTTATTCTCCATGATGGAGTTGTATTCACTGTTAATGGCTTCTTTCCAGAAGGGAGCATCAGGAGAAGACATTGCTTCTTCATAAGTTGAGGGATCACCCTCTATCAAAAATGTGAAGAATCCTTCTCCTAAATTTTTCTCAATCCTATTCCTTTTACTCCGTCTTGGTTCTAAGTCTTGTTCAGATTGAGAGCTAGGTATTTGGACTTGAGAACTAGTAGAGGGTATGGAGGAAGAGATTGAAACTCTATCCTTAAAAGGAAATATGTTTTCAAAGTAAACTGCATCTCTTGCTTCTATAATGGTATTGTTAGAGATTTTATTTACTTCTGAGTGAGTCACTAGAAATCTATTGGCATAGCTGTCTAAGGCATATCCTATGAAAACAGCGTCTACAGTCTTGGGACCAATCTTCCTCTTTTTAGGTTCGGGAATTCCGATTTTAGCAAGACATCTCCAAACTCTAAGGTAATTAATCCTAGGTGCTCTACCTTTCCACAGCTCATAGGGAGTCTTATCTTTTGTCTTACTAGGAATCCTATTAAGAATGTAACAGGCAGTTAAAAGGGCTTCTCCCCACAAGTTATCAGGAGCACCAGAGCTGAGAAGCATGGCATTCACCATATCTAACAGAGTGCGGTTCTTGCGTTCAGCAACTCCATTAGACTGAGGTGAATAAGGAGCTGTTACCTCATGAATTATTCCATGTTCTTCACAGAAGTTAGTCATTTCGTTTGAGGTATATTCTCCACCACGATCAGATCTAAGGATCTTAATCTTCCTTTCTAATTGGTTCTCAGCTTCAGATTTGTAGACCTTAAATCTATCTAGAACTTCATCTTTGGTTTTGAGAAGGGAGATATAACAATACTTTGAATAATCATCTATAAATGTAACAAAGTATTTTCTACCGCCTCTGGTCAAAATCCTATTTGAGTCACATACATCACTATGGATAAGTTCTAGAAGGTCAGAATTTCTTTCTACAGATTTGAAAGGTAATCTAGTGTGTTTGGCTTGAACACAAATCTCACATTTGTGTTTGACATCTATTGGAGTCTTGGGAATAAGATCTAAGGTCATCATCCTTTTAATAGAACCTAGGTTCACATGACCTAGTCTGCCATGCCAAACATTTGAAGATTCTATATTAGAGACAATGAGAGAACCATTAGACATTTTATTCATTATACTTAAAATAAAGAGACCGTCTTTTACAAAATCTTTCCCTATAAAAGAGTCATGCTTAGAAAAAACTACTTTATTTGCCTCCATTACAATTTTGTATCCTGAGGCTACAAGAAGGGATCCACTAACTAGGTTTCTCCTGACAGACGGAACATGAAGAACATCCTGAAGAGTTAAGATTTTTCCTGATGTCATTTTCAGGTTAACTTTTCCTCTTCCAATTATTTGTGCCGTTGAGCCATCTCCTAGGGTCACACCTCCTCCACTTGATTTCTGATAGTTTAAAAAACAGGAACGATCAAACGAAACGTGAACATTTGCTCCAGAATCCAACCACCAATCATCAGAATGGTAAGAGAGGTTAATAAGGGGTTGAAAGCTTACAGACCTTAAGGAACTCGAAGAACCTTTGTGAAGCATGTTCGCTTCTGGTCTAACTGAGTCTGACTGAAGTTCTAGGTTTTTAGTTTTGGTGATGATGGTTGTGGTGGTTAGGCTGAAAGTTTTTTCTTCTTCTTAAAGAAATTCTTTTTGGGTTTATACGGAAAATTAGACTTGGGTTTTCCTTGGCCTTCTACAAGATAATAGTTTAGGTGGTCTTTGCTAAACAATCTTAAAATCTTTAGTTTTTCAAGTGTTGATCAACTCAGGTTAGCTGTAGGGGCCGGTTCCCAGCTAGCGGTGGTCCGAAGACTCTTAAATACCGTGTCGCTTAGGGTTATTTACACCCGGTTGACAGAAGGACCCTTTCGGCTTGTGCCCGAGTTTGTCTCTACTTTGAAACTTTAGATTTGAAGATTATATTTGTAATTTCCTTTTTACTAAACTATTTTCTTTTGGTCCAAAATTGCTTTCAAAATACTAAGTGATTAAAAATTGCAATTGACAAAATTATCAAATGTACTAACAATATTTAAAACACTTGAAGCAAATTTACAATTTGACAATATAGTAAGCAATTTGATAAGTAAATAAATAAATCAATTGAGGAATTGAAACAAATTTCTACAGTGACTGTTTAACTTGAATTTTGTAGACAATTGCTAGAGTAACTATTAACAAATTGGTAGAAGTAGCTATATAAAAAATTGTTAGAAGTCAAATTGCTACAGTAACTATCAACTTGCTACAGTAAAAATAATTTAATATTTTAAAAAAAATAACTTGTTACAAATTTGTAAAAATCAATTTGTTACAACTTGCTACAGTATTGCAAATTGCTACAATATTAAAAGATTGGTACAGTAACAAATTGCTAAAAGAATTTGTTTAAACAGACAATATAATTCTTTATAACTATATTGTTAGAATTTGCAAAAAAAATAATAATTTCTTTGTAAAGAGTGAGAAGCAATTATATATATATTGTTAGAAGCAAATCAACAGTAAGAATAGTTCTTTAGAACTCTTAACTTGAATATATATTTTTCTTACACAGTAACTATTTCCTTCTTAGAATAAGTCAACAGTAACGTTTGTTAGAATTTGCTATGGTCAAAATTCTATACAAGTTAACGTTTGTTAAAAATTTTAAAATGCTACAGTAACAAATATTTTGTTGTTGGAACAGTAACAAATAGTATTATGAAACAAATTTCTACAGTAGCAAATATTTAAACAGTGAGTCTAACAAATAGTAATATCAAACAGTGAGCAAATCAACAATTTGAATATTACAGTAAGTTGTGAATACAACTCTTACTCACAGTATGTATATATATTTATTTCCTTCTCTATTAAATCAACAGCAAGTATTGAAATTCTAACAAAATGATAATAAACTCTTAGATTGTTATATAAATTATCTTTTACTTAGTTAAAAATTTCAGAATATAAAAATAAAATTAAACAATGTTACCGGCCTCTGGGGAAGTCGTGCACGAAGCACTGCCCTAAGAGTTTATTCGGGATCTGTGTGCAGACGTTCCCGACGCTCCTAGTGGTAAAACCCCCGCACTACCGGTATCTCGTCGCCGCACACGACTTGGAGAGAACGACCAGGACTTAGCTCTGCCCAGAGCTTGGAGATGAGGACGAAGAACAAAATGTTGACAGAGTTTGGAGTAAGAAGTTTTTCGGGATAATTTTACAAAGAAATTAGCACGTATATATAAACTGTTTGTGTAACGGTCAGAATTAATTCTCTATTAATTCAGACGTTACACAAGAGAATAAATAACGAACCTGGACACAAAAACGGTTCAAAAATATTTTGTAACGTTCAGAAATTAATTTTCTAACGTTACAGAAAAATAAATGACTGAATAAAGAGGAGCAAAAAAAATTTTAGGGTCCCAGCCCGAAGAGAAAATCGGATCGGCATTCGGCGCCCGCAGATGTGGGCGCGCACCCGCACCCGCACCCGTTACGCGTTCCGAACCGAACCGAGCCGGGCCGGGCGGCGGCGGCGGCGCGCGCGTGTGGCCCAAGGGGTTCCCCACACAACAACTTAATAGAGCAAAGGAAAGAAACTAATATATGTACACAAGGGGGCTATGGTGCACCCGATGTGGGACTAAAGAAAGAAAGAGGAATTGAGCTTTTGCAAGAAAAGTAAAAGCAAAACCAACAGAGCCTTCGGACTGTGTTGGTGGTACCTTCAGATCGAAATGTATGCCTTCAGACTCGATGGGATATATATATATATATATATATATATATATATATATATATATATATATATATATATATTGTTTTGAATAAGGTTTATTTTATTCAGGCCCCTACAAAATACATAAGATCAGTTTGCATTGCAGAGTGCAGACCATAGTGTGCAAATACAAACTTACAGTCTAAAATATTGAGTGCTTAATAGTTACATTCCAACGTCTTTAAACCTCGCTTGAGATTGAACCCATCGCCAATAGACTTAAATTTAGAAAGAAAAACAAATTAATATTTAATCTTCAAACTATGAAATACAACTCAATAATAAAAATTATATATTTGTCAAGTTGATCTAGAAATTAAAAGTTTTCTTCAAAACTAGTAACAATAGATTGATCGGGACCCAACCGAAACTAATCTTACAACAAATGAGATATTTGAAAATATTATGTGTCAAAGTGCTCCTAAATGCATCAATCACCTGAGCACCCGTACTAAATGCACTCTTCGAAGCTGTCGTAGATATTGGAACAACCAACACATCATGAACTATCCTCGAAAAAAAAGAAAAAAAAGAGAAGAATTAAGCTTCCATCAAGCCAAAAGATCAAATTTTGGAATCTCATCTTCATCGACTTCAATGGACTCAAGAAAATAACAATCCAACTCTGACTTACTATCACAATCACTCATTTTCATTTTATGATACTTATATTGATTCATCATATTTTTTTAATTTAAAAACCGGACGACCTTTGACGATTGAAGATTCAAGTATTTCATTAGTAGTTGAAGAAGCAATTATATGTGCAGATTTTTTTTATACTCTTTAAATATAGAGTACACAACCGTTTTCACCTTCCCTATCATGGTATCACCCCTTGATGGACCAAATAGTTGATATAACCACCATTCCACATATGCGATCTTTTGGCATAGATCAAAAGTAACACAATGAAGATAATCATATTCATTTTCTTAACGTCTCTCCAATACTTGTCATATTTTTCTCTCATTTTCTCTCATTACTCTTAGCGTTCTTCAAGAATAAGTCAATAGATCAATCTCTTAAAAAAAATGTTAGAAGTGTATACAAAGAGTCCAAGACACTCAGATTGAATTCATAAAAATGTTCTAAAAAGTACACAACTTTCTCATATTCGACCAATCCTCTTAGTTAAGAATCAAATTCTAATCCTCAAGTTATTTCTTGAATAAAACATCTTAGTCTTGAATTCTCTCAAGGGCTTATCGAAACCTTTGAGCCATGTGCAATATCAAATATGTTGAATTTCAACGATTGCTCACATGAAGACACTGTATTTTTAATTTTATTTTTTTATGTAGTATTAAATACAAAATTTATACTAATACTAAATAAAATAATAAAATAACTAATACCGATCATTTAACTAAATACTACTAATTATTATTAAATAATTAGTACTAAAATACTTTATTTAATATAAATATTAGAATAATTGCTATTATTTTTTTAACTAATATTAGATAACTATTATAAGTAACAATAATATACTATACTAATTACTACTCAATTACTTTATTTAGCATTAATATTAGAATAATTAGTTTTAGTTTTTTTAGCCAATATTAAATAATTAAAATAAGTAACAATAATGTAATAAAGAAATATTATTTGATATATTATAATTACTTAATACATTTTTGGTGATATTAATTTTTAATATTTAAATAAAAGGTTAAATAATTACCACTATAATTATTATCAATTTAGTCATATAATTAATAGTTTGTGTTATTATTATGATGAACTTTTTCAATTTTTTGTATCCTCGTATTTAACATTTTCAAAGAAAAATATAAATTTGTCCACTTTCACATACAAATTATAATGTATTCAAACATTAAAATTCAGTTTCAGCATATCAAAAATATACACATTTTACTTCCAATAAATAAGAAGTCACTTTCAATTTTTTTTTTTTAAGTTACACATGTCCAAAAAACCCTCTAACTAGCAACTCCGAAAATAAGAGTAGTTTTGTGGAATCCTTTGGTTCTTCAAACACAGTTTACAGTGACAACAAATAATAAAAAACAAAAAACATACAGATCTTAACAAAAATTATTTACGGTGCTCCAATAGTTTGTTGTCGTACTTTGACTTTTGCCAAGATCAACAACTTGTAGCTTTTTAACCAACCAAACTTCCACAAACAAGCTTCAATAAGTTTGATTTTAGCTTTCGATAACAATAGGGATATAACGAGGAGGTATGAGACGTATGTCGGTCCAAACTCCTAGGCAAAATTTAGTATAAAATTACTATACTTTCTACAATCAATAATCATGCACAAAATTATTATGCATCAAAATATTAAATTGTTCCTTAATGTATATAATTTTCTTCTTGTTGTTTGAACGAAATGCGACAAGAACAAAAAATAGCCCTATGTGAATGGTGATTTTTGAGTCACATCTGGATGCGGTTTTAAATCAGAATTTTAGTGTCAAATTACTGTTTTTTGGTCTAACATTATTATTAAAAATATGTTATTAAAAAATAATAATGATTTTAAATAAGTTTGGTTGAATGTTATTATTTTTATTTGTAAATAACATCAATATTTATAAAAACGCTTTTGAGTAAACTGCCTACTAAACAACGGAGGCTCAACTCTTATACTCGGAAATAAGTATATTTTTCTTCAAACAATTAGTGCTTCAAATAAAGTATAATACAATTGACCAAGTAAGTAATAGAAGATAATAAAAATCACATATACCCCATCGAGAAATAATTTTGGTATATGTTGTCATAGACCAAGATTCAACGAACCAACAAGCTTAATTTTAGCTTGTGTTCTTGCTGCTGCTTATGTTTAGTTGCTACACCACCTTCTTGATCTCATCCTTGAATGCCTGCAGCTGTTCCTTGACGACACAATGTGTCATCAACCGGACACCCTTCCTGGGCGCAGGCGAGTTGAGGAAGATGCACATGCCTATGGGGTGGTCGAATATCGGCACCACATGGTCGGGCGGTCCCCACCCGTAGTCGGTCCTGACGAACCCGACGCGCCTCAGGTCGGTGAAGCTCATCGACCCGTAGCAGAACGACAGCGGCAGCGGGACCTCGTCGGGGTCCCCCTTCAGCCACCTCGCGAACTTGGTCGACAGGGACTCCTTAGCGCTGCTGATCAGCCTCACGACATCGAAGAGCGGCGCGTTGGCGATCTTGCCGCTGGGAGCTTCGACGACGATATGGTAGACGCAGTTTCCGTAGTAGCCTCCTTCTGCAGGAAGCTCCCTGTGCAGTTCCTGCCGAATATTTGCTGGGAAGTTGAGGGTGAGTTTGTCGTCCGGGGGGAGGCCGATCGCCCGTGTCCGACACTGCCACACGAACGCGGTCAGGACGTCGAACACGGAGCAGTTCTTGCCGGTTTGTTTCAGGAAGGAGTTCTTGAGCTGTTTCACGAGGTCGTGGGAGAGGTCCATGGTGCAGTGCTCCAGCTTGAACGCTGGAGGCGGTGGTGGTGGTGCGGTTGTGCGTGCCAACTGTCGATCGATCTCATGCTGGAAATTTGCGGGTCCGGGGAAGGCTTCTCTGCACCACACCGGCTTGACTGTAGGTTGCGGGAGCCCTCTGGCTAGCTCGGAAACCGCCAGTATGAACTGGCCGACTCCTATCGCGTCGAAGAGGCAGTGACTGCATTTGAAACCGATTACGAACCCACCGCACTTGAAGTCAGTAACCTGAAATTGAAAAAAGAAGGAACTTGTTAATTAGGGTGTTATAATTCAGCTCAAAATAATAATTAGTATTTGCTTGTAATTGTGTACAATTGAGAAAAGTTTACAATTCAAAAAGAAGTTGAAAAGTCTACATAATTGATTCGGTCAGGTCTGAATGATATAATAGCAAAGTTTATTATCCAAAGTAGTTTGAAAAAAAAGCACTCCATAGAATATCACTAAGAAAAAAGATTTGGGCACATGGAGATTTATCAGAAAGTGAGTTAACAACAAGAGAAAAGTGTAAGCCATGTGAAGAGCAGGTACGTTACCTGCATCATGAAAGTGAGAGCGTCCTCGTCGACGCCGGCCGGCGCCGACGGGAAGAGCTGGTCGTTGGGGATCACGAGAGGCTGGCACTCCAAGTGGCCGACGTCCTCGAGCCTGCAGTCCGCACGAGCCTCCACGAACCACACCCCCTCCGCGCTGCAGTCCACGTAGAGCTCCCCGTCGTCGCGGCTCGTGACGAACCGCCCCGCGACCGGGTAGTATGGCACGAGCGCCTTGCCCAGCGCCTCCCTGATGACCCTCGCCGGCTCCTCCCCCGTGCTGAACACGTGGATCATGTACACGTAGGACCTCATCGCCGGCAGGCGGTCGAGGAGGGAGAGGGGGAGGAGGCCCGCCGGCGTCGGCTCGCAGGGGGCGACGAGAGCCGGGGGCATTTTGGTCACGATGGAATATCTCATGGTGGGAGTGGTTGTGCACTACTCGACTTGCCCCGGGTCTTGGTGGTTAAGTGTGTTATGTCAGTATGGGGACCGAGGTTCAATTTTTATAGGAGCGAGAGAGCTCTGTGTGGAAAGTAACGTGCAGCCTGATCAAACTGCAACGGCGATGATATCGCGTATTTAATCTTTCTTTTTATCACACCACACCACATCACATCACATCGCTATTGATATCCAAGTTGCACTCTTTTTGTAGATAGAATAAATCCCGTTGATGTTGCTTTTGAGTGCCTGACTGTGTTCCGCTGTGGCAGTCAAATTAGACTTGGAATGCTTTTATGAGGAGAAACAATGGATGATGGATCCCATTGGTTGGTATCGAACACGATTTGAAATTTTATATATATAATGGACACATCTTTATAATTATATTTTTTTTCACACGCTTTGATTTTTATTTTTCTGAAATTCTATATAATTCCAATGCGTGTCCATTTTGCAGTTTTATATATATATATATATATATATATATATATATATAAATAAAGAGAGAGAGATCTCTCTTCTAATTCTTAAGTATCTTTGTATATTTTTTAAAATAATTTAGATTATATTTTTTGACCATTCAGAGTATATATTTAAACTATTTAATTTCTTACGAAATTTTGAACTAATCTGAACGGTTAAAAAATACAATCAAACTACTGTTATTTTGAATAATATACGAAAATGCTTAAAAGCGAAAATTTAGACCCTTTTTTTTATATATATATATATTTTTTCTCTCTGTTTGTCTATATATATACTTAATGGAGTTCAATATCCCACTTCTCTTCGCTGGAAAATTCTTCTTTTGGAAGAATTCTTGCTTTTCTTTACGTGTGCTCTATGTCAATTCTGGTGAAGAATATAATAATAGCAGTTAAGTCTCTTGTGTGTCCATATTTTGATCGACCAAGGAACTGTGGAAGAGGATGCATTAGAGCTCCTTTACTAGTCATATATTTCCTTTTATCGTAGATCTCAAGGTCGAGCGTAATAAAAAAAAAATCAGTAAAAAGATGGGGGACACGTGATGTGAATGTTGCTGAATCTCAATGGACTCCTTCAATCCATGTGAATATTGTATTGTATATATTATTTGGGTAAGAAAGAACATATACACTTGACCAATTATTGACTATCAGCAAGCAGCACCGAATCCGAAATCACCATGTCAAGAGGGTAAGAAGGAACCGACAGCGTAGTTGTTCTTTCAGTTCGACTACAGAAACTTAAATAAGAACTCAAAATAAGATTTCAATATGAATATAACACACAGATTTTTTAGGTCCTTATATTTTTCTGTTTGGTTCATTAGAAATCAAGGAATAAAATTTATGTAATCCAACTTCATTTCATTTCTTAGTTTCAAAAGTTAAGGACTCATGAGTTCCTCTAGAATTTTTGATGTTCATCTCAATCCAAAATATATTCCGTAAACTGGGATCAGGTGCACCCACAGGGTTCACTGTCCAGTTAGCGGATGGAGCTGCCGTTATCTGGTAAAACTGTTTTGTTGAAAGAAAACTGTTTGTTGATTTGTAGAATTCTGTTTAAAGACTATAGAGTTATGCAGAGCATGCATAGCTCTTGTTATTTTAGGATTACAAAATCGTACAAATTTTCGTCAAAAATAGAAACATACAACTTAAAGATTACAACAAGATACAAAAAAGAAAAAAAAATACAAATTGACTTTGCTGGAAATACATACTCTTAAAACTTGCAATACATTTGTTAGGGCATCTTGGCTGAATCACATAAATTTTTATTTTTGCGGGTTCGAATTTTTTCTGAGGTGTTATCTGATTTCTTGATTTTTTTTTCTGATGTGCCCTAACAAAGTGATATCAGAGCCCAATGTTACAAGGGCTGATTTGGACGGCCAAAATTTGTTCGAGACAGATTATGCTGAACGTTCGTGTATATAATCAGATTATATTGACTCTCTTCTCAAGGTAAAGTTAGGAGCATCCTCCATAAGGTGGTATGAGTGTCACACATTCGCAGGAAGACGGATCAGACCTAAGGTTGAAGACAGTTACACGAATATGCTTTAAAGGTGGGTCTGACACGTCCAAAATAGAGCAAGATATTGTGGCTGACACACAATGATGGTGTGGATGAACGTGTCAGTTTGGATCTGTGATCGAACGGATCGAGACAATAATATAATGAATCTTCTAGGTACTCGGCTGGCGGAAACGAACAAAGGTAGTTGTCATGCTTGGTTGCTCGACTAGCAAAAATGAGCTAAGATGGAGATTGTTGGATTATATCTTATTTTCAGTTGAGCGTTCAAAGATAGTGACAATGGAATTGATAATTTGGTCCCACGTCGAATAAAAAATAGAATAATACGGTATAAATAATTAAAATTGATTAAAGTCTTACATGAATTCTTTTTTAAGATATATGGTCTGATAAAATATCGTATCATATAGACCAACTTATGTTTGGGTCGCTCTATATTCCCAATAGTTTATTTAATTAACTAATACAACAGTCCTGACAAGTTATAAACTGTAGCACTCAAATGACATTGGTGTTATAAACTGTTAGTCCCGAGGCTTAACCAAAGATGATAGAACCAGAAGTTGAATTCGAGATAATGAGTTCACACAAGAGTTTCCTTCCTGATATCTCTCGATCCAACAAGAAGACAATATAAATATTCTGATTACAACTTGAAATAAGATAATAAATTAATCATAGAAAACTATCATTTCGTTCTTTCTTGCAATTGCAGTTGCAAACAGACAGAATAGAGTTACAACTCATATAAGAGAGGAAGAAGAAGAATAAGAAGAAAAAGAAGAAGTGACTTTGCTTGCTGGGGTGATAAAGATAACCGTTGCTCAAAGCAAGATTCACCCCACACGATCTGCTCCCAGGAACCAGCAAGTTCACGTAGAACTTCTGGAACGTTCGCTGTTACCTCTGTTTGGACTTACACGAACTTCCTGGACTCCAAAGGTGGCGGCAACAACAACTCTCTTCGTATCCCTTTTTTTTGAAGTAAGTCCTCAAATAGACACGAAGAGAATATTTATAGAGAGAGGGCGAAAACCCTAGCCGCCCAACAGTTACAGAAAGATATGAAAAGATTAATTACGAATCCCTAAAAGATAGACACGTATTAATTTTAAATCCCTCAAAAAATAGATCTGAATAACAGACCGTATCTTTCCATAGTTCAAATACGCAGCAGCGCATGCGGTAACGCAAGCCGTAGCACATGCGACAGTGCATACGGTAGCGCAAGCCGCAGCTCATGCCACAACACATGCGATAGTGCAAGCCACAGCGCATGCGACAACGCATGCAGCAACCCATGCGTTAACCCATGCGTCAGCCTATGCGGTAGCACATGCGACAACGCATGCGACCCGCCCATGCGATCGCGCATGCATCTCGCGCATGAGAGAGCGCATCAAATGCGCACAAGCGCCTATACCGATGCTAACGTGCTAAGTGCAAAGTTCACTAACAAAGTGCCACTTTGCTCCCTTGAACCCGAGCCCAAGTCCGAGTCCGAGTCCACGTCGCTAAGCTTATTTGGGGCTTAGCTCCTATGAAATAAATTCTAAGAGAATGACAAAAATCATAGAAGCTTTCATTAAGGAGTTAATCCTTTTTCATCCTAATAAAATACCCCACATGGCATCCATGTGCCTCACCAAACCCCATGTGCATAACTCAATACAAGCAAAGCATTATATTGAGATACCTACTTGGTGGTGTAGCCAATGTGGGACTATCTTTCATAGTCCAAAGGCAAAAACACCAACAATCTTCCACATATCTCAATATATGGGTTGAGCGTTCCTCACAGTGACTACCCATCATGTATTAGGATAGATATCACTTCAAATTGAATCTTCCTACATGGGTCAAAATAATAGTATGATACGAGAATGGACTAAGCCTTGAATTCTGCACCATAGTTGTAATTCTTTCCACTCACACAATGATATCAACTGTGCTTCCGGTTGTACATTGAAGGCCCTGTGCACGCCTGGTTTTGGTGTATATATTTTGGTTGTCTACAAGTTTTTTTTAAGAGACGACATGTATATCTTTTTATATATTGTAGGTAAGTTCTTAAAGAGTCCTTGGCATAAAGTATTGCGCTTCCTTGTGGTGCTACGCCGCTATGACATGGCCTTCTATCGAGGTTCACTCCCTCATGTGGTGTCATCCACTGTAACATGAGGTTCAGTCCCTCTTTGTAGTGCCAAACTATCCATCACGAACCCTTGCACTTTCTTACGGTGTAACGCCATTGTGACATAACTTTTCGTCGAGGATTTACATCTTTTACCTCTGTGGTGTCACACCACTGTAACATGAGGTTCACTCCCTCTTTGTAGTGCTGCCTATCACTCTTCATTCTACATCATTAGGCTACCTGCCTATGTGTGGTGCTACATCGCTGTGACATGACTTAATGCCGAGAATTTACATCTTTTACCTCTGTGGTATCACACCACTTGTAGCATGGGATACAAGTCCCTTGTACTGCTGAAAACTACGTGCTTTCTGTAAAGTACACCGGATATTCACTCTGTCCGAGAACTCATTAAGGCGTCAAAGCCATCCTTCTACAGGAAATTATTCTTTCTAAAGAACAAGAAGTAGACTAAAGTGATTCTGGGTCCATAATCCCTCAATGTCTAAAATGACTCTCCATTGTTCCTGATATTCTTCCAATCAATAGTCATTCTTTGAACCAAAAGCTAGATGCCTAGTAGATTTCTCTTTGAGCTAATAGCATAAAACTTTATGGTAGAATTACATAGACACAATTATATCAGAATGTCTTCAAGCCCATTTTGGTTGCTGTGTCCTCGACCAGCTGGCGGTTGAGACCCTTGGTGAATGGGTTTTCCAGGTTCTCCTGACTTCGAGCATCAATTACGGTAATAACTTTAGTCTTTATCAGATCATTCACTATCTGTGCCTCAATCGCACAGTCATCTTCTTACCATTGAAGAGGTTATTTGATGCCACTGCTGCAGTCGCTTGGTTGTGCAGTATATCGATACCGCCAAAATTTGCGTACCAACCATTGGAAGATCATACATGAGCTTCCAAAGCCACTCTGTTTCATCCGCTGCAGCAACCAGTGCATAAAACTCAGATTCTATCGAGGAATGAAGAGCATAGTCTGCTTCTTCAACTTCCATGATATAGCATCTCTACCCATGGAAAAGACGTATCCTCCTGTGGATCTTTCTCTCTCTACTTCTGAATACCAGCTTGCATCACTGAAGCCTTCCATTACTGTCGGATACCCGTTGTAGTATAGTGCATACTTCTGAGTCTTCCTGAGATATCTCATCACTCTCTTCACAGCCTTCTAGTGCTCCACACATGGGTTTCGAGTAAACCGACTCAGCGTCCCTAAGACAAAAGCTATGTCCGACCTTGTGGCAGTTGTTGCATACATCAAACTCCCAATGACGCTTGAATACTCCAATTGCCTGACACTTTTTCTAGAATTTGGCTTCAGCTTCTTGTCACACCTGTTCGGAGTATCGATCCCTGGAAGATCCTGATATCTATAGCGTGTGAGCATCTTCTCGATATAATAAGACTATGACAATTCCACTCCACTTTCTGTCTGGATGATCTTTATCCCCAGGATAACATCAGCTTCCCCTAAGTCCTTAATACTGAACTTAGATGAGAGAAACTTCTGTGTCTCAGTGACACGTGCTAGATTCGTACCCAGGATTAGCATATCGTCCACTTATAGACAAATGATGACTCATTTCCCGTTGGCGAACTTAGTATAAATGCACTTGTCCATTTTACTGACCCTGTAGCCGTTTGATCTTATGACTTTATCAAACTTCTTGTGCCACATCTTGAGAACTTGCTTCAGACCGTATAATAATTTTAGCAACTTGCAGACTTTGTCTTTAATCCCTTTGATAAAAAATCCTTGTATGTAAATCTCTTAGGTTAATTCTCCATTTAGAAATGTTGTCTTAACATCCATCTGATGAATGACTAGCTTGTGTATTGCACTTAGAGCAATCAACATCCTGATGGTCGTCATTCGTGCTACTAGAGTATATGTGTCAAAGTAGTCGATCTCCTGCTTCTGAGAAAATCCCTTAGCAACCAGTCTTGTCTTGAACTTGTCAACAGTTCCATCAGCCTTCATCTTCCTTTTGAAGATCTACTTGCATCTGATTGGTTTAGCTTCTTCCGGCAGATCGACTAACACCTAAGTATTATTAGAGGTTATTGAGTCATACTCATCATTGATAGCCTCCCTCTAGAAGACAATGTCTCTGGTCTTCATCACCTTATCATAGGTAAGCGGATCTGCTTCCACATGATAGGAGACAAAAATTTCTTCGAAGTCCTTCTGTCTTCTCACCCGCTTATTTTTTGGTTCTGCGAGTTCTGGTTTGAACGTTGTCTCTGGAATGATAACTTCTTATTGTACTATATTTTTTTTGGAAGCTTCAGCCTCCTGTGCACCCACACTATTCTTCGGAATATTCACGATAAGAATGTTCTTGTGCCTTTCAAATTTATCTTCAAAGAATTTTGCATCGCAAGATTCAATGATATGATTTGATTCTATATCAAGAAACCTTCGAGCATCACTCTTCTCAGCATAACCCAAGAAAATGGTCTTCGTTGTCCTCGTACCCAGTTTCTGAATCTTTAAGTCTGGGAGCTTCATATATGCCAGACACCCCCACACTCGAATGACATTCAAGTTGGGTCTAACGTGAAACCAGAGTTCATGAGGAGTGACATCAGATGTTGCGTATGGCACTCTATTAAGGATGAACGTAACCGTCAATGCAGCTTCTCCCCAGAAGCAGTTTGGAAGACCCGCAGTTAACAACATTGATTTTATCATTTTTGTCAACGTCTTTTTCTTCCTCTCAGCTACTCCATTTGATTGAGGAGATTACAGAGCAGTTGTCTCATTGACAATTCTATGTTCTTTGCAGAATAATGCGAATTTATTAGACCTATTGTTTGATAATAAACAAAGATGAGGTTTATACGAAACCTTTTTTTTGCTTACAAACGAGAAAAGAGAAAAGTACAATTAATCCTATATGAGAATGTTAAGTACAATAAAATAATTCTAGAAAAGTATTGCTATAGAAGTCTGATCTGCGGTCGATCACTTTGTTCCTTGGACCACACGATGATGAAGAAGTGCTGTAGAAGAGGCTTCAAAAGTTGCAAGTAGGCTCAAATTCCTATTGCCAAAGTTGTCGGCCAAAACTCTCTGTCTATGCTCTCTTTTTTCTGATCTGATCGTTCTCTCCTACCCTGTGACCAGGTGTAGAAGCATAAAAAATACGCTGGATAGCTATACACAGCATGTTGATACGGGGCAGCATAAAAAGATGACCTCAGAGCCATCAACGTACAACAGAGCTTTTCCGCTGAGCACAGCGTAAAATATAAGCTCAAGGACCATCCGCGTAATGCAGTATGTCCAGGCTGCTTCAGCGTAAAAAGGGTGCTACATCGCCTTTATGGCATAAAACTCATCCGCTTTCAATGAAGCATTGAAGTGTACGAGGAATGCTTCGTATTCTTCGAAATAATCCTGTCAGATCATGCAATGAACCTGACGTCTGGACTCCTGACAAAGAGTACTGCACGACTACCCAGGCGATGGCTATAATGATGGCGCGGCACTGCAACCCAGGCTGTCATTTACTGCCATTTCCTTGGTGTAAACCGCTTTTACGCATACAAAGGAATACGCTGCCTAGTTTTACACAGGCAGATGTGTCACCACCCCATTTCCAGAGCCGGGTATTTTTTTTTTAATTTAGTTAATTGTGGATTATTTATATTTAATTGTATTTATATTTAATTATTGATTGTATTATATTTTTATTGTTTGTTTTAGGATTTTGGCTAGCCTGGACCCATGTCAGACCCTAGTGGACCCATGTCCGACCTAGCCCACACCCTTGTGAGAATTATTTTGGGGCTTAGAATATTTATTTTATTTTTAGGAGGTTAGTTGGAGATATTTGGAGTTAGTTTGAGTGTTTTTGGACCCCGGAACCCAAAACCGAGTGAGTAGGGGCGTTTTGGGAATGTGGAACTTAGTGTAACCCTATATGTAGCAAGTGGCCGGCCCCAAACCCTTCCCAGACCGTGCATTCCAGCAGGAGCAGCTCCCCACTTCCTCTTCCTCTTCATTCCACTTCTTCCACTTCTTCTTCTTCATTTCTTCTTCTCCACTTCTCCTTTCTTCTTCCTTCTTCCTCCAAAGTAAGTTTTCTTCCTTTTTCTTCCTTCTTTCTTCCATTCCTCCTTCTTTATGTAACCCTAACCCTACATTCTTCCCTAACCTAGGTGGGTAGAGCCTAGATTTTGTGTTGGAGCTAGATTTGGGAGCTTGGAAGCTTGATTTGGAGGATTTGGAGCATTTTGGAGATTTTGGCTTGGGATTCCAACTCCCAAAAGGTAAACCCTGATTTTCCCCCTTGTAATTATTTTTATATAGTGTAGTTAATATTTTAGAACCTTCCTAGACCCTTAGGCTACCCGTGGGAGGAAGTTGGAACTAGTTTGGTTGGGTTTAGAGACTTTAACATTAGTTTTGTGTCAATTTCGGGTGAAATCCGAATTTGGCCCAATTTTGGGTGATGCCCTAGGTTAGATGGACCTAGGTAGACGTTGTCGGGAGTCGTGAGGGTGAGTGCGTGTCTCCGTTCGGACACGGGAAGTCGTGTCGCGGAGAAACGGGCGTTTCGGGCGAAATTGGGGCTTTTCGTCGTCGCCGATTCTAAGTGCGTGTGCGTTTCCGCCACGTGCCTAGAATCGACGTGGGAGCACATTTTCTAGGATCTAGACATCGTGTAGAGTGCGTGGGTAAATTTTGGGCCGATTCCGAGTTCGTTTGGTGTGCGTTTCAGGAGGTTTTCCGAACCGCGCATCACGTGTTCGTCGAAATGACCGAACGGTCATTTCGACTTGGTTTTCTCGTTTCGGGCTTGTGCGCGCGTTGGGTTAGTATCGGGGAGTGTGTGCTAGAGTTTTCGAGCTATATTATATATATTTTAGGGTGTTGGTGAGTGTCGGGGTCGTTGGGCGTGAGTGGGGCGTGTGGTTTGAGTGTTGTGTGCGTGGTTGTGTGAGTGTTGTATTTGTGTATATATATATATATTTATATATATTTGTATGTGTGTTTATGTATATATATTTATATATATGTGTGTGGTTATGTGTTTGTGAGTGTGTTAGTGAGTGCTAGTGTATGTGTGTTAGTGAGTGCTTGTGTGAGTGTGTGCTAGTGCGTAGGTGAGTGTGTGTGAGTGTGAGTGAGTGCCTATATATATATATATGAGTTTGAGTTGTGTGTATATATGTATATATATTTGTATATATATGTATGAGGGTTTGTGTGTGAGGTTGTGTGTTTGTGAGAGAGTGTGCTAGTGTGTGTGAGAGTGAGTGTGTGTGAGTGAGGATAGATATATATATATATAGATATATATATGTTTATATGTGTGTGTGTATATATATATAGATGTGTGTTTATATATGTATAGATATATGTGTGTGTGCTTATGTGTGTGTGTTGATAGTGTTGTGAGTGTGTGTGTGTATTAGTGCGTGTGTGTGCTAGTGTGTGTGTTAGAGTGTGTAGAGAGGTATATATATATATATATATATATATATATATATATATATATATATATATATATATATATATATATAGATGTGTATATATATGTATATATATATATATGTATATATATATGGGGGTGTGTGTGTGTGTATGTGAGATGAGAGGGGGGGGTGCCCAGCTGAAACAGGGAGCAGCAGCAGCAATGTGCAGCTGCAGCAGCAGCAAAATCAGCAGCAGCAGTAGCATAGCACAGCAGCAATGCGGGCAGCAGCAGCAGCAGTTTTAGGTAGCAGCAGCCGCAGTACAAGCAGCAGCAGCAGCTAGCAAGAGCAGTGTGCGAGAGGGAGGGGTATGTATATATATAGATAGATAGATTGTTAGATAGGTAGATTAATGGATTGATAGTTGGATAAGTAAATGGATAGATAATTAGATAGGTAGATAGCTAGTTAGATAAATAGGTAAATAGATAGATACATAGATATAAATAGATAGATAGATATATGGATAGATAGATACATGGATAGCTAGATTGATAAATAGATATATATGTAGATAGTAGATAAATAGATAGATAGACATAGATAGTTAGATAGATAATTACCTAGTTGTTTAAATAGATAGATAGGTATTGGATAGATTTAGATAAATAGTTAGATAGCTAGATATATATAACTAGATTGATAGATAGACACATAGATAGATAGGTAATAGAAAGATAGATAGATATATAGTTATATAGCTAGCTAGATAGATAGATACATAAATAGGTAGATAGATGGATATCTATATAGATAGTTATATAGTTAGATAGGTAAATACCTAGGTATAGATATATATATACCTATAGCTATATAAATATATCTATAGATATCTAGAGAGAGAGATAGATAGATTTATATATATATATCTATATATAGCTAGGTAGATAGTTTAGATATCTAGATATAGATATATTTATATATTTATGAGGAGGGTAAGGTAAGGTATGTGTAAGATAAGGTAAGGTATTGGGTATAGATATATAGGTATATGCCTATATGTATTAGATATCTATATATTAGCCTAGATTATAGCTAGATATATATGTTTATGCATAGTTAGTTAGCTAGAGGGGTAGTCGGGTTGAGTTTAGAGCGGTATCTCAATACCTTGAGATACCGAGGTATCTCAATACCTTAAGATAACCAAGGTATTGGGTTTCGAGCGGGGTTTTTGAGCAATAGCCTAGGAATAGTATTGGAGTAATTTTTATATGCTTATGTGTATATATTTACGCGTGCTAGCATAGGTTTTAGCGGATTTAGGCGGGGTGCGTAGCCTAGGTTGAGGTATCGGATACCGAGGGTATCCCGGTATCTCAAAGAGGCGAGTTTGAGAGTTTTCTAGCTTAATGACCTCGGTTTGACCTAGAATTTCAGGAGCACCCTAGTTTGACCCAGACTTGACCGTAGTTGACTCGGTTGACCGCCAAAGTCAACTTTTGACCTAGTTTTGACCCAGAGTTGACTTTTTGGACATAGAGTTGACTTTTTGACCCAGATTTCACCGGTTTGACCCGTTTGACCTAGAACGACCCTAGAAGCCTATTTTTAATTATTTTATATCTGTTTAACTCATTAGAACCCTGTTTAACCTTGCTTTTCGTATTAGATTTTTGCGACACCAGTTCGGATCGCCAGTTGCTCAGGACGTCAGGCGAGTACATTCTCTGATAGTTTTCATTATCTGATGATTATTATGATTCAGCTTCTAGTATAGTATCATATGATTATTCTGGCACAACACGAGACACTGATTGATATTTCTGGATTCATTTACTTGCGACACGTACATTTCATGTTTCTGGCCTCTATTCTGGAATCACTACTGGCATCACCTACAGGCATCACTACAGGCATCATTCATGTACAGGCTGGACTCATCTTGATTTGCGTGTCGGGTCTTGGATCCACTTGTATTAGTCGGGGCGGGAAAATACTCGAGTAGACATGTAAACATTCCTATCTGGCATCATCAGGAATCACTCCCTCTGGTCTAATCTGGAATGATAGCAGCCGCGCACCCAGTGCGCGGTGAGCCGTACTTACCCCTAGCCGTTTATATGTCGAAACAAGTATTTCAAGGACACCGAGTTCATTCTTTATAGTCTGGACTCTCATGCATTTCTTGACTTGTCTCACTTACATGTTTCTGGACTTGACTCACTACATATTTTTCATGCTGGACTCACTACACGTTCATGTGCACGGACTTGATCTTAGCTTAGATTCTTGTATCTTACAGTTACTACTATCTTGTTTCTGATATTCCTACATCTTTACCTTTATGCACCAGTGATACATGTTTATTTCCTGTTTCATACTTACTTCTTTCTTCTTGCTACTTGCTATAACTGTTTTATAGTTTTTATCATTTAAATGGAACTACTGTTAGAGATGTACTTGCTCCAGTCCTGACTGGATATATTTTTCCAGAGTATCCGGAGGATTGGTGTCCGACGTTCTATGGACCTGAGCCTGTCGATGGTGCAGACAGGGACCCTCTAGTTTAGGGGTAATTTTCGGGTTGGTAGCCGGGATCACTAGGATCTTGTTGTTATTTTATTAGCCTTAGTACCGGATTTGTCTCCGGTTTTGGATTGAGACCTTGTTTGTATATTATTTTGGATATTGTTGTATTATTATTTGATGTGTGGTTGTTATAGTAGTTGTTGTTGGTTAGACTTTATAGTTGTTAGATCTCTGTGTTATCTTATCGTGCTTAGATTCGTGATTGAGTATATTGTGATTATCATTTGATATTTGCTCCTCCGTTTGGAGTTGAGATCTTGGCAGATTTATATATACTTGTTTGTGTGGTTGCCCTCCTTTTGGAGAGGTCATGGCCGATTTTTGTGTGAGATTATTATTTAGTTAGTTGACCTAGACAGCGTTCTACCGTCGATGCTGCGGCGTAGGTTGGACGTACCCACGACTCATGCCCGATTTTCCGGGTGCGGGTCGTGACACATTTTTGGTGGTGGCCCATGCAGGTCTCGATTCGCAATTAGTGCGATGTCGTGGTGGTACAACAACTTAGTTGTACTGCTGCGAGCCTGCTATAGGATCTAGGATCTAGGATGAGAGTGTACTCAATCACGACTAGGAACAATTCTATTCTAATTATTCTGAAATTGCTTCTTTGAAATATTACTGTCCTTCTTTGATGATATCGTATCTTCTACCATATTGACTTCTTTTGATCTGTGTTCAGGATGCCTCCGAAGATACGATCTCGTCATACCGTTCCAGTAGTTGCCACTGAGAGGTCTGCTACCTCTCGTCCAGCTCATATTCAGGCAGCTGCTACCGCTCCACTCACCACTCCTGCGGTTGAGGGAGCCTCTGTTTCTCTCGGGGATCCTTCTCCACTTATCGATCCGAGGACTACCCCAGTCATTCCGGTGGTTCCTCCACCACTTCCTGCTCAAGTAGATGCCGCGCAGTTGTTTGCGTTCTTCAGGGAGATGATGGACGCGCAGCACCGTCAGGTGGATGTGATGAGGCTGGGCATTGAGAACGCCCACCAGGTGGCCATGACGGCAGTGGATAGGGTGGCACAGGTTCAGCCACAGGCAGATCAGATTCAGCATCCGAGGCCGGGCAGTATTATCGACTTTCAGAGGATGCGGCCCAAGGAGTTCCGTGGTACAGAAGGGATCCTGTACGCGGATGACTGGATAGAGCAGATCGAGGGCATCTTCAGGCTGGCGCAGATTCCAGACAGTATGCAGATAGAGGCAGCGGGCAGTCAGATGTTCGACCTCGCTTTGACATGGTATCGCACAGATACGAGGATTGCGGCGCCAGGGCTTACTTGGGAGGCTTTCAAGAGGCTTTTCAAGGAGAAGTTTTTTCCAGATGTGGCTCTCAGTGCTTTGGAGAGCCAGTTTGAGGCACTCGTCCAGGGGAGCATGACAGTGGACGAGTACGCAGCGGAGTTCTGCCGTCTGGGCAAATTTGTGGATGGCTTGAGCGAGGCAGCCAAGGCGAGGAAGTTTCGCAAGGGCTTGGTCATGGCGGTCAAGTCTTTGACCAGGAGCGACCGCGAGGCGACTTTTGAGCAGATAGTAGGAGATGCTCAGAGAGCAGAGGATGACTTGGAGCTCAAGTCCAAGAGAGGCAGGGATGATTCAGGCAGTGCCAGTGGTAGTGCGGGACCAGCTAAGCGTCCCTATGTGCAGAAGGCAGCACAGCAGGGTCAGGATCAGAGAGCGCCCACTTGTGCCTACTGCAGGAAGGCAGGACACACTTGGAATGTTTGTAGGAGGAGGCTGAAGGTGTGTTTGTTCTGTGGATCCGCTGCTCACCAGATGCGAGATTGCTCCACTGCACCTCCATTGGGTGGAGCACAGGATCAGAGAGTCGGAGCTAGGCCATCTGTGGCACAGCATCAGGCCCCGCACCAGCAAAGGGATACACCCCAGCAGGGCAGGGCTTATGCGTTGACGGTCGAGGAGGCCGATGCTACGGATGTCGGGTTAGCAGGTCTGTCTCTTGTTTCTTCTTCCTGTCCTTTTCCATTCCTGTGGTGTGCTTCATTAGTATCTGTTAGATTTTCTTGTGCTGTGGTAGATAGTGTAGTAACCCTGATTGAGACTGTGATAACACGACCAGTAGGACCCTGATCTTGTATGTTGTATAGGTAGAATTTCTTGACTGTGATTGTTGGGGGTTTGACCTAGAGAGATTGTGATTGACTTTAAATTTCGAGGACAAAATTTTCTAAGGAGGATAGGCTTGTCACCACCCCATTTCCAGAGCCGGGTATTTTTTTTTAATTTAGTTAATTGTGGATTATTTATATTTAATTGTATTTATATTTAATTATTGATTGTATTATATTTTTATTGTTTGTTTTAGGATTTTGGCTAGCCTGGACCCATGTCAGACCCTAGTGGACCCATGTCTGACCCAGCCCACACCCTTGTGAGAATTATTTTGGGGCTTAGAATATTTATTTTATTTTTAGGAGGTTAGTTGGAGAGATTTGGAGTTAGTTTGAGTGTTTTTGGACCCCGGAACCCAAAACCGAGTGAGTAGGGGCGTTTTGGGAATGTGGAACTTAGTGTAACCCTTTATGTAGCAAGTGGCCGGCCCCAAACCCTTCCCAGACCGTGCATTCCAGCAAGAGCAGCTCCCCACTTCCTCTTCCTCTTCATTCCACTTCTTCCACTTCTTCTTCTTCATTTCTTCTTCTCCACTTCTCCTTTCTTCTTCCTTCTTCCTCCAAAGTAAGTTTTCTTCCTTTTTCTTCCTTCTTTCTTCCATTCCTCCTTCTTTATGTAACTCTAACCCTACATTCTTCCCTAACCTAGGTGGATAGAGCCTAGATTTTGTGTTGGAGCTAGATTTGGGAGCTTGGAAGCTTGATTTGGAGGATTTGGAGCATTTTGGAGATTTTGGCTTGGGATTCCAACTCCCAAGAGGTAAACCCTAATTTTCCCCCTTGTAATTATTTTTATATAGTGTAGTTAATATTTTAGAACCTTCCTAGACCCTTAGGCTACCCGTGGGAGGAAGTTGGAACTAGTTTGGTTGGGTTTAGAGACTTTAACATTAGGTTTTGTGTCAATTTCGGGTGAAATCCGAATTTGGCCCAATTTTGGGTGATACCCTAGGTTAGATGGACCTAGGTAGACGTTGTCGGGAGTCGTAAGGGTGAGTGCGTGTCTCCGTTCGGACACGGGAAGTCGTGTCGCGGAGAAACGGGCATTTCGGGCGAAATTGGGGCTTTTCGTCGTCGCCGATTCTAAGTGCGTGTGCGTTTCTGCCACGGGCCTAGAATCGACGTGGGAGTACATTTTCTAGGATCTAGACATCGTGTAGAGTGCGTGGGTAAATTTTGGGCCAATTCCGAGTTCGTTTGGTGTGCGTTTCAGGAGGTTTTCCGAACCGCGCACCACGTGTTAGTCGAAATGACCGAACGGCCATTTCGACTTGGTTTCCTCGTTTCGGGCTTGTGCGCGCGTTGGGTTAGTATCGGGGAGTGTGTGCTAGAGTTTTCGAGCTATATTATATATATTTTAGGGTGTTGGTGAGTGTCGGGGTCGTTGGGCGTGAGTGGGGCGTGTGGTTTGAGTGTTGTGTGCGTGGTTGTGTGAGTGTTGTGTTTGTGTATATATATATATATATATATATATATTTATTTATATATATTTATATGTGTGTTTATGTATATATATTTATATATATGTGTGTGGTTATGTGTTTGTGAGTGTGTTAGTGAGTGCTAGTGTATGTGTGTTAGTGAGTGCTTGTGTGAGTGTGTGCTAGTGCGTAGGTGAGTGTGTGTGAGTGTGAGATGAGAGGGGGGGGTGCCCAGCTGAAACCGGGAGCAGCAGTAGCAATGTGCAGCTGCAGCAGCAGCAAAATCAGCAGCAGCAGTAGCATAGCACAGTAGTAATGTGGGCAGCAGCAGCAGCAGTTTTAGGTAGCAGCAGCCGCAGTACAAGCAGCAGCAGCAGCTAGCAAGAGCAGTGTGCGAGAGAGAGGGGTATGTATATATATATAGATAGATAGATTGTTAGATAGGTAGATTAATGGATTGATAGTTGGATAGGTAAATGGATAGATAATTAGATAGGTAGATAGCTAGTTAGATAAATAGGTAAATAGATAGATACATAGATATAAATAGATAGATAGATATATGGATAGATAGATACATGGATAGCTAGATTGATAAATAGATATATATGTAGATAGTAGATAAATAGATAGATAGACATAGATAGTTAGATAGATAATTACCTAGTTGTTTAAATAGATAGATAGGTATTGGATAGATTTAGATAAATAGTTAGATAGCTAGATATATATAACTAGATTGATAGATAGACACATAGATAGATAGGTAATAGAAAGATAGATAGATATATAGTTATATAGCTAGCTAGATAGATAGATACATAAATAGGTAGATAGATGGATATCTATATAGATAGTTATATAGTTAGATAGGTAAATACCTAGGTATAGATATATATATATACCTATAGCTATATAAATATATCTATAGATATCTAGAGAGAGAGATAGATAGATTTATATATAGATATCTATATATAACTAGGTAGATAGTTTAGATATCTAGATATAGATATATTTATATATTTATGAGGAGGGTAAGGTAAGGTATGTGTAAGATAAGGTAAGGTATTGGGTATAGATATATAGGTAGATGCCTATATGTATTAGATATCTATATATTAGCCTAGATTATAGCTAGATATATATGTTTATGCATAGTTAGTTAGCTAGAGGGGTAGTCGGGTTGAGTTTAGAGCGGTATCTCAATACCTTGAGATACCGAGGTATCTCAATACCTTAAGATAACCAAGGTATTGGGTTTCGAGCGGGGTTTTTGAGCAATAGCCTAGGAATAGTATTGGAGTGATTTTTATATGCTTATGTGTATATATTTACGCGTGCTAGCATAGGTTTTAGTGGGTTTAGGCGGGGTGCGTAGCCTAGGTTGAGGTATCGGATACCGAGGGTATCCCGGTATCTCAAAGAGGCGAGTTTGAGAGTTTTCTAGCTTAATGACCTCGGTTTGACCTAGAATTTCAGGAGCACCCTAGTTTGACCCAGACTTGACCGTAGTTGACTCGGTTGACCGCCAAAGTCAACTTTTGACCTAGTTTTGACCCAGAGTTGACTTTTTGGACCTAGAGTTGACTTTTTGACCCAAATTTCACCGGTTTGACCCGTTTGACCTAGAACGACCCTAGAAGCCTATTTTTAATTATTTTATATCTGTTTAACTCATTAGAACCCTGTTTAACCTTGCTTTTCGCATTAGGTCCTTGCGACACCAGTTCGGATCGCCAGTTGCTCAGGACGTCAGGCGAGTACATTCTCTGATAGTTTTCATTATCTGATGATTATTATGATTCAGCTTCTAGTATAGTATCATATGATTATTCTGGCACAACACGAGACACTGATTGATATTTCTGGATTCATTTACTTGCGACACGTACATTTCATGTTTCTGGCCTCTATTCTGGAATCACTACTGGCATCACCTACATGCATCACTACAGGCATCATTCATGTACAGGCTGGACTCATCTTGATTTGCGTATCGGGTCTTGGATCCACTTGTATTAGTCGGGGTGGGGAAATACTCGAGTAGACATGTAAATATTCCTATCTGGCATCATCAGGAATCACTCCCTCTGGTCTAATCTGGAATGATAGCAGCCGCGCACCCAGTGCGCGGTGAGCCGTACTTACCCCTAGCCGTTTACATGTCGAAACAAGTATTTCAAGGACACCGAGTTCATTCTTTATAGTCTGGACTCTCATGCATTTCTTGACTTGTCTCACTTACATGTTTCTGGACTTGACTCACTACATATTTTTCATGCTGGACTCACTACACGTTCATGTGCACGGACTTGATCTTAGCTTAGATTCTTGTATCTTACAGTTACTACTATCTTGTTTCTGATATTCCTGCATCTTTACCTTTATGCAACAGTGATACATGTTTATTTTTTGTTTCATACTTACTTCTTTCTTCTTGCTACTTGCTATAACTGTTTTATAGTTTTTATCATTTAAATGGAACTGCTGTTAGAGATGTACTTGCTCCAGTCCTGACTGGACATATTTTTCCAGAGTATCCGGAGGATTGGTGTCCGACGTTCTATGGACCTGAGCTTGTCGATGGTGCAGACAGGGACCCTCTAGTTTAGGGGTGATTTCCGGGTTGGTAGCCGGGATCACTAGGATCTTGTTGTTATTTTATTAGCCTTAGTACCGGATTTGTCTCCGGTTTTGGATTGAGACCTTGTTTGTATATTATTTTGGATATTGTTGTATTATTATTTGATGTGTGGTTGTTGTAGTAGTTGTTGTTGGTTAGACTTTATAGTTGTTAGATCTCTGTGTTATCTTATCGTGCTTAGATTCGTGATTGAGTATATTGTGATTATCATTTGATATTTGCTCCTCCGTTTGGAGTTGAGATCTTGGCAGATTTATATATACTTGTTTGTGTGGTTGCCCTCCTTTTGGAGAGGTCATGGCCGATTTTTGTGTGAGATTATTATTTAGTTAGTTGACCTAGACAACGTTCTACCGCCGATGCTGCGGCGTAGGCTGGACGTACCCACGACTCATGCCCAATTTTCCGGGTGCGGGTCGTAACAAGATGTGAGCTATTTACGCTCCACAGAAGACAAACAGCCTGCCACGTCAAAAGCTGCTCTTCGTACAGAGCTCGAGGCACGTCTCTGCAATTAATGCGCAGAGTGATGGCAGAGCTCGAGGCACGTCTCTGCATTTAATGCGCAGAGTGATGACAGAACTCGAGGCATGTCTCTGCGTAGAAGGGTGGCAGACCTTCAAAATATGCCTCTGCATTTAATGCGCAGGATAATGGCGGATCTCTGTATTTAATGCAGGAGATTTGATTAAATGTCACCGAACCGTCGTTTAGTGATATTCCCTTTGCGTAAACTGCTTTTACGCATACAAGGGGATACGCTGCCTAGTTTTACACAGGCAGACGTGAGCTTCTTACGCTCCGCAGAAGACAAACAAACTGCCACGTCAGTAGTTACTCTTCGTATAGGATTTGAGACGCGTATCTGTATTTAATACGCAGAATGATGGCAAATCTTAAAGGCACGTCTCTGCATTTAATGCACAGAGTGATGACAGAACTCGAGGCACGTCTCTGCGTAGAAGGGTGGCAGACCTTCAAAACACGCCTCTGCATTTAATACGCAGGATAATGGCAGATCTCTGCATTTAATGCAGGAGATTTGATTAAATGTCACCGAACCATCGTTTAGTGACATCCCTTTTGCGTAAACTGCTTTTACGCATACAAGGGGATACACTATCTAGTTTTACACAGACAGACGAGAGCTTCTTACGCTCCGCAGAAGATAAACAGACTACCACGTCAGCAGTTACTCTTCGTACAGGATTCGAGGCGCGTATCTGCATTTAATGCGCAGAATGATGGCAAATCTTAAAGATACGCCTCTGCATTTAATGCGCACGACGGGGGCAGATCTCTGCATTTAATGCAAGAGATTTGATTATATCTCCAAGAGCCGTAATTTCGGCTAAGACGTCCACATCATCACTTTGGCACATTTTGCCAACTCAGGCCTCAGTTAGGAGAAGAGGATCAGCTATCTTCTGTGCCCACTCGGCCTCTATGCCTACTCGGCTTCTACGCCTACTCGGCTTCTATGCCTACTTGGCTTCTACGCCATGGTGACAGTTATTGGCTTTTACGCCAACCTCTTCTACGCGAAGGATAACTACCTACGTGGCTTTTATGCCGTGATCTTCGCAGCAGTTATACGCATTGTCTCTTAATTGGACACGCGTCACACGCTCATTCAAAAGGTCATTTATACGCGGGTAACGATTATTGTAACCATCGTGTAAAAGGGTGCTGTACTTTCTACTACTCGGTTTCTATACCGACTGAGTGGTCACTGTCACTAAAACTCTATAAATAGAGACCTCTATCAATAGAGGAAAAGAGAAGAAAAATTGGTCGAGAAAGGGAAGATTGAAAGGTTAAGATTTGGTCGCAGATTTTAAGAGAGAAGAATCCAGAGAGCTCCGGCAAAGAGTAGTGACCGACGACTTTGGCATCGAGCATCCACTCTCTTCAACAACCTTTGAAGCTGCTTTCTTTCTTCTACGACACTTCTTCATCATCGTGTGGTCCAAGGGACAAAGTGATCGACTGCAGATCAGACTCCTATAGCAATATTTACCCAGATTAAAAAAATTGTACTCGACATCCTCATATAGGATTAATTATACTGCTTGTTTGTAAACATAAAGAGCAGATTTTCGTATAAAGCCTCATTTTCATATCTTTTGTTTATTTTATCAGACAACAAGATGACGACTCTGCTTGGGACATCTTTCTTTTCTGATGAGGAAGCAATTGCTCAACACGATACGGTATCCGTGGGATCCGTTAAGAAGACACTGGTCGTCCAGTTCGACCAGTCTGCCTACGAAGACATGCTTCGAACAGGGGGTAGCTCTCACTCTCTCTCTGTCCAAGACAAGAGAAAACTGCGTATGGTCTGGATGCCCAAGACATCCTCTACCATTCCTGTCGACTCTCCGATCTCTTCAATCTCTTCGACCAACGAGGTTGTAGCATTGCTCCCTTCGCACCTTGCACGTAAAATTCAGTCGCCTGTCTTTGAAAGGGAAGACAAAACTTCTGGCAATGCCTCAGTGCCAATCCAGAAGTATACTCCGCGCCTTGTGCGTAAAATTCAGCCGCCTGTCTCTGACAGGGTGGACAAAACTTCTGGCAATGCCTCAGCGCCAATCCAGAAGTATACTCCGCGCCTTGCGCATAAAATTCAGTCGCCTGTCTCTGACAGGGCGGACAAAACTTCTGGCAATGCCTCAGTGCCAATCCAGAAGTACACATCGCGCTCTGCGCGTAAAATTCTGTCTCCCGTCTTTGACGGAATAGACAAAATATTTAATAATGCCTCAGCGTCAAATCAGGAATCCCAAACGTGCTCCGCGCGTAAAAATGCTTCTATCTTTCGCAAAAAAGCAGATGATCCCTGCAATCTACGCAAGGGAAAGCAAGCGGCGGACTACTCAACTTCTCGGCCTTTACGCCAGCAAGGAAATAATCTGCCCGCCCTCCGGATTACGCGAGAGGCTGACGGCCGACTGAGGACATCCTCAGCTTTACGCCAACCGGAGCAGAGCTCCAAATTACGCCAGAAGAAGCCCCTCAGCGTAAAGAAGGCTCAATTTGCGGAAAGACACCCTCTTCGGGGATTATCCGCTACCCAGATGGCTAACCTGTTGTATATAGGTGGCACAGAGAACACTATGGTTCCCAACATCCGTATATCCACTGATGTGAACAGAAGGAATAAGCCATCATCTTCTTCTTCTGTAACTCCTCCAGACCTGCGCAAGTATCTAATCCAGAAACGCAAGGAGAGGGGATCTTCCAGCATGTCTATTATGTCTCCTAGCGAGCACTGTTGTAATAGTCATAGGATTGTAATTAATTGTTGTTGTTCTGAAGCAAAATGGTCGGTTTTCGACCGGTTGAGCTACTCTCCGTCTTTCCAGGAAGAAGAGCCCACGCATGCATATGTGAATATGGCTTTACACATACCTAGAGGAAGGTCGGGCTCAAGACGTCATCCCTCTATAACTCCGAGCCGAAGGAGATTCAACATGCTCCTTAGGAACACCGAAGCTGGGGTGTTCCGAAACACTCGTTTCAAGGTCACGACAACCGGCTTCGTACTCTTCTGATTCCGATGCTGGGGGTCGCCAGTCTCCCGAATCAGACGCCGAAAGTATAGAGTCAACTTCTACAGAGACCTATACTAATCTTTCAATGACACCCAGGGAGATGGGAGTTTATGCCATTGGAGATGAACGCGAGGAAGCTTCCCCGTCCGGGAGCGCTGAGAAACGCATCACTATACTGGAGACGTCCCTGAAAGAGATACAATGCATGATGGAGAACATGCATCAGATGATGCTAACTCAACACACAGCTACCATGGCTCAAGCATCGGTCCCTCCAACTCAGATACGCGTGGGGGTGGACTTACCACCATCCAACACGATCCAAGAGCCTGCTCTAGATCAAGAGTCAGTAGTTCCTCCGCTTCCTCACTCGGAGAATGTATTACCTCCCGTTGGAGTCGCAATACAACTGGTTCCTCACCACTCCGTGGTCCCGCTACCGGCTAAAAATTCGATGTAGGCAGTACGGGAGCTGAAAGCCCAATTTGATGCCTTGAAGCACAAAGATCAGCTCAAGAAATTGAGAATCAACCAGCCTTACCCAGCTATTTGGGAAGAGGCCCCTTTCCCTCCTAAATATAAACCACAGACCATGGCTCTATTCGAGGGAAAAATATCACCGAGTCAGTACATGAACTACTTCAGTATGATGACGGTGTTACTACAGGGGAATGATGCCCTCCTCACTCGGGTGTTCAAGGGCTGTCTCTCGGGAGTGGCTTACCAGTGGTACCGCAGCCTGGCGGACAACTGCATTACTTCCTTCGACGACTTCAAAGCCTTATTCTTCGCAAGATTCTACTTAGGAGGGATGGACATGTTGATGTCCTCTCTCATCGAAGTGAAGCAGAAGGAAAAAGAGGACGTTCGTACCTTCATCGAATGTTTTCGTCAGGCCACTTTACAAATGCCTCCCGGAGTTCCAGACTCGGCATTGGTGGACATTTGCAGAAAGAATCTTCTTTCCGTGATCTCGGTGTTCACAGGACCATATCAGTTCCATGATTGGCCCTCGTTCATCATCTCAGCGATAGCCGCCGAGGACAACAGTCGGAAGGCGCGTGGCAATGGCATCATGATCTCTGCCTCCGACAGAGGCAAGAGGTCATCCCCCAACAACGACCATCCTCGCAGTTCCAAAGGAAAAGAAGCTCTGGCGATCAATACGTCCAGACAAAAGACTACGGCAACCACGCAGACGAAACCTGGGACTTCCAGGCCCATTGAAGTGTACTCTTTCGACGACGACGATATTCCAAGCATATTCGAGTGTCTCATCAAAAGTGGCAAGATTACCCTTCCGGAGGAGAAGCGGCCCAATGAAGTTGGCAGTACTAATAACCCCAAGTACTGCATCTTCCACAGATACGTACACCACCCTACAAAGGCGTGTTATGTATTGAAAAGGAAGATCCAGGAGCTGATCGATGCTAAGGCCATCACTCTGCGCAACAGCGAGAAGACGGTCACAGCCAACATGATCTCTCTACAATTTGGCAATCTGCCTCCCCAAGAAGTCCCGGACGGTGTTACACCTATTTCTCGGACAACGATGAACATCGTTAATCTCCCTCCGGCTAGGGGTCAAAATCATGTCCTGCTATCCCTAACTACCCAGCGAGGCGAGATCATATAGGTTCATCCAGATCTGGTGCCAGAGATCGAGAAAGAGACTCAAGCTGCTAAGGCTAAGTCCAAAAAGAACGCAAAGCACAAACCGTGTCACATGATTACGGTACACTCGGCATCAGAAGACAAGGTCTTGGCTACTGGAACCCGTTCAGGGAAAGCTTACCTCCAGGACTATGGAGCCAGCCAGGAAGATGCATCGGCAGACGCTTCAGCTGCCAAGCCTTCAGAACCGGAATCCGCCGTACCAGAGGCCGGTCCTTCGAGACCAACTTCGGCGGACAGAGGGAAGCAAAAAGAAGTGCGTTTCGATAAACCTGTGAAAAAAATTCGAAACAAAGGTTTAGAGAAGCCGTACAACTTCGACATCCTAGCCCAATTGGCTAATACACCAGCCAGGTTATCCATCTTTGAACTACTCAGGCTCTCTCAAGACACTCGTCAAGCCCTGAGTGAAGCATTAATGCAGGCGGATGCATACTTGACCCAGCTCAAGTCCCCTGACAAAGAACCCGTGGCGTGTCCTCAATGCCACAGTGTAATGGAGGTGGTCCCGAATATCACTTTCACTCAAGACGACATGCTGTTAAAATATAACAGGCATGACAGACCCCTCTATTACACCGGGTACGTCAATTCCATGGAGGTCGACCGGATTCACATAGATCCGGGGTCATCAATCAGCATCATTCCTCATAGTCTGCTTAGACCGCTGAGGATTCCTACTAGCGAATTGGCTTACACCACCACTACAATCGTGGGTTTCAACGCCAAAAAAAGTAAGCCGTTGGGAAAAATTTGCCTGAGGATCCAGATTGGCAACCTCAGATCAGTGGCTACATGTTATGTCATTGATTCTGAGGTATCCTACAATATTCTGCTGGGCATACCTTGGATCCACGACCATAACATCCTTCCTTCGACTCTACATCAATGCTTTAAATATGTAGATGCCCAAGGAACAGTACAAACAGAGTTTGCTGACCTGAACCCATTCAAAGGAGTAGAATCCTACTACTCTGATGCCGTGTTATACTCTAAAGACTACACGGAAGAGGTGTCAGCCGAAGCAGAGAAGGAATCCCACCGAGAGCCAGAAGAACCCTCTGCCAAGCAACCTCTGTCAATCAAGGTGAAAGGACGGACTACTCGTCCAAAAGCCATAGAGCCTATGGCTATCCACCTGAACAAAACCAGGTCAGGAAAAGGGGGTGATCCTCTAGTGATCACTTTGAACCAGAAGCCTCCACCCTTGGTCATCAACCTTCGGCGCAACAGGCAGCCGATTGATGTAAATACAACCGGGAATAAAGTTTCAGATGATAATAAACATCATCTTTTCCAGTATATTGACGCTCAAATTATGAATCAGGAATCCTTCCCCATGACGATATAGAACCTATAGCGTAAAAATTCTTGGAAGCTATAGATTCCTATCATTCGTATATGTGGGAAGTGGCGTCATCATCCAATGTCACCACAACATATGGACCGCATGAGGATTCTATCTTCATTGTCCCGCCTACTTGCAGCAGTCAGCATTCAATAGTCTTTGGCCGCATGCGCAATGAACCGACTACGCAAGAAGATTCTTCCGATGACGATGCCGGTAAAATGCAGGTTCACAGATACATCCCACAAGCTTTGAAGATTATGCAAAGTATGGGTTATAACTTGAAGCTGGAACCGGGTCTCAACTACGGGAAAGGCAGACGAATGCCGTTGCACGGCGATCCCTACTACCAATAAACTCGTTTCGGGTTAGGGTATACCACCTCCCTTGCAACTCCTGAGTCAAACGAGGATATCTTTTCCTCTTCTCAAAACGGCTCAGCGCCCTCTGACTCATCTCATGCTCTCGAACGAACATTATCAGTAAATATGGTAGGACAGATTCCTTCGAAGCAGACGAACAAGAATCTGAACTGTTTGAGAATGACGCTTGGGCTCAGCAAATGGATACACAATGGGAGTTCCACTTTGAGCAGAGAGAACCTCCCACTGAAGATAAAGTTATCCAGATTGACGTTGGGGATGAACTTTCGCCAAAGCCGATATTTATCAGTAACAATCTTTCCGAAGCAGAAAGGGAAGAAATTATCCAGCTGATAAAAGAATATATCGATGTCTTTGCGTGGAATTATGAGGACATGTCAGGCCTTAATCCAAAGGTGGCTACTCATAACCTCAATATATTGCCCGATTCGAAGCCTGTGAAGCAGCACCAACGCCGGTTCCGCCCGGATATGATGGACACCATTGAAGCTAAAATCAAGAAGTTGATAGCCTGCGGTTTCATCCGGGAAGAACAACATCCCGACTGGGTCGCCAATGTTGTCCCGGTCATGAAAAAAAATGGGAAAGTACATGTTCGCATGGATTACCGAGATCTGAATGCAGCCTGCCCCATGGATGAGTTTTCTCTTCCCATCACAGACGTCATGATTGACAATACATGCGGTTTTGAACACATGTCTTTCATGGACAAATTTTTAGGATACAATCAAATCAAGATGCATCCTGAAGACGAGAAGCATACTGCCTTCCGGACACCATTGGGGGTATATTGCTATACGGTCATGCCCTTCGGATTGAAGAATATCGGGGCTACGTACCAACGGGATATGAGTAACATATTCCATGAGCATTTATGCAAGACAGTGGAGTGTTACATGGACGATGTAGCTGTCAAAAGCTGCCTCAAGGATAATCACATCCAAGACGTGAAGACAGTATTTGAATTGATGCGCCAACATCAACTCAAAATGAATCCTACAAAGTCCTTTCTGGGGGTATCTAGTGGCAAATTTCTGAGATTTGTCATTACCGCCAAAGGCATTCAAGTGGACCCTGATAAAGTCAAGGCCATCTTAGAAATGCGACCGCCCCACAATATGAGGGAACTCAGGAGATTTCAAGGTCGTCTGGCTTATATCCGGAGATTCATATCCAACCTCTCTGGGAGATGTCAGCCCTTTTCTCATCTCATGAAGAAAGGTGTATCCTTCGTATGGGACGAAGCCTGTCAGCAAGCGTTTAATGATATCAAACGCTACCTCACTAGTCCGCCAGTTCTGGTGCCTCCCGTCATAGGAAGACCATTCGTGCTGTATGTTCGAGCGATGGATCATTCTCTGGGAGCTTTTCTCGCACAAAAGAACGATATGGGTCACGAACAGGCTATCTACTACCTCAGCAGGATGATGGTCGGAGCCGAACACCGGTACAACCCAGTGGAGAAAGAATTCTTGGCTCTGATGTTCGCTATCCAGAAAATGCGGCACTATGTCACAGGCCAAACCATTCACATCATCTCCAGGATTAATCCTCTTCGGGTACTGATGAACAAACCAAGTATTCTTAATTCTCGACTCGCGACTTGGGCGATGTTATTAACACCGTATGACATGGTATACGTCCCTCAGAAGTCCGTCAAAGGCCAAGCGTTGGCTGACTTTCTAGCTGCTCATCCGATCCCGGAGGCCTCCAAACTGTACGAGGACATTCTCGATGAAGTTGCAGAATATAATTCCGCAATAAAAAGTGAGGCATGGCCACTGTTCTTCGATGGTGCCTCCAGGACTGGTCCCAGGGGAAACGTGGTTTCGGGAGTAGGAATTGTCCTGGTTACTCCTGATAAGCTCGTCATCTACCGAGCATATTCTCTTAGCGAGCCCTGTTCTAACAATGTGGTAGAGTATAACGCTCTACCAATAGGGCTCCAAGTCGCTAAAGAATTGGGCATCAAATCTCTGGAAGCTTTCGGTGATTCTCTGCTGATCGTCAATCAAGTCAGAGGAATATATGAAGTCCGGAATCCAAATCTCATCCCCTATCACCAAGCAACGGTCGAGATAGCCATGACATTCAAAGGATTCTTCCTAGAGCATGTACCTCGATCTCAGAATCTGGAAGCTGATGCCCTAGCCAGTCTAGCTGCAGATTTAGCTACCCCTATAAGAAGGCAGAATTCGGTGATCCTTCTTAACAGAGATTTATTCTGTGTGAAAAATAACTTTCACATAGAACACAGCTACGCGGGGAACACAGATCTTCTAAAGAGAGACTGGAGAAGTCCCTTTATAGATTTTGTAGCATACGGAATCTTGCCAGAAGACCCTAAAGAAGCAGTATCCGTCAAAAGACGATCATTGCGCTTCTATTTTGACGCATCTTCACAATGTCTATATCGCCGGTCTTATGACGGACTATTATTACGATGTCTCTATGGTGATGAAGCACATCGGATTATCCGTGAAGCTCACGACGGCGTATGCGGAGCGCATCAACCCGGTCCTAAGCTACAGGATCGCATCAGGAGAATGGGCTATTACTGGCCTACTATGATCACAGATGCAATAAAGTATGCAAGACAATGCAGAGACTGTCAGGTCCATGCAGACTTTATCCATCAACCTCCTGAATATCTACATCCTACGGTTGCGTCCTGGCCTTTTGAAGCATGGGGTATGGATATCATTGGTCCTATTCACCCGTCTTCTGCCAGAGGTCACCGGTTCATACTGGCCATCACAGATTATTTCTCCAAATGGGCAGAGGCGATCCCTCTTGCTGAGGTGAAGGCATCTAATATGATCAGCTTCATCAAGCATCATCTCATTTATCGCTTCGGGATACCCCGGAGGATAATTCATGACAATGGGCCTCAATTTATCAGCCAAGCGTTTCATCGATTTTGCGATAAAAATCGGATACAAAATGTGGCCTCTACGGCATACAATCCTGCTGCTAATGGTTTGGCGAAAGCTTTCAACAAAACCATTATCAAGCTCTTGAAAAAGTTTGTCTCTTCGAACAAGAGAGATTGGAATGAGAAGCTGGGAGAATATCTCTGGGCATACCGCACAACGGTACGAGCACCGACAGGTTGCAACCCATTCTTATTAGTTTACGGGAGCGAAGCAGTTCTCCCCATCGAGATCCAAATTCTGTCACTCAGGATAGCCTTGGCTAATGAGTTGACTCAAGAAAAGAATGACCTGTTAAGGCTTCAAGAACTAAAAAGATTAGACGAGAAACGCCTCCAAGCTCAACAGCGCATCGTATTCTACCAAGCACGCATTTCTAAAGCTTTTAATCAAAAAGTGAAGGAAAGAGTGTTCAAAGTTGGCGAGCTAGTTTTAGCTGTGAGAAGGCCGATGATTCTTACTCACAGGAGTAAGGGCAAATTCCAGCCCAAATAGGAAGGCCCTTATGTGATCGAGACGACGTTCTCAAACGGCGCTTACAGGTTAGCCAAGCCTAATGGAGACCTGTTAATGGCTCCTATCAATGACAAATTCCTTAAAAGGTACTATGCTTAACCTCTTCTGCTCAAGTGGAATATGGCAAAAACCTTATTCTGACAATACTACTTCCAAAACGAAACTAGTTGGATCGTATTCTATCATGTCCATATAACCTCTGAATAGATATGTTTAACTAATTTGGAACTTCAAGACCTATCACGTCCATATTACCTCTGATAGTGTTTTGTGTACAAATTTTGGCTAAAGCATATTCTATCATGTCCATATAACCTCTGAATAGATATGTCCTGCTGAAACTTATCGATAGTATATCACGTCCATATTACCTCTGATATCACTTTCACCCAAACCCGTCATTTATATTCCAAAATGATGGGTCCACAAAGTCAGATAAGAGTCTCTTTATTACTTCCAGAAAGAGCAAAAGTATATTGAAAAGCAAAAAAGTACATCATTTGGGGGGAGCGGTTAGGTCACGAATCTGCTGCGCCTGAGCAACCATTCTCTCATCCTGGGAGTTCAAGACGTCGGCACGAGCCCGTTCCAACCTCGTCGCATCGTTGTTCAAAGCAGCTAGCTCAGACCGAGCTCGCACAAAACCTGAGTGGAAAGCACCCACACGCGTCATATTCTGCTGAACAGTCGCCCGTCGCTCCTTCAGCACATCTCGGGCTGCCGACAAAGAAAGAGCCTTCGCCTCTACTCGAACGAGCTCATCCTTCAATATGCGGGCCTTCGCTGCCACTTCCTCATATTCGGCTTCACACTGGGTCAACTCGGGAACGACATACTCCAATTAGACACGCTCATGATCCATCTCCTGCTGCTGAGCCTCGATGGACTTATTCAGAGACTCTATCTGTTCAGCAAGCTGCGCAGTCAGGGAGTCGTACCTAGCTTGAATGAGATAGTCAATGTTGCCTCAAGCTAGCTGCAAGTATTCGTTAATGGGTTGCTATAAACCATTAACTATCTCCTCCAGCGTGTCAGTTACCCCAGTATTGTTGAATTCTCGGATCGGCACTATCGCGGACCGGGAGGACCTTCTCAGCGCCTCGAAGCTCAGATCCTTCGCCAACACCATTGATATTAACATTTTCAAGGTGGTGTAGAAGATACTAGTGTACTGCTCGGTCAGCACAGCTAGATCCGAATGGACGCTGGGAGTGGCCACGATATTGGCGAATTCCCCTCCAGGAACAACCGCAGACGATGTTGTCCCGGCCGTCGCCTCAACAGGTGGTGCGACAAAAGAAGAAGCGCCAACACCGGACGAAGTGACCAGCATACTCAAAGGAGGCATTATCGCAATGACAGGCTCGTCCTCCTTTTGAGATATCGGAATCTCTTCGACAGGCGAGCCGATACCCGAAAGTGTCTCCTCTTCAAAGTCAGGCACCTCCGTGTCGCCGCCAGGACCTGACACAGTGCCAAAGGGTGCATCTACACTGCCCTCCCCAAAGATGTCTTCCTCTGAAAAGAAGACAAAAGGAAGTTAATATCGAAATGATGTTAACTTTACTAAAAAAGAGGCGTAAAGACGACATTTACCCATGGCCGATGGCGTATATGTCGCGTCTGCGGCCAGTACAGCTAAATCATTTCTTAATGATGCTAGGCAAGCTGTCATACCTGGAGAAGGTGGTGTGTCAACCGACACCGATAAATATTCTTCCAGGCCCTCGTCAAGTTCCAGCCGAGGTTCATCAGGTGGAATCTCGCTGGGCGCACCGACAGACACGGCAGGGGTTTCTCCCGATGCTGACCCCGATAAAGATATCCTTATTTGGCTCGACCCTGAAGGCGATCTCGTTCCACTACCTGAAGCGGTAGCAGCGACAGCAGCCTCCAACTGGAATTCTCCGGCACCACCAGCCGGAACATTAGAGGGTCCCTCTCTAAAAGGCGAGGAACCTCCAATCAAAGAATCATCCCCAACAGGGGGAGATGCAAGCTCACTTCTAGGAGCCTCATTACCAGGAATCCGGAGAGGACGATTAACCGTCTTCTTCTTCCTCTTGCGAGGGAAAGTCTTCTTCGGAGCAGGAGCCCTTCGCTTCCCAGAGATTACCAAAGCCCCTGCAAGCGGAGGTATTTTACCCCTCGACACCGACAATAGAGGCTCTTCCAGAGTAACGGACTCTTCACCCTCGTCAGAAGAAACCGAGGGGATCTCGACTCTTCCCCCAGGCTTGGAAGAGGACATCCTAAAACTTTCATGCATATCAAAATTGCGATGGAAGGTGTTGGTTGCCATGTAGAACTGGGCATACGAATGGAGAATGCGCAGCTCCGTGGAGAGTGAAATGACGGGCACGGTAAAAGTTGCCTCAGTACAACCCATGATAAAATATCGCCATCCTCTGGCTCCATCAATGAGTCCACCTCTGGACCTGAAGCTGGTGACGATATTGCCCACGTGCAACTGGTCGTACCCGAATTGCCTGGCAAACCGACTAGGCAGGTAGGGCTCCAAGAAGCAATGGTCTTCGCTTCTGTACAGTAAATGGGAAGGTCTAATGCAGACCAACCAATTAAAAGCCTTAAGAGAAAGAATGGTCTGCCCGTCGCCTACATCCTGAAGTCTGATCCCCTGTTGATTGAGATGTACAGGGGGGACAGTAAAGAAGAGCTTCCAGCTGTGACTGAAACTCAGCACCCGCTGACAGTCTAAAATTGTGGTCACGTTCCAGGAAGATTTCTTGTAATTCAGTAAGAAACTACCCCCCGAACTACTGCTAGGTCCGGGAGACATCACCCGGGGGTTATGGAGAATTAACCATCCCATCAAATACAGGTATGGTAATTCTACCCTGGGAAAGCTATCACGCCGGGTTTCATCGACAAGCAGTCCATCAGTCATGGCCCTCAGGCCAGCTTGTATACGGTACACCATGGCAAGGAGCAAGCCCAGTCTTGCCCCGAACACCAGACATACTGCAGGCCATAGTATGTTGCGGTGAATACGGTCCGCGGATGCAATGTCGGGTACTACCAGTCGGCGCAGCCATATAGAGAGGAAGCCAGCCAGTTGAGCTTCCTTGGACAGAGGCCTGCGACAATGCCTCAAATAACTGTAGGCCTTAGTGCCTGCGGGATATTTTCCTATCCCTTTGTCGAGAATCTGGTCCGGAGCCCCAGCATCCTCCATAAGATCGTCGACTACCTGAGCAGTAAGCACGCTCAGAAGATTCAAAGGTTGATCCTTGCTATCCAAGACCTTCTCCGGCTTAGCATTTCTGGCCTGGTGAAAGAAGAGGTAGGACGCCCATTTATTGGTATGAGCCAAATCTGAAGGCTCGTCATAAAAGGCGGTACAAGCGAGGTAGTGGCACATCAGCTCCTGGTACACTGCCACTACCCGAGGGTCAGAATCCCCCAACTTCCGGTTCGTAGAAACATACTCTTCATATGGAGTATCCCCCATCAGCAGTCTTGAGATCTCTGCCATCTCGTGGAGGGCCAATCCCAACTCCCCCAGTGGAGTGGTGAAAGTCCCAATGAGTAACCAACACTGGTAGCGCTCACAGCTGCGAACTAACCAATGCTCTCCATCTCAGTCTGAAAATGCTTCAGGGCCCAGTCAGCTAAGCGAGCCCACCGAAGATTTGTTGGGGTGACCCACCCACTGCACCGAGGGTTCACCTTGGGGTATACTCCCCCGTGCCCCATAAAATTACTACAGAAGGTCGATAATTGTACCGGCTGGAGCACCAAGCGGTCTTTACTCGGGATACTGCCCGGGTATAATCCCCTGAATGGCATTACAGAGCCGGAAGGGCAGCTGACAAATGACCCTAGGCCAGATCCCTTCTGGTAAAATATCTTCCTCGGCCTGCCGTGAAGATCGGGAGTCAGCGTCCACGATATCCTCCTAGGATGTGTAGCATGAAAGAATGTCGAGATGGGATAGTCTCTCAGCATCTTGGGCAGATACAAGACCAAGCCCCCGGCAGGGAAAACCCAGAGTTCTTTCTTGGGCTTCATCTGGGACTGCTTGTCAATCATGTCCCCGAAGAGAAAAGCCGGCTTTATGTATTGGTCCCCGTCTATATACGTCAGGGGATCTCCATTAATTATGTTCAGCAGCATTCGCTCGCCCTGAGCCGATATCAAAATTTCCCTTCCTTCAGGGTACTGGGGTCCGGAGATAGGAAATATTACGTACGACAGATCCTCCAGATAGTTGGAGTGCAGCATCCCGCCGGCAGAACCCATCACATCAGCTAGCGGAGACGCATGCAAGTTAACTGCAAGAGTGCAAGAAAAACACATCAATTTCTATACTAGACTGTACAAATCTTGCAGCATATGCCAAAAAATTAACAGTCTATGCTTTACGCCAAGGCTGTAAAAACTTGAGCTTTTACGCTGGAATCCATTTCCTAAACGTAAAATTTAAGGTCGGCAGTATACAGTCTGTGCTTTACGCCAGACTGATGAAGTTGAGTTATTACGCCAGAATTTTCATCCAGAAGCGTAACACTCAAATTTTATACGCCAAGTTTCGACAGTCTGTGCTTTTACGCCCAACTACGAAAATATGGAGTTTTTACGCTGACACATTAGAAATATGGGCGTAAAAGATGAAACGTCTCTGTGCATCATCTTCCTCATAGAGGCTATCAGCACAGAAGACGACCTAGCGCATTCACGTACAACGTGTGCGAAGAATTTTCAGTCGTTCTTTTTTGTCCCAAAAGCTCTACCTCTAAGGCCGGGTGCACTGCTCGTCGGCGGGATACTTCGCTCAGAATGAAGTTCGCCTTGCCCGACCGAAGACGCTCTCGCTTGAGCAGAAGAACGAGAAGAAGAATCAACATTCTTTCCCTTAGTGGAGGGGATTTGTTTCGGGGCCATTACTGAAAACTTTGAAGGCTCGGAGAGGAAACGAAGAAGAACTCGAACTGTCGAAGGCTTTCTTTCGCAGGAGACGGATGAAAGGTTTTTCTCTCAAAAGCTTGGGATATGTATAGAGTTCGGATGGACTCCTCGAATCTCGAACCAAATCTCATAATTAATATTCGGTTATGATTGGGTACTACATCAGCCTATTACTCAGAGAAGGCGGACAGTCAGCGAATTCGAAAAGTTTTTGGGCAAAGCAGATTCTTGGTTTTTACGCTAAGGAGCTTTCTACGCTCGACAGCTACAGATCTACGGCTTTACTATCACAGGCTATAAGTCTATGGTTTTATGCACGGATGCTTTTATGCTCGGTAGCTTTTACGCTCGAGAGGCTACAAACCTACGACTTCACACTCAGTAGCTACAAATCTATAATTTCACGCTCGGTGGCTTTTACGCTCAAAGGCAACAGATCCATAGTTTCACGCTCGGAAGATTTCCTTTTCAGAAGCTACAAATCTATAATTTCTACGCCCGGATGTTCTCATGCTCAGCAGCTTTTACGCTCGAGAGGCTACGAACTTATGATTTTATGCTATGACTTTCCGCACATCTGAAAGATACGCATGCCAGAGTACGCGTACATCTGAACGATTCTCAAGGTGGTCAATTGCAAGAGTTCACACAGAAGATACTCCTTCTTGACCTCAAAATATTCCAAGTACCCGAAGCATACAGAGTTCAACATTGAAAATTACTCTTCTCCATGGGTCGATTGGAAGTTCATCCAGACTCCAGTCTGAATATTTTATCTACGAATTCAAGATGGCGACTCGGTTTTTGACAGCCATTTCTCGTCCTGTTCCAAGGAATTTTCGAGAAACTATTCTTGAAGATGATTGTCTGAATAAGAATTCTATTTATTAGAAGTGACAGTTCAGAGTTCTACGTGGTTCCTCATTCCTAACAGCAGGACAGTTCGAATACTCGAATGCTAAGCGACTTTCTACGCACCCTTAGTTATGCGTAAAAGACAGGACGGGACCTAGCACTCTTTCTAACAGAGTCAGCGTAAAGTTACCAGACGTGTCGAAGCTACACATATTCAGACTTCACAGCAAAGTATATGGCAAAATAATCATATGCACAGAAGAAGACAATTTTATTCATTTTTATGATTACATATGAGGGAAATCCAGTCTACAAAAGGGTTTTTCTTTATTTTCATGATTACATATGAGAAAAATCCAGTCTACAAAAGGGTTTTTCTTTATTTTCATGATTACATATGAGGAAAATCCCGTCTACAAAGGATTTTCTCGTCGTCGTCGGAAGGCCACCCCCAGAATCTGTTCTGCCAGGTTCTTGTATTGGTGGAGATGCTCTTCCGTCTTCTTCAGCAGTTCACGACTTCCACAGTCGATGAAGAAGAAAGTAGTGAATGGCGGAAGGATACAGAAATGGGCCTAGACCCATCCTCCAATACAGGAAAGCAGGGTCAATCTGCTTTCCTGCGTCCAGCACCATGACAGATTTAGTTGAGGTATTTGACCCAACTTAATCTCGAACGGCAGCTAGTTTGTCTGCTCTCGTCTGTAAGTATCAGGAGAAGATACATCTTGCAAGCTGTGTGGTCAAATACGACCCTTCCTCTCTCCGGAAGAATCACCATACAAAGTTGCTGATTATCCCGAGCAAAGGAGGCTATGATATCCTTCCATGATCCATCGTTGCAGAGGACATTTGCTCGAAGATGCCATCTTTTTTGGCTCCTTACATGCTGGAAGAACATGGTCTTCTTCTTCCTCAAGTCGACCCGACAAACTCCGGCGATCATCTCTGTGTGGTGAAGGAGATGTGGGAAGAACAGGTTAACTCCTCAGCCTTTTATAGGCAAGAGAGAGCCCTCTGAATCCCAACAGATCTCCGATAACTCCGCCATAAAGTCAGCCTTGAAGGGCGTGTCAGACTTGACCATTTTATGCTTCATTCAAAATGTTTCAAATTACGAGGAATTTAAAAGCTTTGAAGGAGGTCTTGTAGAAGCATGAAAAATATGCTGGATAGCTATACACAGCATGTTGATACGGGGCAGCGTAAAAAGATGACCTCAGAGCCATCAACGTGCAATAGAGCTTTTTCGCTGAGCACAACGTAAAATATAAGCTCAAGGACCATCCGTATAATACAATATGTCCAGGCTGCTTCAGCGTAAAAAGGGTGCTACATCGCCTTTATGGCGTAAAACTCATCCGCTTTCAATGCAGCATTGAAGTATACGAGGAACGCTTCGTATTCTTCGAAATAAACCTGTCAGATCATGTAATGAACTTGACGTCTGGACTCCTGACAAATAGTACTGCACGACTACCCAGGCGACGGCTATAATGATGGCGCGACACTGCAACCCAGGCTGTCATTTACTGCCATTTCCTTGGCATAAACTGCTTTTACGCATACAAAGGAATACGCTGCCTAGTTTTACACAGGCAGATATGAGCTATTTACGCTCCACAGAAGACAAACAGCCTGCCACGTCAAAAGCTGCTCTTCGTACAGAGCTCGAGGCACGTCTCTGCATTTAATACGCAGAGTGTTGGCAGAGCTCGAGGCACATCTCTGTATTTAATGCGCAGAGTGATGACAGAACTCGAGGCACGTCTCTTCGCAGAAGGGTGGCAGATCTTCAAAATATGCCTCTATATTTAATGCGCAGGATAATGGCGGATCTCTGCATTTAATGCAGGAGATTTGATTAAATGTCATCGAACCGTCGTTTAGTGACATCCCCTTTGCGTAAACTGCTTTTACGCATACAAGGGGATACACTACCTAGTTTTACACAGGAAGACGTGAGCTTCTTACGCTCCACAGAAGACAAAAAGACTGCCACGTCAGCAGTTACTCTTCGTACAGGATTTGAGGCGCGTATCTGCATTTAATACACAGAATAATGGCAAATCTTAAAGGCATGTCTCTGCATTTAATGTGCAGAGTGATGACAGAACTCGAGGCACGTCTCTGCGCAGAAGGGTGGCAGACCTTCAAAACACGCCTCTGTATTTAATGCGCAGGATAATGGCGGATCTTTGCATTTAATGCAGGAGATTTGATTAAATGTCACCGAACCGTCGTTTAGTGACATCCCCTTTGCGTAAACTGCTTTTATGCATACAAGGGGATACGCTGCCTTATTTTACACATGCAGACGTGAGCTTCTTACGCTCCGCAGAAGACAAACAGACTGCCACGTCAGCAGTTACTCTTCGTACAGGATTCGAGGCGCGTATCTGCATTTAATGCGCAGAATAATGGAAATCTTAAAGACACGCCTCTGCATTTAATGCGCAGGACGGGGGCAGATCTCTGCATTTAATGCAAGAGATTTGATTATATCTCCAAGAGCCGTAATTTCGGCTAAGACGTCCACATCATCACTTTGGCACATTTTGCCAAATCAGGCCTCAGTCAGGAGAAGAGGATCAGCTATCTTCTGCGCCTACTCGGCCTCTATGCCTACTCGGCTTCTACGCCTACTCGGCTTCTATGCCTACTTGGCTTCTACGCCATGGTGACAGTTATTGGCTTTTACGCCAACCTCTTCTACGCGAAGGATAACTACCTACGTGGATTTTATGCCATGATCTTCACAGCAGTTATATGCGTTATCTCTTAATTGGACACGCGTCACACGCTCATTCAAAAGGTCATTTATACGCGGGTAACGGTTATTGTAACCATCGTGTAAAAGGGTATTGTACTTTCCATAACTCGGTTTCTACACCGACTGAGTGGTCACTGTCACTAAAACTCTATAAATATAGACCTCTATCAACAGAGAAAAAGAGGAGAAAAATTGGTCAAGAAAGGGAAGATTGAAAGGTCGAGATTTGGTCGCAGATTTCAAGAGAGAAGAATCCAGAGAGCTCAGGCAAAGAGTAGTGACCGACGACTTTGGCATCGAGCATCCACTCTCTTCAGCAACTGTAAACCCCCTCAACCAATTTAGGGATTTATTTGAAATAAATAAATTTATAATAAACTAGAGAATAGGGATAATCGAATTTAATTAGGATTTTGTGCAAACAACTATATGTCTTATTATACCGCACCATTGCTACGAGGTTGGAAACCCACACTAGCAAATACCTTCGACCCAATGACACGAACATCTTTTAGATATGCCGGACTACCCCTCGGACCTTTGTGCAGAAATAAATGCTCGTTGTTGCGTCTCAACTTAGCGACGCCATATTCCTTAGAGAGCACCTTGCAATTATTAAATTAATTAAACTCGAAATCAAATCCACTCCAGCTAGGCCTGACCAAACCAGACCCTTGGACCCTGGCCGGCCCAACCCCAAGACCAAGCCCGAATGTCATTCCCTATATATAAGTACTCAACTTCCTCCATGTAAACCCAAAACTAAACAACCCCTCATAAACCCAAACCCTAGCCGCATACTCCCCTCTCCCCTACGCCAACCATCATCATCACCGACCCATCACCATTACCGGAGCCACATATTTCTCCCCGACCCGCTGTCACCGCCGACCCGCTGCCATCTCACCGACCCGCTGCCATCCCACCGCTGCCGCTGTCCCTTCAGCCGACGCAGCCGCACGCTGAGCGACGAGCCGCCGCGGAGCCAACCCGACCCCCGCGCGCTGCTGCCGCTGCCGCGCCGGCTGCTGTCGCCACCGCTGTTGCCTTGCTAGTTGTTGCCGGACGGAGCCCTTACACGCCAGAGCAATAGCCGCGGACAAGCCAGGCCTCACTCGACCCCGACCAGGTAACGAGCGTCGATCATTGGTTAACCTCATTATGCCATTGTGTCGTATCATTGCATGGATACGAGTTAACAATTGAAAACCCTAATTTTGGTTATGTGAAGGATTAATCATAATGCTTAGATGACTAATAGATGGTAATTAATAACTCAGTAATTGTCCTCATAACTGAAATTGTTATAAATGACTGGTAAAACCATCTATAACAACCTGGACGAACCAGGTATACTGAACATGGATAAGTAAGGACCAGGAATGGTACTAGACGTAATATAATTTCCGTAAAACCATAAATTAGAACTAATGTCTTGAGGCACACGATCGATGACAGAACACGTGTACACCCTAGCTACGTGTACACACGGTGCTGTATTCGATTAACCGTGAATTTGAGACAGACCCTCAAGAGCAACGTAGTGTCAGTACACTGGGTCTTATTGTCTGATGTAGAATTCTATATTATATTGTGTGCCAGGATCATCGGATCAGACATGAGACATCATTGGAGCAGGCTTCTGGCATTCACAGCTTCCGGATACAGGCAAGATACCTTGCTATATTTACTGTCTAAATTAAATATGCATCTGTTGTATTGTGTTCTCGTTGCTTGTAATTTATACAACTGTGCGCGTCCGAGTTGTCTCGGGTGCATTCGACGGTTATGTCGATGATTAGTTATATATGGACTTAGATCTTAGCAGACTCAACCCATTGGACGATATTCTGTTATTGTCTGAGACCTGACACCTTACACGTTCACTGAGACATATTCATATTGGGACGTGGGTTTGCGTATTCGACTAGCTATCGTTGCGTACATCCTACATCACGGTTAGCATGTAGTCAGGATATAAATTAGAGACTTGGCATATAGATGCATGGTATGTACGTCGAGTAGTCGACTTGTGTATCTACATTGGGCGGGGAGGACAGCTAGGAGGCGTATGGGATATACCCATTGGAACCGTAGTTCGGAGGAACCTCCGGTCCAATGATTTTCCCTTTACACTGATGCCACGTTCTTCGGAGCGATATGGACGATATACTGTACAGATGCCATTCTCTTCGGAGTATGGACGATATGCCTACGCCTACTCATACGCATCAGAGTTGGCCTCACATTGCATTCACTTAGATGGCTAGTACACCCTTATTGTATTTATTTTATTCAGTATTCATATATAGCATGTTGTTTTTTTGTATCTTGTTACGTCCCTCTGAGGACCTGGTACCTTTCCAGATTTAGACGAAGCTTACTACCCCACCATATACGGCCCAGGACAGGAGACGAGATTTGCTACAGCCGAGGAGTTGGAGGTGCAGCCGTCAGAGTTCCCGTGATCAGTTGGTAGGCCATTAGCCTAGATGGAGGGCAGCATTATCTTCTCAGCGGATGCCCTAGTTATTATCTTTTATATCTTCTTTCAGTACTTTATTTCGTCATAGTAGTGGATTTGTTCCCACTAGACATCACTGGTTGTACTATGATATCTTGAGACTGGTATTTATCAACCAGCAGTTTATTTAGTGTTTTTTTTGCTCTTTATATTGTGGATGAGATTAGATTACCTGTATTTGACTGATATTGGACATGTTAGTATTCTAGGACAGCGTAGCACTCTTCGGGGATCCATTAAATTAGGATATCCTTAGTGACGTGTCAGCTGGCTATTGTCACGTGGCCTGGTTCCATACATTTTGGGACTGGGGCGTGACAGCAACCTTCAAAGCTGCTTTCTGTCTTCTACGGCAGTTCTTCATCATCGTGTGGTCCAAGGGACAAGGTGATCGACTGTAGATCAGACTCTTATAGCAATATTTACCCAGATTAAAAAATTATACTCGACATCCTCGTATAGGATTAATTGTACTGCTTGTTTGTAAACATAAAGAGCGGGTTTTTGTATAAAGCCTCATTTCCATATCTTTCGTTTATTTTATCAGACAACACCAGGGGTCTCTATTTATAGAGATCAATCAAATAACTGCCAGGTTGGCGTAAAAGCCAAGTAACTGTCTTGTTGGCATAAAAGCCAAATAACTGCCTTGTTGGCGTAAAAGGCCAAACTGTGGAGAAAGTAGCATCTTTTACGCTGCGGTTATGATAACTGATACCCATGTTCCCATAGTCTTATGAATCTGCGTATGATACGTGTCCCTTTATAAGTAACGTGTATAACTGCTTCTCGAAGATCGTGGCATGCAAGCCACGTAGGTAACTGTCCCTACGTAAAGATGGTTGGCGTAAAAGCCAAGTGACTTTCTTATTGGCATAAAAGGCCAAATAACTGTCTTGTTGGCATAAAAGGCCAAACTGTGAAGAAGAAGAAGAAGAAGACTTTCTTTACGCTGCGGTTATGATAACTGCTACCCACGTTCAAATGATCTTCTGAATCTGCGTATGACATAAATCCCTTTATAAGGTAACGCGTATAACCGCTTCTCGAAGATCACGACATGCAAGCCACGTAGGTAACTGCCCCTGCGTAAAGATGGTTGGCGTAAAAGCCAAGTGACTGTCTTATTGGTGTAAAATATCAAACTCTGCGTAAAACTTGATGATTCATGAATAATAGATAACCAGCGTAAAATAGCCAATTATCCATCACGACTGAGGTCTTGAGCATATTCTGGGCTAAATAGCCTTATCACGTACCTTTGCAAATATAGTCGAGTTGGTGTATTTAGAGGAGATAGCATACGGTATACTCCTATAGTTGAAAATAGCCTGGTTGACATAAAATACAAGGATGGTAATATGAGCGTGTTAGTCACAGTTTTAGCTTTTCCAGTCATGACAAAATTTAAAAATAGAACAAAATCTCATGCATTAAATGCAGAGATATGCCTCCATCTCGTGCATTAAATGCAGAGATATACCTCGAGCTCTATACAAGAAACAACTTTTGATGTGGCGTCTGATTTTGTCTTATCTTGAGCATAAAAACTTATTTCTGTCAATGTAGAATAGGCAGCGTATTCTTTGAATGCATAAAAATGACTTGTATCAAGAATATGTCACTAAATGACAACTAGGTCTCTGTGCAAAATCATCATTGCAGCCGTCCTCTCGATCATCGTGCAGTACTTTTGTCAGATGTCAGGTTCACTGATTTGTCTGACAAATTCATCCGAGGAATACGAAGAGTTCCTCGTACAACTTTACGCTTGAAGCTCTGCTTTATGCGGAACAGCCTTGACGCTCTATTTTATGCCAAACAGCCTTGAAGCTCTATTTTACGCGGAACTGCCTTGATGCTCTATTTTACGCCAAACAGCCTTGAATTACGCGGACAGCTCTGAAGCCATATTTTATGCCACACTGACTTGAAGCTCTGTTTTACGCATACAGCTCTGAAGCTATATTTTATGCCACACAGACTTAAAGCTCTGTTTTACACGGACAGCTCTGAAGCCCTATTTTGTAAATCCCCTGATTTTTCAGAAATTTTAAAATTATTTTTTCATAATTTTTTAGAATTTTCTGGGATTTTTAATTAATTAAAACTAAGATATTTTAAAATTAAATAATTTTTAAATGATGTTAATCAATATTAAAATATTATGAAAATAATATTTTTGGATGTAAAATAAAATATTAGACATAGAATAATTTTTCTGGAATTTATTGGACCTCAGAACCATTTTTAAAGACCTAAAAACTAAGTTTTTATTAAACCCTAAATAAACCCTAAATAAACCCGGTTTATTTGTGAACCAAACCAACCCAGCCCGGTTTATTTCTGAACCCAACCCTTTGCCTATCGGGTCGGGTCGGATCTAAACCCGACCCAAAATTCGAAACCCGCACCCGCACCCTTTGCCTATCGGATCGGGTCGGATCCGATTCCACCACTCGACCCGACCCTGACCCGCTAACCCAGAATCCCTAACTGCTCGAACCCGACCCTGCAGCTTCACCTCCGCCGACCGCCGCCCGTAACCGTCGTTGCCTCCTCTGCGGGTAACCACCGCCGCAGCCTCTTCCTCTCCCAGCAACGGCCGGCGGCCCAGCTCCTTCCCGCTCCCTATTTAAACCCCACGACCACCGTAGCCTCCACCATCGTCCACCAGCACCACCGCCACCTTCCTCTGCCGCCACCGCACCCCGCCCTCGTAGCCACCGTCGGTCCCGACTTTACCTCGCCGTGCCCCGCCCTCACCAGCATCCCAGCCACCGCCTTCCTCCTCTGCCACCGCCACCTTCTTCCCTCGAGCTGCCCCCATCGAACCCCGGCTCCTCCTCCACCACAACCGCCTCCGACGACGAGTCCCAGCCGAGCCCCGATGACCAGAGCCCCTGTCACCTCCGCCTGACCCGCCTTCGTCTTCTCCGGCCTCCTCCAGCTCCAGCGAAGCTCCGACGAGAAACCCTAGCCGCCACCATGTCGCGCCACCTCGAAAAGCGCTATTTTTAGTTTTCTGCAGAGCCCTGTTCAGGTAGCCTTTTCTCTCTCCTCACTATACCATTTTCTGTTCTGTCTGCTGTGACGCGAACCTGCGTGACCCTCTCGATACCCGCGCAACCTTCTCGGTGTGTCGCGTCTTGTGGCGATCGCAAACTGCGATCCAAAATCAGAAAAAATAATACCCTATTTTTCTCCGAAACTGAGTGCGCCCCGCTAAACGGAATAACTTGGTCGCATGCAGACTTTACCAAAAGGTGCGCATCGTTGATACGGACGTGTGGAATTTCACGAAAGTTGATTTGGATGTGCGTGCACACCGGAATCAACGCGTATCCGTCGACAACGCCCCGTATCGGCCCTGTTTTAGAACTTATTATAACTTTATGTACACACGTCAGATCGAAACAAAATTTGTGCCATCAAACTCGTAGCAATACGCTGGTCCTGTGACCCAAGTTTGGTTCGATTCTGAGAATATTGACAAAATCACGTATCGTGGGCCCGCAGCTCCACTTGACGGGCAATTTTGTGATCGGCTCATCGGAATCCAGTTCTGGATATTCTGTTGGGTTCGTATCATCGTTCTGGACTTATTGACACTAAGTTTGACAAATTTGGAGAATATTGTCTCTGACACATTTTTCGGTGCGAAGTGGGCCACATGTGGACCCCGCTTTGACCAGAAACTGTCAATTTTGTCCTTGTGTCCAAATTTGACTCAAGGACAGGGAATTCTAGCTATTTAATATCTTCTGAATCTGATGGTGATGTCTATTTCAGCAACCGGAGGAGTACCTATAAATTTTACTGATACTAGGGCTATAGTTGGAGTCAGAACCCCAGACAAGTGTACCCTGCCATACTTGCAGTATATTGAATCATATTATTCTCTTGTTCTATTCCTGTGATCTATATGTTGTACCTAGGATCATGTGACTTACTTAGCGTCCAAATAATATTTGGGTGCCAACGTTGTATACGGAGTTGTGTAATATCACCTAGACATGGATATCGAAACCCTATACTTTCTCGTGCTTGCATCATCAAGTACGTCATAACCCAGGACACCTGACACTATTCATGAGATAGAATTTTCTTGAGATATTTATGGTAATTCTGTATAAGTTACAGGTTTCATGACATATTCTTTTGCTTAGATATCATTGACTTGCTGCACTAGTTATGATCTTGCGTGACATGGACATGAGATATCGTAGACATGAGACGTGTGATTACATTGGGTGGGGAGAGACCCACAGGCTACAGGCTGATATATATATATATATATATATATATATATATATATATATATATATATATATATATATATATATATATATATATATATATATATATATATATATGCCCACTACATAGTAAATTATATAGTATCTCTGCTACAGGCTTCCAGACACAGAGCTTGTAGTGGTCTCTGCCTGAATTCTAGTGATGCTCTCAACTTGCATATCACATAGCTGATTATATAGTTTACCCTATTATTTTATTTATTATTGCTACACTGCATTATTTATGGCTTGAGTTATTTTGTACCGTGCTATGTCCCCTGAGGACCTGGATTTCGGATTATGTCCCCAGGATTAGCTGACGAGATCTATCCCGAGGTATACGGGACCGGAGCATTAGCAGGAGCAGAAGCAGGAACAGGTGCATACATTGGAGCAGAACCAGGAACCGAGGATGAGGTAATTCCTGAGGATTTCTCTTGAGTATATACTTTTTTTATACTCAGTATTTGCTATTGTTATCTTTATTCTTGTATCTTGACTATTGTATCAGACTCATTATCGGGTTGTTCCCCAAATTATTTACTTGTGATTTGATGATGATTATATTTCACTTTGTTGATATTAATATATTTATTTCTATGGATGGGATTAGTAGACCCTTATTATTGTACTACAGCTTAAGTACATCCTGATGGGTCCATTAAATTGGATTTGTCCATCGATGTGTGCTGCTGGCCATTACCACGTGGCTAGTCCCTCGATATTTTGGGACTGGGGCGTGATATAGTTTTTATGGTGGCCCATGCAGGTCAACGACTAAATTGCTTCAGTTTCAACTTAGGGACCGAGCAAGCCTGCAATAAGAATATGATAAGTTTTTAGGATCTCATCCACTTGTTTGAATCGTTCTTGATATCTATATAGAGTTCGAATTAATTTCTTGATTTGCATCCTACCTTGATTCCTGTGCGCCTCTTATCGTTTATTTTGGATGCAGAGTAATAGAATCACCAGCAAGCGACGAGACTCCTGCAAGATCACCACAAGATATTATGGTAACCAACGAAGATAAAGTAACACCAGTTGGTGGATGTTAACTAGAACAACAAAACAGTCAAGATACCTCAAGAGGTCGGCGAGACGATATTCCACCTCCGCCACAGTTCACACACCAATGGTCGTATTCCCACAAGGGCAAGCTAAGGACGGGCAACAGATATTTCAAATGATCTACGCAATAAAGCAAGCTCAATAACAAATTCAACACGAGGCTCTGCGTCACGGCCTAGCAATCATACTGGAGCAGGCGAATCTACCAGCACGACGGCCAACGACGGTGTAAACCCCCTCGATTTTATTCTGTAGATAGTTAGAGTAGTTTTGGAAAATTTTGATAGAAGATATTGAGGTTTAGAGTAGAGAATATTTACCTGGAATTTTAATCCAATTAATTTAAACCCTTGGCGCGCACTATCTTTGTCTAATTATTCGGAGCCCATTATCAGCCCATAAATTCCGTACAAATATTGTACTCTCGACTTAACTCGCCAAATTAGGCAGTGGACTTTTCTGACTGTTAAAATCAATTTTTGTGTGCTCTAAATTAATTGCGCAACATTCCAAAAATTGTAACCCATATTTAATTCCGTGTCGGACACCTGTGTCGTTACCCACGATTTTGGGGTACTAACTTAACCCGTTGAGCCGGACCAACTAAAGGGTCCAAGACTGACTCCAAGCCTCCACCATTTTTGGCCTTTGCGCCATTTACGGATTTTGACCCCGCGGGCCCCAATTAAATTAAATTCACGGGACGCGTTATCTCTATTTAAATCGAAATTTACCAACTTTGTAAATTTCATTTTTATCCTAAATTAATCCCAATGCCCTTCAAATTAGACCCGCGCCTAACGCGCAACACCCCCTCACCATGACAATTTTTAAATATATTTTTCTCCGTAATTTTTACGTCATTTCATGTGTCCATGCAAATTCCCGAATTTACGGGGGCTTATTTGTAATTAACAAATTGTTGGCAACATCCCATTGGTCATGATAAAATGTAGGGTCCCAAAATGGGGTCTCAAACCCAATTCCCTCATTCCCTCATGAAGAAACCCCACACCCTATCCTTATTGAATCACAACCACTCATTCTACCTAGGAGAATCACCACCACTCATTCTAACCTACACACTACCCTATAAAGTAACACCTACTCCCCACCCTCAATGAAACCTACCGGCCCTAATCCCCACACAAAAATCTTTCTCTCTCTCCTACCTCATTCACTTTCTTCATGCATGAAGAAAGCTCCCCATCATTCTCTATTTTCTTCTTCTTCTTCTTCTTCTTCTTCCTGTTTGAGGTTCCTTTCGGCCGAGCAACCCCTCACTCCGGCCGGTTGACGGAAACTCCTCCGACTGTGCCGACTGCTGCTCTAGCCGGCTGCCCCGACTCTCCACCCCAGCGAGCGCTGCACCACCAGCGAGAACTCCGGCGCTGTGCGTCCGGCCATCCCCACGCTGCAGTCAACGTCGGCCAGCCCGCAGCCAATCTCCCCGCCGGCGCTGTGCGACTCCGGCGCTGTGCGTCCGGCAATCCCCACGCGTTTCCCCCACGCTGCAGCCGAGCACTCCGGCGGCCGATCCTTCCCCCGTCGACCTGCTGCGTGCGTCCTCCTCCGCGGTGCTACTTCCACCGCCGTGCTTTCCGTCCGGTTTCACCACCTCCATCACCCCCACTTATCACCACCTCTATCACCCCCACTCATCACCACCACCCTCGGCCACCTTCTCCGACGTCATCGTCGAGGTCGATTTCCCTCTCTCTCTCATTTTAAATTCCAGAAGTTTACATATAAATTTAAATAGGAGTTAGTTACATATATCTGGATGAGTATAAGGTTATCTAGGGTTGTTTTACATAATGTTGGATATATAAGGACTTGGTTATTAGATAGGGCTTAAGTGTGGTGTGGTGTAATGAGCATGAGTTAAAGATAAATCTTAGAATTTTTATTATTAGTATGGAAATGGAATCAAATGCTTTTAAATTTAGTTTAGGGATTAAAGTATGATGATTATATGGATTATGGTATATCGAGGATTGAAGGAAGATATAGTAGATAAGATTTGATATTTATATGGTTGGCATATACATGGTTAAAGATAAATAAATATTTAAATCAAGTATTTTACGGATAAAAAGAAAATGATTGAGGTTATGAAACACGTGCAAATGAGGGTGGATGTTAATGCCAAATGAGACGGATGTCCAAATTATTAAACGCGCATTTTGTTGCTATGGTCGAGTCGTTTTAAAAGCTATAACTGAAAATAAATTGATAATTAATAGGTGATGGACATGGGGAGCAAGTGATTTATTTTGGAATGGGTATCATATCGGATCATGAGTCAAAGATTGAGGACGGTAGAAGTTTAGATAATGTTTGAGACTGAGTCTAGATATAGATGTGTGTAGCACACCTGTCTGTTTTAAGTAGATTATTAATTTAGATTTGTATCTCTTCTCTAGGTATTGCGGGACCTGAGGACTTGGACGCGGTACCAGATCCCCGTCATCAGCAGCCGCACGCAGGCAAGTGTACCTTGCCACCCAGTATTTTGGTTTACAGATATTGTTATTCTTTTTATACATTGTGCGCGTATTCACGTTGATGTTCGATATTCCGTGTCTGGTTCACAACCGGGTGTTGATATTCGACTTAACGTATTAGAATGATTACTGATGTTTCATAGAACCTCGATGCACGTACCAGAGTACATCGATACCCCAGGACACACTCATACACTGTGTTCGTGCCAGATTCTTGTATCCTGATACTGACATCATGACCAGAGACTGGGACAATCTTAGGGTCGCGTCTGTTGAGTTTAATTCTGTGTGTGTCGAGACTGTAGTTAGAGGTTCAGGTTCAACGCACAATCGTTGACCGCTTGGGAAGGGGAAGACAGTTACTAGACGTTTGGGCTACTCTGCACGCGCTTATATATGTATATGTAGTGATCCTGTTTCATAGTGTAGTGGTAATACCCGTGTGTCTTTGTGCTCGGAGCTACGGTACGACCCGTGTGTCTCTGTGTTCGGAGCTGCGATTTTATATTAGAAAGCCCACGCGTCGAATGTTTTCTTTAAACTGTGTCACACGTGTTTGGTTATGATAGAGTACCCTGTCGTACACTTGTACTTTCTGTTTACCTGGCATGTTATTTTTCTGTACCTTGTTACGTTCCTCTGAGGACCTGGTTCCCTGCCAGTTTTGCAGCATAGACGATTACGGAGCACTTGGAGATACTGATGGAGTGGCATATCTTGCGAGCATGGTACCAGGTACTCATATTATATCTACCGACATTACAGTTTTTTTATATTGTTTATTTTATCTGCTATTGTAGCCTAGTTTTTATAGACTCATACTTCTTCTCGAGTCTATTCGAGTTAGTGTGTTACGGGACGGCCGACCTTAGCACATATAGCTCTTTCTTGTATACTAATGTACATTATGGATTGAGACATAGAGGTTTACACTTATGGAATATCTAGATTGTGCCCTTTATATTACAGCTTATACGTATTCGAGTCAGACCAGAGTCTGGTCGAATGCGTAGCTGGCGTGTCACGTATTCCTGGTCCTACATATTTTGGGACTGGGGCGTGATATATTTTTGTGGTGGCCCATGCAGGTCAGATTTAAATTGTCTTGGTCACCTGACTGTGCCAAGCGAGCCTGCAAATTAGGAATAGATGTTATGATTGTTGAGTAGGATCTCAATCCATAATCGATTTTAAAACTCTTTGTATGTGATTATCGCCCTTGGACTTCCACTTTGCATTCGTTCAATCTTCGTCAATATCGCTATCCTTGTTTCTCGTCCCCTATTGTTCGGGGAGACGAATGCTTGTGACTGATGACTTCCCTCCAGAAGAAGATTGAAGACCGGACGACTGGAGACAGAATTCGTATATCTTTCTCGGAAAAGATTGTTACCTTATCAGGATAGATTGATGGGTTCTTTGGATTTTAGAACTAGTGTGGAAGGTTGGCAAGAGAGTTGGACCCAGTAGTACCCTACCCGTGCTTGAGGTAGCAGTGATCTTGGAAGTACTAAGAGCTGGAAGGATTGTTGATTATGACCTAGAATAATTTATGGAAATGCATAGCCTGATGTTGAAAACTAGTGGTTGTATATGATAGCAATACCAGGGATGATATTACAGACTAGAGGAGATAAAATTTCAAGCTCTCACTTGAAAGATGATGATCTAATACCAGAAATTTTAGTATGTGCTTGAGTGATACCATTATTGTACTATGAGACTTGGAGAGATAAATAACGAAAAGAAGAAACTCGAGGAATAAAAAATTTTAGGGAAAATTTGTGGAAAAAAAACTTTACATTATGCAGAAAGAAAATTTTCTTTTGGGGGATTAGTGTGGTAAATAGAACAGGAGAAATTATTTTAAGGTTAAGTTTGGACGATGACACCGTCCTAACATGAGTTGATTGAGCCAATACCACGCGATACTAGATTGTCGATGTAGTGCATTATATTTTTAGACCACCAGGCTACCCTGAGTTGAGTTTAGAAAACCCAGGATTATGGTGCCCATCTACCATAGGGGTATTACGACGCAGGAGGTGAACCAGTGTACCACCATATTATGGCAGAGTTTGAGGATGTGTTTTTAGAGAATCTTTTAGGCCTGTCGCCTGACAGAAAGAGTTTGTTACAGAGTTGATTCCAAGAGCCGAGCCAATTATTTTCCCGTCTTCAAACTAGCACCGAAAGAGTTGGTTGAGTTGAAGGTCCAAAGTAGAGGATCACTTGGACAAGAGTTTTAGTCAGGCTAGTGTATCTCCATGGGGAGCACCCATTCTGTTTGTACCGAAGAAGGACGGGACGGTACGCTTGTGTATCGATTACAGGACGCTAAATGCTGTAACGATAAAGAACAAGTATCCACTGTCGCGCATCGATGATTTGTTTGAATCAGCTAAGTGGCGCATATGTATTTTGAAGATCAATCTCAGAACCAGTTATCACCAGATCTAGGTACGGATAGAGGACATTCCGAAGACGGCGCTTCGGATGAAGTATGTGCTCTATGAGTTTTTAGTCATGACCGTTTCGATTGACCAACGCGCCAGCAGTAGTTATGAGCTTAAGGAACAAGGTTTTTCACCATTACTTAGATAAGTTCGTGGTGGTGTTCATCGACATCTTGGTATGTTTCGAAAACCAAGAGAAACATGAGAGACATCTCAAGATTTTGTTGGAGGCGCTGAGACATGAGAGGCTGTACGCCAAGCTCAGCAAATATGAGTTCTGCCTGGATAGAGTACCCTTCCTGGGACACAAAATCACCGGAGATGGACTAACAGTTGACCCGGAGAAGATAGTTGCAGTTGAGACATGGCCAACCCCTGCACTTGTTACAGAGACTAGGAGCTTCCTCGGACTTGCCGGATATTATCGAAGGTTCGTAGAAAATTTCTCAAGGATAGCTGCGCCTATGACGCGACTGATGCGTAAATGCGAGGAGTTTATCTGGACCAACGAGTGTCAGGCGGCTTTCGATGAGCTGAAGAAGCGTCTGACATCAGCACCGATTTTGATACTACCTTCAGGATCAGGAGGATTTGTAGTGTACAGTGATGCATCTGGGAGCAGACTAGGATGTGTACTGATGCAACACGGCAAGGTGATAGCCTACGCATCGAGACAGCTGAGAGTTCATGAGAAGAACTATCCGACGCACGACTTGGAGCTAGCTGCAGTGATATATGTACTAAAACTATGGAAACATTACCTTTATGGTGAGCGTGTTAAGATTTATACAGATCATAAAAGCCTGAAGTACGTCTACACGCAGAAGGAGCTCAATATGAGGCAGAGACGTTGGCTAGAGTTGATGACAGATTATGACATTGAGCTGCAGTACCACCCTGGCAAGGCGAACGTCGTACCAAATGCCTTAAGCAGGAAGCCCATGGCATACTTTTGACGACGCAGCGACAGTTGCTAGAGGATCTCCAGGAACTTGGAATAGAGATCGTATTGCTAGGCATGGATGGACAGATGGCTAGTCTTGAGGTTCAGTCTACTTTGATTGAGAGGATCAAGGCAGCATTGCCTACAGATGCAAGATTTCGACGTCTGCGAGAGAGAACAGAAGCCGGCATGCAGACGGGACTCAGGATTCATGAAGACGGAATGTTGAGGTACGGAGATCGCCTATATGTTCCTAGTGGCAAGCTACGCCAAGAGTTGATGACCGAGGCTCATAGCTCGATATATTCCATTCATCCCGGGGGTACGAAGATGTACCGAGACTTGAGACACTATTTCTGGTGGCATGGGATGAAGAGGGAAATTGCAAGATTTGTGGCAAAATATTTAGTTTGTCAGCAAGTTAAGGCTAAACATCATAGGACTGCAGGATTATTGCAGCCACTCCCTATTCCCGAGTGGAAGTGGGAACACATTACCATAGACTTCGTCACAGGATTTCCGCGAAGCCCTAGCGGGAAGGATGCAGTTTGGGTTGTAGTAGACAGACTTACCAAGTCTGCACATTTCTTGCCCTTCAGAGTTGGTCAATCCACAGAGATACTAGCTGACATGTATATGAGGCAGATAGTACGATTACATGGAGTGCCTGTCAGCATCGTATCGGATCATGATTCCAGATTCATGTCATATTTTTGGCGGAGTATGCAGGAGAGCCCAGGAACTCGTCTCAAGTTCAGTACTGCGTACCATCCACAGACTGATGGACAGTCAGGGTGCACGATACAGATATTAGAGGATATGTTGAGAGCGTGCATGATTGATTTTGGAGGATCATGGGAGGACCATCTATACTTGGTGGAATTCTCCTACAATAACAGTTACCAGGCCAGCATACAGATGGCACCTTATGAGGCACTGTATGGCAGGAAATGCAGGTCGCCAGTTTGTTGGAGTAACGTAGAAAAGTGTCAGATACTTGGGCCCGAATTGGTGACACAGACAGTAGAGAAGGTCAAGCAGATTCAGAGCCACCTGCGCGCAGCACAGGACAGACAGAAATACTGGGCAGATGCGCACCGCAGGCCATTGGAGTTCAAGGAGGGTGACCACATATTTTTGAGGATATCGTCCACCCGCGGTACCATCAGATTCGGAGGCAGAGGCAAGCTGAGCCCGAGGTATATCGAACCTTTTGACATTTTGGAACGAGTTGGCGAAGTGGCATACCGTCTCGCATTACCTCCATCATTAGAGGGAGTACATGACGTATTTCACGTATCGCAACTGAGGAGATATGTCGCAGACCCTAGCCACGTGCTTGATCATTCGGAGATTACAGTCGGGCCTAGTCTGTCTTACGTAGAGCAGCCAGTTAAGATTCTCGATCGCAGCGAGAAGACTTTGAGAGGACAGACGATTCGACTGGTCAGAGTGGCATGGAAGCAACATTCACTAGACGAGTCTACTTGGGAGTGCGAGGATTCTATTCGGCAGCGATTCTCGTACTTATTTGAGGAGCAAGGTATGAATTTACGTACGATATTTAATTACTAGTTGTTTTAAAATCCTGTTAGATATTATCGTGCTTTACTTTTAATTTCGGGGACGAAATTTTTCTAAGTTGGGAAGAATGTAAACCCCCTCGATTTTATTCTGTAGATAGTTAGAGTAGTTTTGGAAAATTTTGATAGAAGATATTGAGGTTTAGAGTAGAGGATATTTACCTGAAATTTTAATCCAATTAATTTAAACCCTTGGCGCGCACTATCTTTGTCTAATTATTCGGAGCCCATTATCAGCCCATAAATTTCGTACAAATATTGTACTCTCGACTCAACTCGCCAAATTAAGACTGGACTTTTCTGACTGTTAAAATCAATTTTTGTGTGCTCTAAATTAATTGCACAATATTCCGAAAATCGTAACCCATATTTAATTCCGTGTCGGACACCTGTGTCGTTACCCTCGATTTTAGGGTACCAACTTAACCCGTTGAGCCGGACCAACTAAAGGGTCCAAGACTGACTCCAAGTCCCCACCATTTTTGGCCTTTGCGTCGTTTCCGGATTTTGACCACGCGGGCCCCAATTAAATTAAATTCGCGGGACGCGTTATCTCTATTTAAATCAGAATTTGCCAACTTTATAAATTTCATTTTTATCCTAAATTAATCCCAATGCCCTTCAAATTAGACCCGCGCCTAACGCGCAACACCCCCTCACCATGTAAATTTTTAAATATATTTTTCTCCGCAATTTTTACGTCATTTCATGTGTCCATGCAAATTCTCGAATTTACGGGGGCTTATTTGCAATTAACAAATTGTTGGCAACATCCCATTGGTCATGATAAATTGTAGGGTCCCAAAATGGGGTCTCAAACCCAATTCCCTCATTCCCTCATGAAGAAACCCCACACCCTATCCTTATTGAATCACAACCACTCATTCTACCTAGGAGAATCACCACCACTCATTCTAACCTACACACTACCCTATAAAGTAACACCTACTCCCCACCCTCAATGAAACCTACCGGCCCTAATCCCCACACAAAAATCTTTCTCTCTCTCCTACCTCATTCACTTTCTTCATGCATGAAGAAAGCTCCCCATCATTCTCCATTTTCTTCTTCTTCTTCTTCTTCTTCTTCTTCTTCCTGTTTGAGGTTCCTTCCGGCCGAGCAACCCCTCACTCCGGCCGGTTGACGGAAACGCCTCCGACTGTGCCGACTGCTGCTCTAGCCGGCTGCCCCGACTCTCCACCCCGGCGAGCGCTGCACCACCAGCGAGAACTCCAGCGCTGTGCGTCCGGCCATCCCCACGCTGCAGTCAACGTCGGCCAGCCCGCAGCCAATCTCCCCGTCGGCGCTGTGCGACTCCGGCGCTGTGCGTCCGGCAATCCCCACGCGTTTCCCCCACGCTGCAGCCGAGCACTCCGGCGGCCGATCCTTCCCCCGCCGACCTACTGCGTGCGTCCTCCTCCGCGGTGCTACTTCCACCGCCGTGCTTTCCGTCCGGTTTCACCACCTCCATCACCCCCACTTATCACCACCTCTATCACCCCCACTCATCACCACCACCCTCGGCCACCTTCTCCGACGTCATCGTCGAGGTCGATTTCCCTCTCTCTCTCATTTTAAATTCCAGAAGTTTACATATAAATTTAAATAGGAGTTAGTTACATATATCTGGATGAGTATAAGGTTATCTAGGGTTGTTTTACATAATGTTGGATATATAAGGACTTGGTTATTAGATAGGGCTTAAGTGTGGTGTGGTGTAATGAGCATGAGTTAAAGATAAATCTTAGAATTTTTATTATTAGTATGGAAATGGAATCAAATGCTTTTAAATTTAGTTTAGGAATTAAAGTATGATGATTATATGGATTGTGGTATATCGAGGATTGAAGGAAGATATAGTAGATAAGATTTGATATTTATATGGTTGGCATATACATGGTTAAAGATAAATAAATATTTAAATCAAGTATTTTACGGATAAAAAGAAAATGATTGAGGTTATGAAACACGTGCAAATGAGGGTGGATGTTAATGCCAAATGAGACGGATGTCCAAATTATTAAACGCGCATTTTGTTGCTATGGTCGAGTCATTTTAAAAGCTATGACTGAAAATAAATTGATAATTAATAGGTGATGGACATGGGGAGCAAGTGATTTATTTTGGAATGGGTATCATATCGGATCATGAGTCAAAGATTGAGGACGGTAGAAGTTTAGATAATGTTTGAGACTGAGTCTAGATGTAGATGTGTGTAGCACACCTGTCTGTTTTAAATAGAGTATTAATTCAGATTTGTATCTCTTCTCTAGGTATTGCGGGACCTGAGGACTTGGACGCGGTACCAGATCCCCGTCATCAGCAGCCGCACGCAGGCAAGTGTACCTTGCCACCCAGTATTTCGGTTTACAGATATTGTTATTCTTTTTGTACATTGTGCGCGTATTCATGTTGATGTTCGATATTTCGTGTCTGGTTCACAACCGGGTGTTGACATTCGACTTAACGTATTAGAATAATTACTGATGTTTCATAGAACCTCTATGCACGTACCAGAGTACATCGAAACCCCAGGACACACTCATACACTGTGTTGTGCCAGATTCCTGTATCCTGATACTGACATCATGACCAGAGACTGTGACAACCTTAGGGTCGCGTCTGTTGAGTTTAATTCTGTGTGTGTCGAGACTGTAGTTAGAGGTTCAGGTTCAACGCACAATCGTTGACCGCTTGGGAAGGAGAAGACAGTTACTAGACGTTTGGGCTACTCTGCACGCGCTTATATATGTATATGTAGTGATCCTGTTTCATAGTGTAGTGGTAACACCCGTGTGTCTCTGTGCTCGGAGCTACGGTACGACCCGTGTGTCTCTGTGTTCGGAGCTGCGGTTTTATATTAGAAAGCCCACGCGTCGAATATTGTCTTTAAACTGTGTCACACTTGTTTGGTTATGATAGAGTACCCTGTCGTGCACTTATACTTTCTGTTTACCTAGCATGTTATTTTTCTGTACCTTGTTACGTCCCTCTGAGGACCTGGTTCCCTACCAGTTTTGCAGCATAGACGATTACGGAGCACTTGGACATACTGATGGAGTGGTATATCTTGCGAGCATGGTACCAGGTACTCACATTATATCTACCGGCATTACAGTTATTTTACATTGTTTATTTCATCTGCTGTTGTAGCCTAGTTTTTATAGACTCATACTTCTTCTCGAGTCTATTCGAGTTAGTGTGTTACGGGGCAGCCGACCTTAGCACATATAGCTCTTTCTTGTATACTGATGTACATTATGGATTGAGACATAGAGGTTTACACTTATGGAATATCTAGATTGTGCCATTTATATTACAGCTTATACGTATTCGAGTCAGACCAGAGTCTGGTCGAATGCGTAGCTAGCGTGTCACGTATTCCTGGTCCTACGTATTTTGGGACTGGGGTGTGACAGAAGGGCTCTATCACCGATTTCCCCCAGCTGAAGCCCCGTACCTTCTTAGGCAAGGCAGAGCCCACAGAAGTTTATGAGTGGCTCACCAACACACAACACCAGTTAGAAGCAGCTGAGCTTCTGCGAGAACGTTGGATGACTGCCGTCAGAATACAGTTAACAGACAATGCACATCACTGGTAGCTATCTGAGGAGACACAGCTCAGACCAAACCGAGTCACTTGGAAGAGTTCTCTAGACTCTTTTAGGAGATGTACATTCCAGCCATCGCTCGATCAGAACTTCGGGACAAGCTCAATCGCCTTACTCAGGACAGTATGACAGTGGAGGAGTACAACACGGAGTTTATTCGTCTGAGTTGCTTCGACCCTACTTTGATCCCGACAGAAGAAGAGAAGGCTGAGAAGTTCTTCGACAGACTAAACTTCGAGCTACAGAGACTAATCAGATCCGTTACACCTACTTCTTACTCGGACGTCCTTGCTGCAGCACGACGCATGGAGCACGTCACCAGGAGAGAGACCAGCCTGAAGCGGCCTTCCACATCGGCACCAGCCAGAGCACCACAGCAAGAAACTGCAAAGAGACCTCACATGCAACAGCCACTCAGAGCATCTTTACAGATACTACCTACATGTCAATACTGTGGCAAGGTAGGCCATATTAAAAGGGAATGCAGACGCAAGTTGGGATTATGCTTGATTTGCGGAACCAATCAACACTTAGCCAAGGATTATCCTCAGCATCGAGAGGAAGCACTAATTTTAAACAGACAAGCTTTACCAGTACCAAGGCCAGTCTATACAGCATTGGGAGTACTACAGAGGGGAATTGGAGAAGTCAGACCACCAGCCCCAGGAGGGTATCAGTCGAGGCCACCCTTGGCACCACAAGCACTACTCTTCCAGCAGGCTCAGCAGCAACAGAGGAATCCACCGCGAGGAAGCGGACAAGCTTTTGCGATGACCTTGGAGAACGCACAGACTCGTGGAGTAGCTAATGTACGTAAGTTATTCCTAGCTATCGATTCTAGTATTTCTTTAGTTCGCGCATGTTGGTTCGTGACCTTAGCCTTAAACCTGGTAATTTTAAACTTGCTAATAATTAATAACCTAGTATGTTTTATAAAGTGATAACCTAGTTTTTCTAAGCTGTAGTTTTCTTGTTAGATTTTCCTTCAATCTGGAAATTGCATAACTTCTATTGCTTAGGAAAATAAAGTTTTTCCCTATGTGATTTGCTTAAACCCTCATCTTTGATTCTCCTTGATCATGAATCTTGATAGTGATGTGCTTCGAACAATGCTTGCAATCGTGTCATCTCTGTTGACCGGTTATTCTTTGATTGCGAGGACGCAATCCTCTTAAGGGGCGTAGATTGTAAATCCTCTGATTTTTCAGGAACTTTAAAATCAATTTTTTATAATTTTTCTAGAATTTTCTGGGATTTTTAATTAATCAAAACTAAGATATTTTAAAATTAAACAAATTTTAAATGATGTTAATCAATATTAAAATATTATGAAAATAAAATTTTTGGATATAAAATAAAATATTAGACATAGGGTAATTTTCCTGGAATTTATTGGACCCCAGAACCATTTTTAAAAACCTAAAAACTAAGTTTTTATTAAACCCTAAAGAAACACTAAATAAACCCGATTTATTTGTGAACCAAACCAACCCAGCCCGGTTTATTTCTGAACCCAACCCTTTGCCTATCGGGTCGGGTCGGATCTAAACCCGACCCAAAACCCGAAACCCGAACCCTCACCCTTTGCCTATCTGATCGGGTCTGATCCAAATCCACCACCCGACCCGACCCGGACCTGCTAACCCAGAATCCCTAACTGCTCGAACCCGACCCTGCCACTTTGCCTCCACTGACCGCCGCCCGTAACCGCCGCCTCCTCCTCCGCGTGTAACCGCCGCCGCATCCTCTTCCTCTCCCAGCAACGGCCGGATGCCCAGCTCCTCCCCGCTCCCTATTTAAACACCACGACCACCGCAGCCTCCACCATCGTCCACCAGAGCCACCGCCACCTTCCTATGCCACCACCGCACCCCGCCCTCGCAGCCACCGTCGTCCCCGACTTTACCTCGTCATGCCCCACCCTCACTAGCATCCCGGCCACCGCCTTCCTCCTCTGCCACCGCCACCTTCTTCCCTCGAGCCGCCTCCATCGAACCCCGGTGCCTCCTCCACCACAGCCGCCTCCGACGATGAGTCCCAGCCGAGCCCCGATGACAAGAGCCTCAGTTGCCTCCTCCTGACCCGCCTTCGTCTTCTCTGGCCACCTCCAGCTCCGGCGAAGCTCCGGCGAGAAACCCTAGCCGCCACCGTGTCGCGCCGCCTCACGAAGCGCTATTTTTAGTTTTCTGCGGAGCCATGTTCTGGTAGCCTTTTCTCTCTCCTCGCTGTCCTATTTACTATTCCGTCTACTTTGACGCGAATCCTGCGTAACCCTCTCGATACCCGTGCAACCCGCTCGGTGTGTCGCATCCTGTGGCGATCGCAAACTATAATCCAAAATCAGGAAAAATAATACCCTATTTTTTCCCGGAACTGAGTGTGTCCCGCTAAACGGGATGACTTGGCCGCATGTGGACTTTATCGAAAGCTGCGTGCCATTGATACGGACGTGTGAAATTTTACGGAAGTTGATTTGGATGTGCGTGCACACCAGAATCAACGCGTATCCGTCGACAATGCCCCGTATCGGCCATATTCTAGAACTCATTGTAACTTCGTGTACACATGTTGGATCGAAATAAAACATATACCATCGGACTCATAGCAATACGTTGGTCCTGTAGCCCAAGTTTGGTTCGATTCTGAGAACGTTGACAAAATTACGTATCGTGGGCCCCGCGGCTCCACTTGACGGACGATTTTGTGATCGGCTCATCGAAATCCAGTTCTGGACATTCTGTTGGGTTCGTATCATCGTTCTGGACTTGTTGACACTAAGTTTGATGAATTTGAAGAACATTGTCTCTGACATATTTTTCGGTGCGAAGTGGGCCACATGTGGACCCCGCTTTGACAAGAAACTATCATTTTTGCCCCTGTGTCCAAATTTGACTCAAGGACAGGCAATTCTAGCTATTGGATATCTTCTGAATCTAATGGTGATATCTATTTCAGCAATCGGAGGAGTACCTACAAATCTTACTGATACCAGAGCTACAAATGGAGTCAGAACCTCAGACAAGTGTACCCTGCCATACTTGCAGTATATTGAATCATATTATTCTCTTATTCTATTCCTGTGATCTATATGTTGTACCTAGGACCGTGTGACTTACTTAGCGTTCAAATAATATTCGGGTGCCAATGCCGTACACGGAGTTGTGCAACGTCACCTAGACATGGATATCGAAATCCTATACTTTCTTGTGCTTGCATCATCAAGTACATCATAACCCAGGACACTGACACTTTTCATGAGACAAAATTTTCCTGAGATATTCATGGTGATTCTGTATAGGTTACAGATTTTATGACATATTCTTTTGCTTAGATATCATTGACTTGCTACATTAGTTATGATCTTGCGTGACATGGACATGAGACATAGTGGACATGAGACGTATGATTATATTGGGTGGGGAGAGACATACAGGCTACAGGCTGATGTATATATATATGCCCACTACATAGTAAATTATATAGTAAATTACATAGTAAATTATATAGTATCTCTGCTACGGCTCCCAGACACAGAGCTTGTAGTGGTCTCAGCCTGAGTTCTAGTGATGCTCTCAACTTGCATATCACATAGCTGGTTATATAGTTTACCCTATTATTTTATTTATATTGCTGTACTGTATTATTTATGGCTTGAGTTTTTTTGTACATTGCTATGTCCCCTGAGGACCTGGATTCCGGATTATGTCTCCAGGATTAGCTGACGAGATCTATCCCGAGGTATACGGGACCAGAGTATTAGCCGGAGCAGAAGCAGGAACAGGTGTATACATTGGAGCAGAACCAGGAATCGAGGACGAGGTAATTGCTGAGAATTTCTCCTGAGTATATACTTTTTCCATACTCAGTATTTGCTGTTGTTATCTTTATTCTTGTATCTTGACTATTGTATCAGACTCATTATCGGATTGTTCCCCGAATTATTTACTTGTGATTTGATGATGATTATATTTCACTTTGTTGATATTGATATATTTATTTCTGTGGATGAGATTAGTAGACCCTTATTGTTGTACTATAGCTTAAGTACATCCTGATGGGTCTATTAAATTGGGTTTGTCCATTGGTGTGTGCTGCTGGCCATTACCACGTGGCTAGTCCCTCGATATTTTGGGACTGGGACGTGACATATTTTTTGCCAAACAGTCTTGAAGCTTTGTTTTACGTGAACTTCATATATTTTGGGGGTTTTGGCTGTAAAATACGCGGACAATTTCCCAGCATATTTTATGCTTCTACAAGACCCCCTTCAAAGTTTTTAAATTTCTCGTAATTTAAAATACTTTGAATGAAGCATAAAATGGTCAACTTTTACCCGTTCTTCGAGGCTATTTTTTCAGCTACATTTAAGAAGTCGTTGGAACTTGTATGTTCTCTTCTGCCTATATAAGGGCAAGCAAATAAACTTGGTTTTCCATACTTCCTTCACCACAAAGATGATTGCTGAGATTTATTAGGCTGAATCGAGAAAGAAGAAGGTTATGCTCTTCCAGCATGTAAGGAACCATAAAAAGAGACGTCTTCGAGCAAATATTCTCTGCAATAATGGACCATGGAAGGATATCATAGCTTTCTTTGCTCGATATAATCAGCAATTTTATATGGCAATTCGTCAAAGAGAGAGGAAGGATCGCATTAGACCATACAGCTTGCTAGCTGTATTTTTCCCTATTATCAAGCTGGATCCTGGAGTGCAGCTTGGTCGTGTCTTCCAGTATTGTGTTGGGTCTGAATCTCAATCACAATTCTAAGCATGGCCACAGATGACGTATGAGGTATGGGCTTGAATAATACAGGTCCGATTTTGTATCCTCTCGCCATTAATCATTTTTTTGGCACCCAACATATAGGAGCTGAAGAAGTGCTGTAGAAGAAAAAATGAAGATCTCATCAGACGAAAACCTAGCGTAATAGATTCCTGTCATATGTAATTGTGATCTTAAATATTAATGAAAAAATCTTAATAAAAAATGGATTTCCATCATAGGTAATCATGATTAATAAACTTGTCTTCTTTTACGCACTATTGATTTGCCATGTTGCTGTGAGAAGTCTGATAATACGCAGCTTTGCAGACTCTGATAAATATGCATCCAGTCATGTTCCAACTTTTATGCATAAAGGAAGATGCATAAAAACTCTTTAGCATTAAATTGTCTTAAAAATCCAATCGTTATGCTGTTTTTGATGAGGAGTCACATCAAATTCTGAACCGTCAAAATACGAAGAATATCTGTTCAGAACATCATCTTCAAAAAAATGGCTTCTCGAAAGATTCTCGAGACAGGGCAAAAAATATTCGCCGAACAGGCCATCCCTGAACAAGATGTAAAAGATTCTAGCTAAACTCCGAATGAACTATCAATGGCCAAGGAAGAAAAGTCATCTCTAATAAAGACAGACATTTTCAGGGAACGCCTTAGTCCTTCGTCTGATAAAGTCCTCTCGACTGAAGAAGAAGAGATTTTACTCAATAATCGTCATATGTTTGCAAACGCTGATAAAAAAGAGCATTTTCTGCGTAAACTCTTATAAATAGGCTTTTTCGAGCGTAAAACTTATATTATCAATATATACGCGTGTTCTGCTAACTGATCTATCTCGCGTAATTTAAGATTTTTGTTTTGTGCGTAAAATCATAGATCCGTAGCATCTGAGCATAAAATAATAGATCTGTAGCATCTGATCATAAAATCATATATCCTTGCTCTGCGCATAAAATTATAGATCCGTAGCTTCTGAGCGTAAAATCATAGATCCTCGCTCTGCGCGTAAAATTATAGATCTGTAGCTTATGAGCGTAAAATTATAGATCCTCGCTCTGCGCATAAAATCATAGATCTGTAGCTTCTAAGCGTAAAATTATAGATCCTTGCTCTGTGCGTAAAATCATAGATCTGTAGCATCTGAGCGTAAAATCATAGATCCTTGCTCTGCGCGTAAAATCATAGATCTATAGCATCTGATGGATCCCTTACGCAACATGACTATTTGTCTTTTTTTTAAATGATCGGCTGACGTGGTCCCAAATTCTAACCGACTATGATAAAAATTGAATTTGGTTAAGGATTCGGAGAGTCATTTGAACTCTATAAATAGGCCTAGGTCATGAGAGAGAGAAACCCTTCGCCTCTTTCTGAAAAACCTTTCGTCTCTTTCTTAAAAAATCTCAGATTTGCCATGGTACCAAAACAGACCTCCGTCGCTAAGGAAAAGCAAGTCGCTTCATCATCTCGCTCCTCTGCTCAAGCATGAGCGACTCCTACTAAGTCAAGCGAGCCTCATTCTGAACGAAGTGCTCCGCCGTCTAGTTGTGCACCGGGCATCACCGGTAAAACTTTGAGAGAATAAAAACCCTTCGCACACGTTATACGTGTATGCGCAAAGTTATCTTTTGTGCTAAAAGTACTTCTTCGAGGAAGATGATGCACATAGATGATTTATCAATACGCCCACATTTTAATGTGTCAGCGTAAAACTCTATATTTTGCAATCTTGTATTTTATGCACTGAAAGTAAATTCTAGCGTAAAACTCCATATTTTACAATCTGGCATAAAAACTCAGACTGTTAAATTTGGCGTATAGTATAAACCTTGTGTTTTACGTACTGGAAGTAAATTCCAGCAAAAATTCTATATTTTGCAATCTGGCATAAAAACTCAGACTGTTAAATTTGGCGTATACTGTAAACTTTGCGTTTTACGCACTGAAAGTAAATTCCAGCGTAAAACTCCATATTTTGCAATCTGGTGTAAAAACTCATACTGTTAAATTTTGGCGTATACTGCAAACCTTGCGTTTTATGCACTGAAAGTAAATTCCAGCGTAAAACTCCATATTTTACAATCTGGCATAAAAACTCAGACTGTTAATTTCGGCGTATATTGCAAGCCTTGTGTTTTACGCACTGAAAGTAAATTCCAGCGTAAACTCCATATTTTGCAATCTGGCGTAAAAACTCAGACTGTTAAATTTTGACGTATATTGCAAACCTTGCGTTTTATGCACAAAAAGTAAATTTCAACGTAAAACTCTATATTTTGCTGTCTGGCATAAAAACTCAGACTGTTAAATTTGGCGTATACTGCAAGAATGTAGCACCTTATGTTTTACGCACTAAAAGTAAATTCTAGCGTAAAACTCCATATTTTACAATCTGGCGTAAAAACTCAGACTGTTAAATTTGGCGTATACTGTAAGAATGTAGCACCTTACGTTTTGAAAGTAAATTCCAGCGTAAAACTCTATATTTTTCAATCTGGCGTAAAAACTCAGACTGTTAAATTTGGCGTATACTGTAAGAATGTAGCACCTTATGTTTTATGCACTGAAAGTAAATTTCAGTGTAAAACTGACTTATTCTCTTGCTTTTTTTGCAGTGGACCTACAGATCCTCCCTCTGGCTGAAGTAATGGGTTCTGCTGCTGGAATGTTAAATTCCAACTACTTGGAGGACTTGTCCCATGTAACTTTCCCCATCTCTGGAAACGAGTATCCTCAAGAAAGAGGAATTCTGATCTCGGCCCAAGGAGAAAGAATGTTGCTGAGTATGATCAGCGGAGAACCCTTGACATACATAGATTGAACCGAGTATAAGAAATCCACTTTCTTATTTGGGGACGTTATTAATAAGCAATCCCAAACAAAGCCCAAGAAGGAAGATTGGATATTTTTTGTTGAGGGCAGTGTTATGTACCTGCCAAAGATGTCCAGAGACTACCCCATTTCTGTATTCTTCCATGCCACACATCCTAGAAGGATGGCATGGACTCTGACTCCTGATCTTCATGGCCAACCAGGGAAGATCTTCTATAAGAAATGATTAAACCGAGGATCCTTTGTAAGTAGTCCCTCAGGTCTATTATGCCCTTCACAGGATTACTACCAGGCAGCGTCCCTAGTGAAGACTCTTCCTTGATCCAGCCATTTCAGATAGCAACTTTCTGCAATAAATTCATGAAGTAGGGAGAAGTATATCCCAAGGTTAACCCTCGCACTAGTGGATGGCTTAACCCCCACAATCTTCGATGGGTCGAATTAACTGCATGGGCCCTGAAGCACTTTCAAATGGAGCTAGAAAGTATTAACTTATTTGAGGCTGTTATTGCTACTAGTGTTGGACTATCTATCAACACAAATTTGTTTTTAGCTTTGATGGAGCGATATAACTCGTTCACTGGAACTTTTGCCACTCCAATAGGTGAGTTGGGCCTAGCACTTCATGAGATGGCAGGCATCTCAAAGCTACCAATGGGAGACATTCCTTATGAAGAATACGTCTCCACCAACAGAGAATTAAAGGATACCAACCCTCGGGTAGTAGCTGTATACCAAGAACTGATGAGCTACTATCTTGCTTGTGCCACTTTCTATAGGGAGCCTTCTGATTTAGCCCATATTAACAAATGGGTATCTTACCTTTTCTTCCATCAGGCTAAAAATAACAAGCAGGATAAGGTTGTAGATAGCAAAGACAAACCTTTGAACCCGCTGAGTATCCTCAATGCCAACATAATAGATGACCTTATTGAAGATGCAGAGGCTCCAGATTGTGTTCTTAATGAAGAAATAGGTAGTTATCCTGCAGGGACCAAAGCCTACAGTTATATGAGGCATTGCCGAAAGCCTCTGTCAAAAGAAGCTCAACTGGCTGGCTTCCTTTCTATTTGGCTATGCCGATGGGTGGTGCCTGGCGTTGCATCTACGGATCATATTTATCGCAATACCCTATAGCCCGTAGTGCGTTTGGTATTTGGAGCAAGATTGGGCCTACTCCCTGCCATGGTATGCAGGATACAAGCTGGCCTGAGGGCTATTACTGATGGGCTGCTGGCCGATACCACTCAGTACGAAGGATATCCCAGAGTAGAATTACCATTCTTATATCTGATGGGATGGTTAATCCTTCATAACAATAGAGTAATGTCTCCCGGATCAGCCATTGGTTCGGGCAACAACTTTTTGTTGAATTACAAGAATTCTTATTGGAATATGACTAGCGTCATAGATTGTCGACTAGCACTGAATTTTGCCCATAGTTGGAAATTTTTCTACACCGTTCCCCCCGTACATATCAATCAACTGGGGACTAAACTTTAGGATGTAGGTCAGGGGAAGTCTATTCTTTCTCCTGAAGCCTTTTACTGGTTGGTCTGTATTAGACCTTCACACCTGCTGTATAGAAGTGAGGACCACTGCTACCTGGAACCTTATCTCCCTTGCCGTTTCGTCAGGCAATTTGGATATGATCAGTTGCACGTGGGAAATTATATCACCAGCTTTAAATTCAAAGATGGGCTTATTGATGGAGCTAGAGGATGGCGTTATTTCATCATGGGTTGTACTGGAGCAACCTTTGCTGTACCCGTAACTTCTCTCTCCATAGAATTGTGCATTCTTTATTCATACGCACAGTTTTATATGTCCATTAATACCTTCCATCATAATTTTGATGTTTTTGGAAGTTTCAGAATGCCCTCCTATAAGTCCACTGGAAGAGAGGAGATACCATCTGTCTCCTCTGATGAAGGTGATGAAACTACTGGTGCAGATGATTATTTGTTGATTTTACCGAGAGGCGTAATAGCTCCGCCAGCAGAATCTCTCATAATTTCTAATAAACAAAAGACTTCTACTCAGAAAGAGCCTTCCCCTCGTAAGAAGAAGCAGACTACAAAAGGTCCTAAAAGGACTTCCACGAATGAGGCCTCTTCCAGGAGTGAACAAATTATTTCCCCTATTAGGGATGATTCTTTGATTAGGGATCCTTCGCCTTTTAAAGAAGGGGCCTCCACAGCCCTAGCTGAAAGTGCTAGAGATTCTTTGCCAGCGACTGCTTTTGCGATTACATATTCCACCGTTACTGGTGATGCTTCTATATCGCCTTCGAGGCCGAGCTCACTCATAATCACTATACCTTTTACAAGACAAATAATGGGACTAGCCCCTCCTTCATCTGTAAATATTTCAAGCGAGATTCCACCCGATGAACCTCGAGTGGATTTGGGTGATGACTGGGATGACAATCCTCAAGCGTTAGTTGGTGTACCCTCCTCTCCAAGTATGATAACTTGTTTTGCATCATTAAGAAATAATTTAGCTATACAGGCTGCAGACGCAATATACATACCATCGGCCATGGGTAAATATTGTCTTTATGCTTTTTAAAAAAAATTTAACATCAAATTGATATTAACTTTCTCTTATCTTATTTTCAGGCGAAGATATTTCTGGGGAAGGTGGAGCTGAAACAACCTCTGTGTTCGTTGCGAATCCAACTACTAAAACGGGTGTGACCACCACAACATTCTCAGATATGATGTCGCTAGCGGAGGTTCAAGTAGAATCTGAGGTGGATAAACTAATCACCTCGACCGTGCCTCCAATCGTTGGAGATATACCTTCGTCAGCATGCCAACAACTTCAACTATTGTTGGTGTCTCTTCTTTTATCGCGCCATATGTTGAAGCAACGACTGTGGCAACATCTTCTGCAGTCATTTCGGAAAGGATTTTTACTAATATTGCTGCCACTCCCAACTTTCGTTCGAGCCTTGCTATGCTAGTTGAACAATACACTATCATATTCTACCTCACTTTGAAAGAATTAATATCCATGGTGCTAGAGAAGAATCTAGGCTTTGATGTTTGAAGACGTCTTCCAGGCTCACTATAGCGCAAATTAGAAATTTTAATGACGCTGAGAGAGCTAATGTGCTAGAGCAAATGGTTAATGGTTTAGAACAACCCATTAACAAATATTTGCAATTATCCAGAGGCAGCATCAATGACTTGGTTCAGGCTGAGTATGACTCCCTAACTTCAAAATTTGCTCATAAGGAAGAAATTTTAAATAAATCCATCCAGGAACATCAATAAGAGATGGAGAAAGAGCAAACAATATTGGTGGAGAGTATTCCTTAGCTATCTCAGTGCCGTGCCGAATGTGAGGGATATAAAGTGAGAATTCAAGAACTGGAAGCTGAACTTGCTCAAACAAAGGAGAGGCTTCTCAAAGCATCACTAGTTCGTGATGTATTGGAGGGCCAAGTGAATACATCTCAACATAATTTGATATATGTGGGTGTCATCCATGCAAGTTTTGCTGATTCTCTATCTAAACTATCTCTCTTGAGCAATGTCGAAGCAAGGCTGGAACTAGCTCGCACCAGAATTTTGAACTCCAGGAATGAAAGGATGGCTGCTTTAGCACAACAAATCCGAGATTTAACTGCTCCTCGCCAATGATGGATTATATACTTTTTTGCTCCTTCTTTACCATGCAATTTGATATTCTCAGAGATAATGAAGATACATTTTCTGACTTTGTGGACCCATCACTTTAGAATATAAATGATAGGCTAAGATGAAAGTGATATCAGAGATAATATGGACATGATATACTTTCGGTAAGGTTTAGCTAAATATATCTATTCAGAGGTAATATGAACATGATAGAATATGATCCAACTAAATTTGTATACAAAATACTATCAGAGGTAATATGGACATGATAGATTTTGAAGTTTCAAATTAGTTAAACATATCTATTTAGAGGTCATAAGAACATGATAGAATATAATTCATCTAATCTTTGTATGTAGTATCATCAGAATAAAATCTTCATCATACTCCATTAAGCAAGGAAGATCAAGCATAGTACTTCTTCAGGAATTTGCCATTGATAGGAGCCATTATTAAATCTCTATTAGGCTTGGCTAATTTATAAGCGTCATTTGAAAATATTGTTTCAATCACATAAGGGCCCTCCTATTTCTTTACGATTATTTGTGTGAACTTCGAATATCGTACCAGAGATAATATGGATGTAGTACAATACCGTGTTTATTGAGGACATCCCACTGGGGGATCCTTGGTAGACCTATTATTTGTTGTGCATGTTAGTGCAAGTAATAGGTTTGAGACAAGTCCTGACAGAGGTAATATAGGCGTGACAGTTTTTTTGGACCTAATACTGCTGGTGTACCTTGGTGAGTACGGGTGATAAGTGGGGATGACAAACGATATCAGAGGTAATATGGACGTGATGATCGATAGCCAAAACTCGGAAGGTTTGCTCAGAGGTAATATGGACATGACAAACTCAGCTTGAGAGAAATATTATGACAGTAGTTCAGAGGTAATATAGACATAAACTAATATCCGAGAAATTTATTGAGGAGTGATTTGTTGAGTATGATCTATCCGAACATGAAAATAGACCAAAGGGTTGCTCCACTGGAGAGATTGATGGGGCGATAGCTTAGAGGCAATATAAGCATGGCTAACGTCTAACAAGATTGGTTTGAATAGTCATTGCGAGAGTGTGCGAGTAGACCTAAGGATTTCTCCGCTGGAGAGATTTTGAGGATCCATTATCCGTTGCATATCCGGGACTCTTGGATACGGATGATGGTTTCTTTTTTACAAGAATTTGTAATGAAGGAGAAAATGTTGCACATAGGCACTTGCTGGGGATAAAGAACCAAGAGTTGATTTGTACATCTGGGTTGTGGACTTATTATCCATGGCGTACCTTTAAGTACAGATAATAAGCTAAAATGACTAGCACTACCAGGGGTTATGCGAACGTGATAGTAGAAAGTCGAAGAGCAGAACTTTACTCATAGGTGATATGGACATAAAAAGTTCTAAAAATATATTACTCAGAGGTAATATGGACGTGGTAAGATATGACTTTGTGGGGACAAAGAAAAATAGGGCAGAGGCGACCGATCTCTTGCAGTGATAGATTCACTCTGCTGGAAAAAGTTGAGAGACGTAGTTCAGAGGTAGTATGGACGTGAACTAATCGATAGTCATACCGAGAGGTTAGGTATGATCCCGATATTTTTGGTGGAAGGAAAAGGAAACAAACCAGAGGTAATATGGACGTGGTTGTTTTCTTTGGATTGAGGACTTCCTGTTGGAGGATCTTTGGTGGACTTATTACTTTTTGCGCATGTAAATGCAAGTAATAGGTTTAAGACAAGCCCTGCCAGAGGTAATATGGACGTGGCAGTTTTCGTAGAACTAACACTACTGGCGTAATTAGAGTTAAGTACGGGTACTAAGTTGAGACGACAACTGATATTAGAGGTAATATGGACATGATAATCGATAGCCGAACCCGGAAAGTTTGCTCAGAGGTAATATAGACATGGCAAACTCGGTCGAGAGAAAAAAAATGTTAGGACAATAGTTCAAAGGTAATATAGACATGAACCAGTGTTCAATAAATTCACTGAAGAGTGGTCTGGTAAGTGAGGATAGACCTGAAGGTTGCTCCGTTGGAGAGACTTTAGGGACTCATCATCCAGTACTTCTTGAAGGGGAAAATTGCTAAATTGGAGTGAGATCAATTTGCAGTGACCGTCTTCTCGTTATAATGCAAAGTGATAACTTTGGCGTCGATCAACTCCTAGATTTTTCTTTTCAGTACATAGCATGCCTTTATGGGGTGATGAATGTACCGATGAAAGAGACAATATTTTGGGTTGTCGACTTTGCCAGCCTTTTTAGGGCATCTGATGTTGGGTAGCCGAAGTTTGTTTTCCTTCATCAATATATTAAAGATTTCAATGATGTGATCATCATTGAAGGAGAAAGTCCCCTTTGGATTTTGGGCTTCCGATACCTGAGTCGTACGGTCCTCAGGGAAGATGGTCATAGTTGCGTCATCTTCGGACTCAGAGGGAATTCTACCCACAGCTTTGGATGCTGCTCTGTTTTGTCGAGGGAGACTACCCCTAGACATGTCATTGTCTGGTTCTTCTTCCTGTAATAACAAAGAATAGTTTAATCGGTCGAAAACTGACCGTTTTGCTTTAGAACAGCAACAGTTAATTATAACCTTATGACTATTACAACAATGTTCTCTAGGGGGTGTAATAGACATATTAGGAGATTCCCTGTCTTTGCGTTTCTGGATCAAGAAATCACGCAAATCAGGAAAATTACCAGAAGAAGAAGAAGAAGGCTTATTCTGCCTTTTTATATCAGTAGGAATGTGTAGATTAGGAACTATGACCCTTTCTCTGTCATAAGAATACAACAGTCCACTCATATAAGTAGCATATGATCCGTCATCTGTCTGAGGAGCGTATCTTCCCATAAAATGAGTCTTCTTTATGCGGACAGACCTATCCTGGCATAATTTAGATTTTTGCATAGGTTCACGTAAAACAAGAAAAGTCCTCAAGCGACCTTTAGCGTCACGTGTAATCTGTAAAGTGGGAACTTTCTTCTCTTGTGGGCATAAAATCTTAGAGGGTGAAGGATTCGCCACTTATTTTCCTCTGATGTAATCAAAGGGTACATCTACCTCATCGTAGATGGGAGATATAATTTTACGCGCAGGGCGTGTTTAAAATTTTCTAATTGGCACTGAGGCCTTGTCAGAAATTTTGTCTACCACATCACAGACGGGAGATGAAGGTTTACGCGCAGGGCACGTCTGAAGCTTCAGGATTGGCACTGACGCATTACCAGAAGTCTTGTCTACCATGTTACAAATGGAAGACAAAGTTTTATGCACAGGGCATGTTTGAGACTTCTGGATTGGCACTGAGACATTGTCAGAAGTCTTCTCTACTACGTCATAGATGGTAGACAAAGTTTTACGCACAGGGTGTGTTTGAGACTTCTTGATTGGCACTGAGGTATTGCCAGAAGTCTTGTCTACCATGTCACAGACGGAAGACAAAGTTTTATGCACAGGACATGTTGGCTGTGTTGTCACAACTTTGTTGATCATTAAGTGAGAGCTTGCAGGAAGGGTAGAGGACGTCTTAGGCATCCACACTTTACGCAGCTTCCTGTTGTTATGGACAGAGGAGGAATGAGAACTACCCCCTGTATGAAGCATGTCTTCATAGGCAGATTGGTCGAACTGGACGACCAAAGTCTTCTTCGTCGATCCAATGGATACAGCATCGTGTTGAGCAATTGCTTTCTCGTCAGAGGAGAAAGTCTTTCCCAGCAGAGTCGACATTTTTGTTTGATGATAAACAAAGATGAGGTTTATACGAAACCTTTTTTTTTTGCTTACAAACAAAAAAAGAGAAAAGTACAATTAATCTTATACGAGGATCTTAAGTACAATAAAATAATTCTGGAGAAGTATTGCTATAGAAGTCTGATCTGCGGTCGATCACTTTGTTCCTTGGACCACACGATGATGAAGAAGTGCTGTAGAAGAGGCTTTAAAAGTTGCAAGTAGGCTCAAATTTCTGTTGTCAAAGTTGTCGGCCAAAACTCTCTGTCTATGCTCTCTTTTTTCTGATCTGATCGTTCTCTCCTACCCTGTGACCAGGGGTCTCTATTTATAGAGATTAATCAAATAACTGCCAGGTTGGCGTAAAAGTCAAGTAACTGTCTTATTGGCGTAAAAGCCAAATAACTGTCTTGTTGGCGTAAAAGGCCAAACTGTGGAGAAAGTTGCATCTTTTACGCTGCGGTTATGATAACTGCTACCCACGTTCCCATGGTCTTCTAAATCTGTGTATGGCACGTGTCCCTTTATAAGGTAACGTGTATAACTGCTTCTCGAAGATCGTGGCATGAAAGCCACGTAGGTAACTTCCCCTGTGTAAAGATGGTTGGCGTAAAAGCCAAGTGACTGTCTTATTGGCGTAAAAGGCCAAATAACTATCTTGTTAGCGTAAAAGCCAAATAACTGTCTTGTTGGCGTAAAAGGCCAAACTGTGAAGAAGAAGACTTTCTTTACGCTGCAGTTATGATAACTGCTACCCACGTTCAAATGATCTTCTGAATCTGCGTATGACACGTATCCCTTTATAAGGTAATACGTATAACCGCTTCTCGAAGATCACGGCATGCAAGCCACGTAGGTAACTGCCCCTGCGTAAAGATGGTTGGCGTAAAAGCCAAGTGACTGTGTTATTGGCGTAAAAGGCCAAACTCTACGTAAAACTTGATGATTCATGAATAATAGATAACCAGCGTAAAATAGCCAATTATCCATCACGACTGAGGTCTTGAGCATATTTTGGACTAAATAGCCTTATCATGTACCTTTGCAAATATAGCTGAGTTGGCTTATTTTAAGGAGATAACATACGGCGTACTCATATAGTTGAAAATAGCCTGGTTGGCGTAAAATACAAGGATGGTGATGTGAGCGTATTAGTCACAGTTTTAGCTTTCTCAGTCATGACAAAATTTAAGAATAGAACAAAATCTCGTGCATTAAATGCAGAGATATGCCTCCATCTCGTGCATTAAATGCAGAGATATGCCTCGAGCTCTGTACAAGAAACAGCTTTTGATGTGGCGTCTGATTTCATCTTATCTTGAGCGTAAAAACGTATTTCTGTCCATGTAGAATAGACAACATATTTTTTGAATGCGTAAAAATGACTTGTACCAAGAATATGTCACTAAATGATAACCTGGGTCTCTGTGCAAAATTATCATCACAGCCGTCCTCTCGATCATCGTGCAGTACTTTTGTCAGATGTCAGGTTCACTGATTTGTCTGATAAATTCATCCAAGGAATACGAAGAGTTCCTCGTACAACTTTACGCTTGAAGCTCTACTTTACGCGGAATAGCCTTGACGCTCTATTTTAAGCCAAACAGCCTTGAAGCTCTGTTTTACGCGGAACAGCCTTGACGCTCTATTTTATGCCAAACAGCCTTGAAGCTCTGTTTTATACGGACAGCTCTAAAGCCATATTTTATGCCACACATACTTGAAGCTCTATTTTACGTGTACAGCTCTGAAGCCATATTTTATGCCACACAGACTTGAAGCTCTGTTTTACGCGGACAGCTCTGAAGTCCTATTTTTTGCCAAACAGTCTTGAAACTTTATTTTACACGGACTTCATATATTTTGGGGGTTTTGACTGTAAAATATGCGAATAATTTTCCAGCATATTTCATGCTTCTACACCTATACTCTCTGCCTCGATCACTTATAAGTCTCTTAATTTGTTGCCATGTGTGACGTTCAGCTTCAGCCCTGAACTCCTTGAACGTCTCGAATGCTTTATACTTTGATTTGAGCAGATAGATGAATGCATACTTCGAGTAATCATCGATGAATGTAATAAAATACTTCATATTGGCCTTTGTGGAGAACTGTTTAAAGTCACAGATATTTGAGTGCACCAACTCCAGAAGATCTGTGCTTCGGTTAACCCGTTTGAACGAATTTTTGGTGATCTTTGTCTGCACACAGACCTCACACTTCTCTACCTCCTTACCCCCACATTTGGAGATAAGACCTAGACTAGACATCTTGTTTATTCTTTTACAATGAACATGTCCAAGTCTATTATTCCATAACTCAAGAGAATAACCAGAAGAAGGGTTTGCATTTATCATTGTAGCAGGAGTTACAAGTTAAAGTTTGAACATCCTTTCGGTACAGAAAGCTTTTTTGAAGTATGTTCCTTTGAAAGATATTATCATTTGTCCAGCATTAATGTCCATCCTCAAGCCTGCATTGCAGAGCAGACTTTCTGAGACCATATTATTGGCTATTATTGGTACATGTACATGCTTCACATCCTGAAGTATTAGCGACTTCCCGGAAGTCAGGTTCAGTACCACCTTTTCGGTCCCTAGTACTTTAGCTTGAGTTTGGTTCACCACCATAACCTTCTCAGAAGTAGGCTTATATGTAGTGAACAACTCCTTCTTTGAGCAAACATGGCAGGATACGTCAGTGTCCACCTATCAGTCAGAGTCGACACTAGTCATGACAACCTGTGCAATCATAGCAACCATGTTAGGCTTACCTTGCTTTGTTTGTTTGGGCTTAGATCTGTATTCACTCCGGTAGTGGCCCTTCTTGCCATAATTGAAGCAAGTCACTTCAGACTTGGGATTTGGCTTTGGTTTGAATGAAGCCGACTTCACCTTCATATGGTTGAAGTCCTTCTTTTTCTTGTTGTGAGAAGCCTTCCGCTTTCCCTTGGAATCACCAGTATGCACCAAGTTGGCTTTTACTAAATATTTGGACAGGAAATCCAACTTCAATTATCCCTTGACCTCATCTTCAATGTGAATCCAGTGAAGAAGATCTTCGAGTTGGATCTCCATCTTCTTATGGTATATGTCAGTATTGAACCAGATCCATCCTGGAGGAAGCTTGGTGACGATAGCCCCCACCATGAACTTATCTTCATATTTTATGCCCTCTTCCTCTAGCTTATGCTGCATCTTCAGAAATTCCTTGACTTGTGGCAGCATTACCTTCTCGTCTTCAAATTGCAAAGTGAAAAACTTTTCAACAAGAGGATTTTAGACATCTTTTCATCAGTTTTGTATTGCTTCTCAAGAGCTTCCCAGACGTCCTTTGCATTCTTCTTCTTGCTGTAAGACTCTGTCATCGAGTCCTCCATTTCATCGAGGATCAATAGCCTACAGAGGTCATTGTCTTCTTTCCACTTATTGTGCATATCTTGTGCTAAACCAACTTCAAGTTCTTCTCCATATTCAGGGATAGTAGGTTCTGGATCAACCAACACATAAGCAAATTTGACATGACGAAGATTCAGAGATATCTTCCTCTTCTAAATGTTGTAGTATTCGCCATCAAACTGATCAAGCTTGTGAAAGCTAGTATCGAGAAGGTTCGATCGATTCTCCATCTTACTCAGATCTTACTTTAAGATTATTAGTCCCGAGGCTTAACCAAAGAAAATAGAACCAAAAGTTGAAGTTAAGATTAGGAGTTCACATAAGAGTTCCCTTCCTGATATCTCTTAATCCAACAAGAAGACAATATAAAAAAATTTATTACAACTTGAAATAAGATAATAAATGAATCAGAGAAAACTATCTTCTCGTTCTTCCTTGCAATTGTAGTTGCAAATGGACAGAACATAGTGACAACTAACAGAAGAGAGGAGGAGGAAGAAGAAGAAGAAGAAGAAGAAGAAGAAGGGACTTTGCTTGCTGGGGTGATAAAGATCACCGTTGCTCAAAGAAAGATTTGTCCCATACGATCTGCTCCCAAGAACCAGCAAGTTCACGTAGAACTTTTGGAACACTCGCTGTCACCTCTGTCTGGACTCACACGAACTCCCTGGACTCCAATGGTGGCGGAAGCAACAACTCTCTTCTTATCCTCTTTTTTTGAAGTAAGTCCTCAAAGAGACACGAAAAGAGTATTTATAGAGAGAGGATGAAAACCCTAGCCGTCCAACAGTTATAGAAAGATAGGAACAAATTAATTATGAATCCCTAAAAGATAGGCACATATTAATTTTAAATCCCCCAAAAAATGGATCTGAATAACATAACGTATCTTTCCACAATTGTTCAAATATATCCGCAACAGAAATAGTGCATACGACAGTCCAAGCCGCAACGCATGCCGCAGCGCAAGCCGTAACACATGCAAAAATGCATACGACAACCTATGCGTCAGCCCATGTGGCAGTCCAAGCGACCGTGCACGAGAGAGCACATCAAAGGCTCATAAGCACCTGAGCCGATGCTGAGCAGCGCATGCGGCAACCCATGCATCAGCCCATGCGGCAACCCATGCGACAGCACATGCGACTCCCATGCGGCATCCCATGCGACCGCGGATGACATGAGGGATCACATCAAATGCGCACAAGTGCCTGTGCTGATGCTTTAAATCGTATGTGACAACTCATACGGCAATCCATGCATCCGTCCATGCGACAGCCCATACAGCAACCCATACGCGGCAGCCCATGCGATCGCGCATGAGAGAGCGCATCAAAAGCGCCTATACCGATGCTGACGACCCATGTGAAAGTGGATACGGCAGCCCATGCCATGGCACATGAGAGAGCGTATCAAATACGGACAAGTGCCTGCGCTAATTCTCTCATCAAATGCGTACAAGCGCAAGCGCCGATGTTGACGCCGATGCTCTCATCAAATGCGCAAAAGCGCCTGTGACGATGCTAATATGCTAAGTGCAAAGTGCGCCAACAAAGTGCCACTTTGTGCCCTTAAGTCCGATTCCGAGTCCGAGTCTGAGTCCGAATCCGAGTCGCTAAGTCCCTTTGGCCGAACCACATAAATTTTTATTTTTGCGGGTTTAAATTTTTTTGAGGTGTTATCTGATTTCTTTTTTTTCTGATGTGCCCTAACAAAGTGGTATTAGAGCCCAAGGTTACAAAGGCTGATTTGGACGGCTTTAATTGGCTCAAGACAGATTGGGCTGAACGTTCATGTATATAATCAAATTATATTGGCTCTCTTCTCAAGGTAAAGTTATGAGCATCTTTCATAAGGTTGTCTGGGTGTCACACATTCGTAGGAAGATGGATGAGACCTAAGGTTGGAGATAGTTACACAGTCTCCTTTAAAGGTAGGCCTGACACATCCAAAATAGAGCAAGATATTATGGCTGACACACAATAATGGTGTGGATTAACGTGTCGGTTTAGCTCTGTGATCGAACGGATCGAGATAATAATATAATAAATCTTCTAGGTACTCGACTGGCGAAAACGAACAAAAGTAGCAGGCATACTTGGTTGCTCGAGTAGCAAAAATGAGCTAAGATAGAGATTGTTGGATTGTATCTTATTTTTAGTTGAGCGTTCAAAGGTAGTAACAATAAAATTGATAATTTAGTCCCACATCGAATAGAAACTGGAATAATACGGTATAAATAATTAAAATTAATTAAAGTCTTCCATGAATTCTTTTTTAAGATATATGGTCTGATCATATCTCATATCATATAGACCAACTCATGTTTGGGTCGTTCTACATTCCCAACAGTTTATTTAATTAACTAATACAACAGTCCTGACAAGTTATAAACTGTAGCACTCAAATGACATTGGTGTTATAAACTATTAGTCCCGAGGCTTAACCAAAGATGATAGAACCGGAAGTTAAAGTCGAGATAAGGAGTTCACATAAGAGTTTCCTTCCTGATATCTCTCGATCCAATAAGAAGACAATATAAAGGATCTGATTACAACTTGAAATAAGATAATAAATGAATCAGAGAAAACTATCTTCTCGTTCTTCCTTGCAATTGCAGTTGCAAACGGAAAGAACAGAGTTACAACTCACAGAAGAGAGGAGGAAGAAGAAAAAAAGAAGAAGAGACTTTGCTTGCTGGGGTGATAAAGATCACCGTTGCTTAAAGCAAGATTCGTCCCACACGATCTGCTCTCAGGAACCAACAAGTTCATGTAGAACTTCTAGAACACTCGTTGTCACCTCTGTCTGGACTCACACGAACTCCCTGGACTCCAATGGTGGCGGCAGCAGTAGCAACTCTCTTTGTTCCTCTTTTTCTGAAGTAAGTCCTCGAAAAGACTAGAAGAGAGTATTTATAGAGAGAGGATAAAAACCCTGGCTGCCCAACAATTACGGAAAGATAGGAACAGATTAATTATGAATCCCTAAAATATAGACACATATTAATTTCAAATCCCTCAAAAATTGGATCTGAATAACATACCGTATCTTTTCATTAACATTCAAATATATCCGCAGTAGCAGTGCATGCGGCAACGCAAGCCGCAGCGTATGCGATAACGTATGCCGCAGCACATGCGATAACGCATGGGGCAACACATGCGTCAGCTCATGCGATGGCCCATGCGGCAACCCATGCAGCGATGCATACGGCCGCCCATGCAGCCGTCCATGAGGCAGCCCATGCAGCCGCCCATTCGGCAACCTATGCGACCGCGCATGAGACAACACATCAAATATGCACAAGCACCCATGCCGATGCTGAGTAGTGTATGCGACAACGCATGCGACAACCCATGCGTCAACCCATAAGACAACCCATGTTGTAGCATATGCGACCACCCATGTGACAGCCCATACGATCGCCCATGACATAAGAGAGCGCATCAAATGCACACAAGTGCCTGCGTCGATGCTGAGCAGCGCATGCGATAATGCATGCGGCAACCCATGCGTCAGCCCAAGCGACAACCCATGCGGCAACCCATGAGGCAGCCCATGCGACCACGCATGAGAGAGCGTATCAAATACGCACAAACACCTGCGTCGATGCTGATGATGCCAGACCCTGATCTTCCGCTAGGCGCGAATTACCGTGCCATCGCTCCCGCGGGACGATCTTTTCCATCTGGGCGTAATGCAACACGAGCCTAAGCTGCGCCCGTGCAAGGCTATGATCCGAACATGTGATAAGATATCAAAGGCACAGAGTCGCATAGATAGTCTGAGTGCAGCATAATAAGAAATGAACATGCGATTGGTAACAAATTCACAGAGTCATCAATAGCGGAAGCATTGAATAACACAAGTATAGTAGTAAAACATGCTCTTTATTGATATTAAAAAAGTATTACAAGCGACGCTAGGCCGAGATTATAAGTCGCTCAAGCCTCTCTCTCTCTGAAATGATAAAAGCGTGCCAAGTGGCTAAATTATGGAATGATACATAGACGATGTTCTAACACTATGTCTTGTATATGTGCTTCAGTTTTGGACGCAATGCTCCAAGGCTCCAGAGTGAACTCCATGCACGAAGGGAGTTTTCGCACCTGTAAACCCCCAGATTTTTTAGATTTTTAAAAATAAATTTTCGAGAATTTTCTGTAATTTTAACTAATTAAAATAAATAATTTTTGGTATTAAATTAATTGTGTGATTTTATTAAATATTAAAATAATATAAAAATAATATTTTTGGGTGTAAAATAAATAATTAGATATAGTATAATTTTTCTGGAATTTATTGGACTCCAGAACTATTTTTAAAGACCTAAAAACTAAAGTTTTTAAATAAACTAAAATAAACCAACCTGAACCGGATTGAACCAACCAATTTAAACCTAAAATAAACTAAATCCAGTTGAACCAACCCAACCCAAATAAACCCTAGCGGATCGGATTCGGATCCGAACCCGACCCATCAACCCGACCCGACCCTTAAACTATTGCAACAGTAACCCCTATTCCCCCGACTTTCCCGGTGCCACTTCTCCTCCCCGCCCCATCGCCTCCCCCAACGGCCATACCCCACTCCTATAAAACCCTAGACCCGGCAACCCCCATCGACGGTTCCCCAGCCATCGCTGATCATAGCCCCGGTCATCCCCACCACTTCGCCACCGCCACCATCCCCCGGCGAAGTCGAACCCCTCACCGCAATCTCCAACGTCAAACACCGTCAACCGAGCTTCTCCAGCACCACTGAGCTTCCCAGCATTGACGATGCCTCCGTCCCGAGCCTCCGTCGTGACCTTCGCCGCCGCCAGTACAGACGAGCACATCAGCCGCACAGCGCCGCCGCCGCCGGCCGAGCACCGTCACCCCGTAGCCGTCGTGCCTCGCCGTTCTGTCGCAAGTAGCATAAAGGTACACGTCTTTCGGCGCACGTAACTCTCTGTACATAGATTCAATTTCTGTTCTGTCAAATTATGCACGTAGACAGTGTGACCATCTCGAAACTCGTGTAAATAGTTCGGGATATCGCGTCCTGTGTCGGTCGCAAACTGCGACGCAAAAACAGGAAAATTTACCCTAATTCTGAAAATTTAGAATTTGTCCCGAACTCCCAAGTTCACGACCATTTTACACACAACCTGTTAACTAATTCTAAGATCCACCCAAATAGTTAATTAAACCTCATAACCGAGTTTTAAACCCTATTTTTAGTTTATTTTATTTAGCTGTAATTTGCATGTTATTCGAGGGTAAAAATGACCCAAAATGTGGTTTTTTAAAAACCCTGATTTTTTTGGAACTGGGTGCACTCTGCTAAATGAGGTGACTTGGTCATGTGCGAATTTTACTAAAAGGTATGCACCGTCAATACGGACATATAAAATTTTACGGAAGTTGATTTGGATGTGCGTGCACACCGGAATCAACGCGTATCCGTCGACAACACCCCGTATTGGTCCTATTCTGAAACTTATTGTAACTTTGTGTGTACTAGTCGTTTCGAAATGAAACTTATGTCATCGGACTCATAGCGATACGCTGGTCCTGTGACCCAAGTTTGGCTCAATTCTGAGAATATTGACAAAATTCCGTATCGTGGGCCCTACGGCTCCACTTGACGGACAATTTTGTGATCGGCTTATCGGAATTCAGTTCTGGATATTCCGTTGGATTTGTATCGTTGTTCTGGACTTGTAGACACTAAGTTTGACGAATTTTGAGAACTTTATTTCTAGCATGTTTCTCGGTGCGAAGTGGGCCACATGTGGACCCTATTTTGACCAGGAACTATCAATTTTGTCTCTGTGTCCAAATTAGACTTATGGACAGGTAATTCTAGCTATTTGATATCTTCTGAGCATGATGGTAATATTTATTTCAGCAACCGGAGGAGTACCTGCAAATTTTGCTGATACTAGAGCAGCAGTTAAAAATCAAATCCCAGGCAAGTGTACCTTGCCAATCTTGCAGTACTTGCTAATAATATTCTCTTAATTTATTTACATGATGTATCTGTTCAACTTAGGACCGTGTGATATTACTTAACGTTCGAACAAGATTCCGGTATCAACGTCGAACAAGATTCCGGTATCAACGTCGAACGCGGAGTTGTGTAACGTCACCTAGAGATTGATATCGGAACCCTATATATCTTCGTGCATATCAAGTACGTCATACCATAGGACACTTGACACTGTTCATGAGACATAATCTTCCTGAGATATTCATGGTAATTCTGTATAGGATACATGATTCGTGGCAAGGACTTTATACATATGCTTAGCTATCATTATGACTCACTACATCAGTTAGAGGTCATGATCTTGCATGTCATGGATATGAGACGTATGATTATATTGGGTGGGGAGAGTATTACCATTTAAAGGCTGATTATATTATATATATGTAGTTTTCTGGAGGTGTCTTAGACTCTGACACAGAGCTTTGGCACAAGTTCTGGCCCTTCGAGATAAATGCTGCTATGGGTTTCTCCGACACAGAGCCTATGGTAGTTTCAGCCTAAGTATGATTAATGCTCTCATTTGCATATCACTTAGTTGGTTACTTAGTTTTCCCTATTGATACATTTTATATATATTGTATTTATTTGGCTTGAGTTATTCTTGTACCTTACTATGTCCCCTGAAGACCTGGAATCCGGATTATGTCCCCAGATTTAGCAGAGGAGATCTACCCCGAGGTATACGGGATAAGAGCAGACATTGGAGCAGTACCAACACTAGAGGACGAGGTGATCGCCGAGGATTTCTCCTGAGTATCTGGTTATTATACCCAGTTTTTCTATTGTTAGTATCTTATTTTTTATTTATTGAACTGCTATACCAAACTCATTATCGGGTTGTTCCCCGAGATATGTTTTATTAAGACTTGATGTTGCTTTATATTTCATATAGATTGTATTTATTTTTGTGGATGAGATTAGTACCATAGACCCTTATTATTGTATTACAGCTTAAGTACACCCTGATGGGTCCATTAAATTGGGTTTGTCCATCGATGTGTGCTGCTGGTCATTGTCACATGTCTAGTCCCTCGGTATTTTAGGACTGGGGTGTGACAGCACGGAACGAGGTTCTTCCATATCCAGCAAACAATATGGTGGGTTATCAGTCATGAATGCACTGGTGGGGAGGCTTCTCGCCTGCTCGATAAATCCAAACACATTATATAAGTTTCGTGCACCATCTATTAAGTTATCTTTCTAGTCTTGACTTAGGATCAGTTTTATAGCAATGATGTAAAGCCTAACTCGTGTGGCAATATGCCGTACGATATACAAAGGAACATGGAGAGACTTACCAATTTACCATTCGTCCTTCCCTGTCCAAGGTAAACCAAATTAAACCAAGCACGAGCATATATAATAAAATCCAGGGGCAATAGCATATGCAAACACATATGTCGTGAGCGAGGTTACGTTTCGGGTGCACGATTACACGGATTACTCAGGTATTTTGCAGAAGATGTTTAAGTATTTCAATTTTATGCAAGTGTCTCATACTCATATCGTTCAGGTGTTTCAGTTTACTAGATGCGATATAATGACTCGCATGCGGATTGCCGCTAAGCGAGGATGACTTATCTATATGAACAGGAGTCGCTGGCATAGCCATAAACGACGAGTTTTAATCATGGGACAGAAATAATATGCAATATAGGTAGCGAGCCCCGCTATATGTCATTTCTTCCTCTAACAGAAAATTATTTAGCCTAAGAGAGAGAATGCGTGAAGGATCGGATCGGCCCCAGTGTCCCGGAGACCGTCCGTAGGAACCCATTTCAATACCTTGTGCACAAGTTGTCCGCGACATGCAAGTCTTGGGTTTTAGATTTACGAAAATTTATGACATATTAATTCTTTATTCTTGTTCAGAACGAGTATGCTCCATGATCTATGATTCTTGCTTTACTTGACATGATTCTCGTTCAGAGTTAAACTTGACTTGATGCATTCCCCTGGTTTGGGGACTGCCTTGGCGACCTAACGGTCCCGGATACTTGCAGGTTCATGTTGCACAAAAGTACTATTTTATAGTCTTCTGGCTAACTAGATGCATGCACGATACGAATATTGTTACTTGATTATGGCATAGATTATATGACAAGCATTAAAATGAGGCAACGAGTACAAACTACACGTAAGCAGGCAAGCATGCATTTATATAAAATATAAGAATTTATATTGGCACGGGTCTAAGCGTAAAGTGAGGAGTAAAACTGTAAAGGGATATACCGAGCGACATAATCTAGGGACGTGCAGTGTAAACAAGTGAATAGTGCACTACGGAGAGTATATAACAATCAACTCAAGGCATAGCGGGGTCTTCTTGCAACAAGCAAAGTTAGCATGCGAGGGTCCATTTATAAGCAAAGTTTTATTTCCATGTTCTAACACAAGCAATACAATTTTGGATTATTCCTTTAGCTATGTGCGTTATAATCTTTATTAGCATGCAGGGGATGATTCACCTAACGACTAGCATGTATCGTCCATATTTTAAGTGTGCTGGCTAAGCAAAGACAAGTTTATCATCGCCACCCACCTTAGCGATGATTTGCCTCGCTCGAGCGATACTCTGAGCGAGCCTTTGAAAGTCTAAGTCTGAACTCCTGATGTGCCAAGTCTGGAAATCTTTTGCCTCAAACGAGTCTTCTCGCTGAGCAAAGTGGGTCGAGTCGTTGCAAATTGTGCCGTTTGAATCGGCTGTCCGCTTGAATGAAATGATTCATTATAGACGACCCATGCGACAACGCATGCGGCAGCCCATACGACAACCTATGCGATCGCACATGAGAGAGCGTATCAAATGGGCACAAGAGCATGTGCTGATGCTCTCATCAAATGCGCACAAGCACCTACGTCGATTCTGATGCCGATGCTCTCATCAAATGTGCACAAGCGCCTACATTGATGCTGACGTGCTAAGTGTGCCAACAAAGTGCCACTTTGCGCCCTTGAGCCCGAGTCCGAGTAGTAAAGCCCCTTTGGTCGAACCACATAAATTTTTATTTTTGCGGGTTTGATTTTTTTTCGAGGTGTTATCTGATTTCTTGATTTTTTTCTGATGTGCCCTAACAAAGTGGTATCAGAGCCCAAGGTTACAAGGGCTAATTTGGACTGCTCTAATTGGTTCAAGAAAGATTGTGCTGAACATTTATGTATATAATCGGATTATATTAGCTCTCTTCTCAAGGTAAAGTTAGGAGCATCCTCCATAAAGTGGTCTGGGTGTCACACATTCATAGGAAGACGGATCAGACCTAAGGTTGGAGACAGTTACATGAATCAACTTTAAATGTGGGTCTGATATATCCAAAATAGAGCAAGATATTGTGGCTGACACACAATAATGGTGTGGATGAACGTGTCAGTTTGGCTCTGTGATCAAATAGATCGAGACAATAATATAATGAATCTTCTAGGTACTCGGCTGACGGAAACGAACAAAGGTAGTTGGCATGCTTGGTTGCTCGACTAGCAAAAATGAGCTAAAATCCAGATTGTTGGATTGTATCTTATTTTCAGTTGAGCGTTCAAAGGTAGTGACAGTGGAATTGATAATTTAGTCCCACATCGAATAGAAAATAGAATAATACAGTATAAATAATTAAAATTGATTAAAGTCTTACATGAATTCTTTTTTAAGATATATTGTCTGATCAAATATCGTATCATATAGACCAACTTATGTTTAGGTCGTTCTACATTCCCAACAGTTTATTTAATGAACTAATACAACAGTCCTGACAAGTTATAAACTGTAGCACTCAAATGACATTGGTGTTATAAACTGTTAGTCCCGAGGCTTAACCAAAGATGATAGAACTAGAAGTTGAAGTCGAGATTATGAGTTTACACAAGAGTTTTCTTCCTGATATCTCTCGATCCAACAAGAAGACAATATAAAAGATCTGATTACATGTAAACCCCCTCAACCAAAATTAGACCTACTTGGCTTAGATAGAGAGACTAGGGTTAGTTTGAATCCAATTAGAAATAGAACACGGTATTTTAGATAATTTTATAATATTTATATCACATAGTGTACCTTACCGTTGCTTCGATAATTGGAGCACTACACTAGCCATTCCCTTTCTACAAATTTCACACCCATGTCCTAGACGTGCCCGTCTTCCATTCTGACCTTTGTGTAACTTATAATTATACTCTCTTGTGCTACATTTTAGTCGCACAATATTCGTCGCAAATATTATTATTTAATTCTAAATAAATTTAACTTTGTATCTTTGTGCGTTCCAATCGAAATTGGAGACACAATCTTGACCCGTTTTGTGCAACCCAAATTATGACAATATTATATTCTGAGTCTTCTGTATCCATGATATTTGTGTCCCATCTAATTTTAATCTCATGTACTTTTAATTAATTTTAGAACACCAATGATATTAATTTTAATTAAATTAAACCAAAAATCTAACTTTGTGTAATTTCCCAATTGTTAGGTACTTCTATGCAAAAGTGCATTAAGGTGTCCACCCCATTGGACACAACTCATGAAGGAACCCATTTTTCCTTCATGTGAATTTTCTCCAATTTTTGGAGTGTGTAACACTCAACATCAACCATCATCAAACCATAGCCATCCATTTTGAATCTATGTAATCATAGCCTTTGAAATTCTACATGACAAGCCAAGGCCTTTTTCCAAGGGTTTGACCAAGCCAATTTTCTAGGTCTACCTAACACCTTTACATATATATATATATATATATATATATATATATATATTCTTTTCCTTTCTTTATTTTTCCTTTCTATTCCTAAACCTAACTAATACCCAGCCGTACCCTTTCTCATCTTCCCTATTCACCATCTTCTTCTCCTTCTTTCATATAGCCGACCAGAGATGCCAAGTCCGGTCACCCTCATCCCTTTAACCCAGCTCCGGAGCCCTGAGCCACCGTTCTCTTCCACCTCCCCTCATCACATCCCCGCTGAACCCCTCCGCCTAGGCCAACCCGACAGGAGCGCACTCGACCGACCGCCTGAAAGCCTGCACGACCGCCTGCACGACCGGAGCTATCCCGACCCTGCTGTCAGTCGCCACTTCCTCCTCGTCACGACCAGAACATGACCGGAGATGACTCCCCTCCGCCTGTTTCGATCGAGCAGCCCCGTTGTTCTCTCCCCGCCGAACGTCGAAGTCGACACGAGCAGCCCGCTGATCCCTACCGACTCCCCACGACGCCGCGACTGAAACCGACGACATTCCCTCGATGACTCGACAGCAACCAATCCCCTCTTTGACTGAACGACCCTTCCCTCGACTCGAACACCCCCTCATTCACGCGCGCACAGGTTTTAGATACTCTTTTCATGTTGTGTACGCATATGTGCGCATATGCGTATATCATTCATTTGGTATATATATATATATATATATATATATATATATATATATATATATATATATATATATATATATATATATATATATATATTATGCGTATATTATTCAATTGGTATACATATGTATATATAGTTATTCATTAGTATATGTATCCAATTGCTATGCATAAAATTATTGGTTGTTATATACATATATATCTTTGGTATATATAAATATTGTAAGTAATTAAATACTATGCTAGTTAGGACTATGAACATAATTGTATATATATATTATGCCCTAATATTAATTACGGATATTCCGTATTTACCTTGATCATGTGACCCTGTAAATTGTTAGTAGACTGCCTTATGTACACTGACGTACTGGCAAGACCGTGTTATTTTGACTGTCTGATCTTGCACAGCAATTACAGACGTAAAACTCGCATAATTAGACGCATAGTTGACCCTGTTTGATGTGCTAGTGTAATGGCTGATGTTGTATTGTATTATATTATATTATATGTATATAGGACCATTGGATTGTTCTGCGAGACTTCAGGAGAAGATTATTGGTACTATGCAGTTTTCTTGCCAGGCAAGTATACATTGCCATTGTACTGTAATTTATATTCCATATGTTGCATGCATTTTATTTCTGCTTATTAGTTTATATATTTAAACTGTTATATATAAACTGCGCATCCAAGGAAACTTGGGTGCAACAACGGTGTCGTCGTATTCTGTTTTTATTATGTAATGTATGTTGACCTAGTTTATGAGACCACCCCATTATCATGAGGTATTCTTAGGTTTTATTGGCCGTGACACAGATGTTACACGAGTGTGAGTCTCATGTAGGACACAGACCTGCGAGATAGGCTGGCCTCCTGTACATATGGGACGTGCGTTAGGGATAACTGCTGATAGAAATTGTATGTTAGAAGACTTAGCAGTTATCAGTAGTCCATGGACATAGACTATTGTAGTACGGTGGTCCAATTCTTGTCCTTGTTTGGTTGTAGGGTTGGGCTATTGTACTAACGATAGGCTATGAACCAAAGTTATGAGGTCGATACTTGCACTCCGTCTTGACATAGTAGCTAAAACGTGTCATGGATGTGACATGCTTAGAGCATGGGGTGGGAAAAACAACAAGTAAGGCATTTAGGCTCATTTGCACTTTTCTTTCTATAACCCGTACGCTCCACCGGAGATATGTGGCGGTGATGACCCCTATATTACTGGCGGCCTCTGGCGTTCAAAAGATGACATGCTTTGTAGGCCCCTGATTCTCCAAGAGAATCATACAAATTTTATTTATGGCCAGATAGCCCACTTGTTGGAAAGTTGTTCTCAAACTGCATTCACATAGATGGTTAGGCGACCCATTGGATATTTATTTTTAGTACTTTATTAGCATGCTTCTATGTATCTTGTTATGTCCCTCTGAGGACCTAGTCCCTTTCCAGGTGTAGATGTTCATGACTTAGCAGGAGCGCATATCCGGACTTGCTACTTATATTTCGAGGAGGTCTTCTCTTCGAGCCTCATTGATTGTTAGTTGATATACTTATATTGTTTTGTTTATCTTATATCCTAGTTTGGTAGTAGATTTGTTTCCACCCAACTATCATCCTTTGATACTTCATATTGAGATTTAGTTACATAGTTATTGGTTATTTATTTCTTTATGATTTCTGTGGATGAGATTTAGAGTTATGTCCTGTGACTTGTGATAGTTTATACCACTTATGAATTATTGTTCATAATACAGCGTACGTATGTGTTATGGTTTCCATATATTGGAGTTGCCATATACATGCGGCTGGCATGCTTACGTGTTCCTAGTCCTACGTATTTTGGGACTGGGGCGTGACATTACAACTTGAAATAAGATAATAAATGAATCAGAGAAAACTATATTCTCGTTCTTTCTTGTAATCACAGTTGCAAATGGACAGAACAGAGTTATAACTCACAAAAGAGAGGAGGGGGAAGAAGAAGAGACTTTGCTTGCTAGGATAATAAAGATCACCGTTGCTCAAAGCAAAATTTGTTCCATACGATATGCTCTCAGGAACCAGCAAGTTCACGTAGAACTTCTGGAACGCTCGCTGTCACATCTATCTGGACTCACACGAACTCCAATGGTGGTGACAATAGCAACTCTCTTCGTATCCTCTTTTTCTGAAGTAAGTCCTCAAAGAGACACGAAGAGAGTATTTATAGACAGAGGGTGAAAACCCTAGCCGCCCAACAGTTACAGAAAGATAAGAACAAATTAATTATGAATCCCTAAAAGATAGGCATGTATTAATTTCAAATTCCGCAAAAAACGAATCTGAATAACATACCGTATCTTTCCATAACCGTTTAAATATATCCGCAACAGCAGCAGCGCATGCGGCAGCGCAAGCAGCAGCGCATGCCGCAACGCATACGACAACCCATACGACAACCCATGTGTCAGTCCATGCAACGGCCCATTCGGTAACCCATGCGCCAGCGCATGCGACAACGCATGCGGCCGCCCATGGGACAGCCCATGTGGCAGCCCATGCGACCGCCAATGAGAGAGCGCATCACATGCTCACAAGTGCCTGAGCCGATGTTGAGCGCATGCAACAACGCATGCATCAATCCATGCGTCAGTGCATGCGATAGCGCATACGGCCGCCCATGCATCAGCCTATGCGACCGCGCATGACATGAGAGAACGCATCAAATGAGCACAAGCGCCTGCGCCGATGTTGAACAGCGCATGCGAACGCATGCAGCAACCCATGCGACAACCAATGAGACCGCGCATGACAGAGCGCATTAAATGCGCACAAGCGCCTGCGCCGATGTTGATGACCCATACGACAGCGCATGCGGCAGCCCATGCGACCGCGCATGAGAGAGCGCATCAAATGCGCACAAGCGTCTGCGCCGATGCTGACGTGCTAATTGCAAAGTGTGCAAACAAAGCGCCACTTTGCGCCCTTGAGCCGAGTCGATTTGGAGCTAAATTTTAAGAGAATGACAAAAAATATAAATGGTTTCATTAAGGAGTTAATCCTTCTTCATCGTAATAAAATACCCCCACATGGCACCCATGTGTCTCACCACATCCCATGTGCACACCTCAACACAAGCAAAGGATTATATTGAGATACCACTTTGTAGTGTAGCCAATGTGGGACTATCTTTCATAGTCCAAACACAAAAACACTAACATAAATATCACGCATGTGGGTGTCGGACTATATTACACACCAAGTAGGATTGTTTAATTCAAAAATGTGTTTCACAATCAAATTATTTAATTCAGCACACGGTACATGCTCAAAGTTTTTTTTCCCCAACAAATATACAAAATCTAGTTATTTAGTACATCATGTAATATGTGGCCAAATTATTTAATTCAACGAATTATGTAACCAAATAATTGCAACAGATGACATAATTTGTGTCCAGATCGGTACTTGTCGTCAACTGCAAGGTGCTGGAGCATAGCATAGCATAGCATAGCATAGAGACAGCCTTGTTTCAATAGAGAAGCTTAAGAGTAGGGGTGAACACTATTAGGTTTTGGAACGAAAATTGAATAGAATCATGTAAGACATTCAGACTGAATAATTAGAGATTCTGTAAAAAAAATTGATCCGGATCTGATTTCGAAAATACTGAAAAAAATTATTCTATAATTGAATAAGATTTACAATTATAAAAATATTTTTAATTCTACGTATATTTTATCATTAAAAATATATATATTTTAAAAATAATAATATGTATGTGTTTTGAACTCCAATTTTAATAATTTAACAACTAGTCCAATTTTGAATACAGTTTTAAAATACAACAAATATACGTATAAAAATTATAATTTTTAATATAATTTAACTATGATGTCAACTTTGGGTCTGATTCATTAAACAATAGATGTAGTCCAATCGATTAAACCGAATAGATTATTCGGTTTGGTTCGATTTCTGTTTTGTCTAATTTTGATTCTATTTTGATTTTAATTTTTTTTTATTAATTCAGTTTTGACAATTTCGATTCAGTAATAAACCGATCGCTCACCATGATTAGAAGAAAGAACTTTATTGTGTGTATCTACTAATATCAGTTGCTCACAATAAGTAGTACATGCGTGCTAGAAATGGCAGAACCAAAAATTTGAGTTACAGTAATCTTAGTATAATTGACTGATATAAAAATAAATAAAAATATATAGCCTCTAATCTCCACCCAAATTTGGATTTTTTTTTTTTTTTTAAATTTTGTTTTGATTTTCTTGTTTTATATGAGTCCGGCGACTTTTCATCTCTTCCCACTCTAACCTAGTCCATCGTAGATTGGATTTTAGTTCCGCCACTGGAGGAGTAAGATCGTCCTCACAATGCTTGGATGGTGTAATTTGCAAAACGCGTACATGGTCCTTAATTTAAATGGAGTCCTTAAATCTCATTTGAGACTATTGAAATAGGATTATTAATGAGGACCACATACAAGCTTCAGCCTTGATGTGCGACTGGTTGGAACTAAACTTGGTTGTGCAATAGTAATAAAGTTTTTATATATTAAAGATATGACCGGGTTGCAATACTAAATGAGTTTTTTTTTTTTTTTTTTCCCCTCTTCTCTATCCCTTAAATTTTATTGCATTTTGTTTCTCTTTTCTTTCAATAATTTTATCTTATTTTCTCTCTACTATTATAATCTAGTTTAGAGACTAACTCGAAAAGATGAAAGATATTTGTATACATGGATGGACCTACATGGTGGTAAGTGGGCACAGTTGTCTCGATTGATTTTTTTGCTTTCCAGTTAAATATTTTTGTTCTTTTTAAATTTTGTTCATTAATATTATGTGTTGTCCATCCGAAATTTGTAATTTTTAATTTCTATATACATATTTACATCACGTTTTACTTTTTTCTTTCATAATTTTTATTTTAAACAAAAATTGATATATCGAACTTTATTTAACAAAAAATTGAACTTTCTTTACATTTGAGGTTGATCCCCTCTCTTTTAATATCCTGCGTCTAACTACCATAATATATATATATATATATATATATATATATATATATATATATATATATATATATATATATATATATATATATATATATATATATATATATAATAAATTCAAATTAAAATATATTCAATATTCAAATCATATTTAAACTATTAAACATATATCCAAAGTTCATATCTTTAATAAATTTTAATTAAAATATATTCAAAATATATTTATATTATTTTAAATTTTTTATATTATTTATAGTAACCTCACATATATTTTATGTTTATTACATAGATTTTCTTTATTTTGAAAATAATTAATTATACTATCCTTCTTTATGTTTTATGTTTACTATACGTGCATTTTCTATATTTTATGTCTTATGTAAATGGTTATTACACTAATCATTCTTAAAGCATAAATGTACAGGATGTCCGTATAATTAGTTTTAAAACATAAAAAATTCGTGTAATAAATATAAAATATAAAAAAATATTAGTATAAAAAATTTAATTTTTAATTTAATTTTTTAATAATATCAAAATAATTGTACGTGCATATATTTTAATAAAAATAATTATTTTGTTTCCACAGTTGGTATCCAGTACTTTTTTTGAAAAATATGTGAATGTTACAGAAAATTTATTGTACCGATAAAAAAAATTATAATAATTAAATACAACGATATAAGTTTGATAAATTTACAAACGACGATAGGAATCGCCAGTTGAACTGGCAAAAATTTGAAAAACTGGAATCCGACCAAAATCTGAACTGTATTAAAAAAATATATATAATTTTCGCCAAAAATTATATATATGTTTTGAAAATTAAATTTTGTTCGGTTTTGAAAATACAAAAAAAAAATATTCGATTTCGGTTTTGGTCCAAAAAAGAAAACCGATTAAAAATTATACAATTTTGTAAATATTCTTATTCTATGCACTATTTTGATTTAAAATGTGTATATTTAAAAAAAATATATATATATATATATATATATATATATATATATATATATATATATATATATATATATATATATATATATATACTTTGAAATATAATAAACGTGAGTATAAAATTAAAGCTTTTTAACCACGATTTCAACTTTCGGTCCGATCGATTAAACAATAATAATAGTCCAATTGAACAAACTGAATAACCAAATACCTTATCCGCTTTGGTTCGTTTTCGGTTTTGGTTTATTTCGGTTCGATTTTTTATTTTTAGAATTTCGGTTTACTCAATTTTTGGCTATTTCGATTCAGTTGCAACCAAATAAACCGAATGCTCACCCCTACTCATATATCTACACTTCGTCATCTTTGGTTTTAAGTCTGAAGCATTTTGAACAAATATGCATGGATAGGCTAATTTATCTTAAATATAATTTAATAGTGTATACTTTTTTTCCCTACAAGTTTATACCATGAATTTATACCATAATTTTGTAAAATTATCGTATCCTATAATTATATTTTTAAGTTTTTTAGAATAGTTAGGGATGCGAAACAATGATTATAACAAACACTTATGTTTTGTTTGGTAGAAATTATAGAAAAGTGGGAGAAAAAAAATTAGAAGATATATACATTCTATTCATATTGAAAGGAAATATCAAAGTTTTTTTTTTATTTATTTGGTAGAAGGGATGAAAAAATGGAATTTGTACATTTTTTTTTGTTTTGTATGATAGAAAAAGTGTAAGGAAGAAACATAAAATATATAGGCTTTAATAATTATATCCTCAACTAGAAATAATTATTAGCATCTGACTTCATTGAATAATTTTTAAATAAAATAATTCATATGGCTATAATTGTAAATTATGATAATCCTTCACTTTTTCATCCACTTCTTTCTCACTTTTGGAGGAATTGAATTTATTAGGGGATGAGAGAAAAGTAAAACCTAAAAAAAAAAATTTCTTTCATTTTTTAATACCAAACAAGAGAAAGCGTATTATTTTCTTCTATTTTTTTCTCCATTTTTTTTTCTTCTACTTTTTTCTCTAACCAAACAAGGGACCCTTAACTATATATGGACCAAAAGTTTAATTTTACTAATTCTTTACTATATATATATATATATATATATATATATATATATATATATATATATATATGAAAAAAAGAATATGAGTCATAGGCTCATATTTCTACATGAGTCAATGTACATGTGGAGCAGTAGGACTGAAGTGTACTAGTGCACATGAGATATATGAATCTATTTCATTGGTCCACGTATGCATAACTCATATAGAAATATAAATCTATGATCCATATTCCGTTTATATATATATATATATATATATATATATATATATATATATATATATATATATTTTGGAGGCATATGAATTCAGAAAGCGTAGTATAATCGTATTTACTGTGCTCCCTCAAAATCAATCCTGCAAATAAATTTGGAATATAATAAATAAAAGATGTAAATCTTATCATATATTATTGAAGGAAATATTAAGGAGCAAGATTAACTAATAGAAAGATGTCACTAGACGTCATAGTACGTAATAGTTTTAGAGGTCTGGTCCAAATGGTGAGGACCGAGACGTATAAGTACCGAGTGCGGTACCGGTGGACATGGGATTTACTGCTAATTTGAACTTTGAATATTTTTTTTTTTTTTTTTTTTTTTTTTTTTTGAGAATCCGTTCCAACAGTCCGAAGGATGAACCGAAAACGAAATTAAAACCATCACGTGTTAATTTTTTGTTGGCCGGAGCAAATTCAACGAAGTCAGTCCTCCACTGATGTAGAAAAAAAAAAAAAAATTCGGCTATTCATGTAGCACTGCTGTATTTCTCAGCAAACATAATTTCAAAGAAGAGTAGTTAGCTCATTAATTCAGTTCAGCTGTAGTTGAATGAAGGAGCGCTGACCAAATATTTCAACAGAGAAGTAGATATATAATAAGATCCAAGTCTACAAATAAAGTACTCTTAAAGAGGTCCATATTTTCTTGTATAGTTAGTGCCCTTTCCACATTCAACATGTAAGGACTTATTTGATTACTTAAGAGGACTAATTAATCTATAGTCAACATCATGTTTGGAAATTTACACATTTCATCTTCTCACCAACTTCAAGTAGGTGAGAAAATGTCATGTTGTGATAGAAGGTGAATGTTATTGTGTCACTAACAATCATATTGTCAAGTATTGTCCAATGGGAGAGAATGCGTGCTCAACCTTTGACTGTGCATTATTTGATACATCCACTAAATACTTATGAGAAAACTCGAATTTAAATACCAAAAAGAAAAAGAAAAAAGAAAACCCTAACGAATTTAAATACCAAAAAGAAAAAGAAAAAAAAAAACCCTAAGACCTCTTGGTTTGTGGAATCATAAGATTAGGAAAGAAAAATTATTATTTTTCTATTTTTAGGTACTAAAGAAATTGAGAAGGAAAGAAAAGTGATTACTAATAGAAAAAAAATTAGGAGAGAAAATAGTTCCCTTCATCCAACCAATGATTCACTTTCTCACCTTTAAGTATACATTTTTCCTTTCAACTTCTTTGATATTTTCAAGCATCGAAAAAATTTATCGATGGAATTGTAATTTTTCAAAGGAAAAAAAAATGTAAGGAATTGATTTTCTTTCCTTTCCGCGAACCAAACGAGACATAATTGTAAAAAATATTTTTTAAATAAAAAGTTGGGCAATAAGTAACTACCATTTAAATTTTACAAAAAAAGTGTACTGTACATCTCTTAAGTTTTGACATTTAATATTTTTTTATGAAACCGACTACATTATGTAAGGCATAATTTAATACTCTGCTATCTAATAAAAAATAATAATAATGAGTAGAATCATTTCCGTAGAGGACGTATCTATCTAGAGTAGCTTGTTTCTTCACAGATGTTTTGATCTCGAACTGGATACCTCGGAGTATCTTATGAATTACAACATTGATGGAATTTGAAAGGCATAGAAAAAAAAATACATGAGTGAATGACACCTAATTTATCTTTATTAAATCGGGGGGTCATCCAAATAATTTTTCATATTTTTTTTCATGGTGGTCTTTTGACGATGCAATTGCTACGAGATCTGCATCAGTATTTTCTCATGGACAATTTGTTGCTCCCTCTCTGTATAGCAGGGCTTTGGGGGTTCTACAGACCGGTCAGCGGGTGGGAGTTAAGGGGGAAACCCCTATGGGGATACATGGACGAACCCCGGAAAGGTGTAACACCCTTTTTTTAAAAATTTTAAAAATAAATTTTCTGAATTTTTTGGTAATTTTTAATTAATTATTAAAAATGTCCTTCATGGATTAATATTTTTATGGATTAAATTAAGTATTAAAATATTACAAAATTATATTTTTGAGTGTATTATTAATTATTGGATGTTGTGTAATTTTTTTGGAATTTATTGGACTCAAAAACTATTTTTAAATAACTAAAAGCCCTTGGTTTAACTAAACCGGACTGAACCGGGTTTAACCGTACTGAACCGGACCAACCCAACCCAGCTGAACTGGACCGGACCCTAAGCTAACGGGTCAGATCCTACCCGACCCGACCCGACCCGACTATACCCGACCCGATATCAAACCCCCACCCCACTCCCCTCTCCCCCGATTCCTCCGCCCCCTCCGCTGGCACGACCGCCCTCGACCCCGATTTCCCCCGCCTACGGTGCCACACGACCCCCCCCGCTCCGGCCTCCCCGCTCGACCGCTCCCCCTTTCCCCTTCCCTTTATAAACACCCCCACCGTCGAACCCCTCTCTGCCATCACCGCCTCCATCAAACCACCGCCACCGCCATCACCATCTCGGCCCACCCCGACGCCCCACCGACTCCTTACCCCACCACCGACGGCGAGCCCTCGGCGACCCCAGCGCCACCGTCGCAGCAACCCGCCGCCGGCCGAGCTCCGCCACCCCGCATTCGCCACACCGCCCTGTCAAAAATCCACAGCAAGGTACATGTCTTCATGCTCGTGTAACTCCCTGTGCATAGACCCGTATTCTGTTCTGTTGAATCCTATGCGTAGACCGCGTGACCCTCTCGAAACCCGTGCAACTCGTTCGGGGTATCGCGTCCTGTGTCGGTCGCAAACTGCAACGCAAAACATAAAAATTAACCCTATTTCTGAAAATTCAGAATTCGTCCCGAACTCGCAAGTTCACGACCGTTTTGCGCAAAACCTGTTAACTATTTCTCAAATCCACTTGAACAGTAATTTAGACCGTATAACCTAATTTTAAAATTCTATTTTTGTTCAATTTAAGGTGTTGTAGATTGTGATTTATTCGCGGGTAAAAATTGCCAAAAACTTGGTCTTTTAAAACCCTATTTTTTCCCGGAACTGGGTGCGCTCCGCTAAATGAGGCAATTTGGCCATGTGCAAACTTCACCGAAAGATGCACGCCGTCGATACGGACGTGTGAGATTTCGCGGAAGTTGATTTGGATGTTCGTGCACACCGAAATCAACACGTATCCGTCGACAATGGCACCCCGTATCTCCCTGTTCTGAAACTCGTTGTAACTTCGTGTATGCTCATCGTTTTGAAACGAAACTTGCGCCATCGGATTCGTAGAATTTTTCTGGTCCTGTGACCCAAGTTTGGTTCAATTCTGAGAACGTTGACAAAATCCCGTATCGTGGGCCCCACGGCTCCACTTGACGGACAATTTTATGATCGGCTCATCGAAATCCAGTTCTGGACATTCCGTTGGGTTCGTATCGTCGTTCTGGACTTGTATACACTAAGTGTGATAAATTTGGAAAATATTGTCTCTGACACGTTTTTTGGTGCGAAATGGGCCACATGTGGACCCCACTTTGACCAAAAACTGTCACTTTTGTCCCTGTGTCCAAATTGGACTTATGGACAAGCAATTCTACCTATTTGATATCTTCTGAACATGATGGTAGTGTTTATTTCAGCAACCAGAGGAGTACCTGCAGATCCCACTGATACTAGAGCAACAGTTGGAAACCAAACCCCAGGCAAGGGTACCTTGCCAATATTGCAGTATTTGCTACATAATGTTCTCTTGATTTAATTATGTGATATAAATGTTCAACCCAGGACCGTGTGACATTACTTAACGTCCGAACAAGATTCGGGTGTCAACGTCGTACGCGGAGTTGTGTAACGTCACTAGAGATTGATATCGCGACCCTGTATATCTTCGTGCTTGCATTATCAAGTACGTCATACCATAGGACACTTGACACTGTTCATGAGACAGAATATTCTGAGTTATTCCTGGTGATTCTGTATATGTTACAGGATTCGTGACATAGACTTTATTGTATATGCTTAGCTATCATTATGACTCGCTGCATCACTTAGAGGTCATGATCTTGCGTGACATGGACATGAGACATCGTAAACATGCGACGTGTGATTACATTGGGTGGGGAGAGACTTACCATACTAAAGGCTGATTATATTATATATATATTGTTATCTGGAGGTGCCTTAGACTCTGACACCGAGCTTTGGCACATGTACTGGCCCTTTGAGAAAATACTGCTATGGGTTTCCCCGACACTGAGCCTATAGTAGTCTCAGCCTGAGTGTGATTAATGCTCTCACTTGCATATCACATAGCTGGTTACATATTTTACCCTATTGATTCATTTATTACTGTACTGCATTTATTTGGCTTGAGTTATTCTTGTACCTTGCTATGTCCCCTGAGGACCTGGATCCAGTTTATGTCCCCAGGTATAGCAGAGGAGATCTATCCCGAGGTGTACGAGACATGAGCATACATTGGAGCAATACCAGAACAAGAAGACGATGTCGTGCTAGAGGATTTCTCCTGAGTATTAGCTTTATATACTCAGTTATTTATGTTTCTAGTTACTTTATTTCCTGTCTATTGAATTGATGTATCAAACTTATTCTCGGATTGTTCTCCGAGACACTTTTTATTGAGACTTGTTAGATTATATTTTATTTCGATTATTCTGGCATTTTATCTGTGATTACCTTCTGTGGATGAGATTAGAATTAGACTGTGACTTGTATCGTAGACTTATTTATTGTTGTTTACAACTTAAGTACACCCTAATGGGTCCATTAAATTGGGTTTGCCAGTTGGTGTGTGCTGCTGGCCATTGCCACGTGGCTAGTCCCTCGGTATTTTGGGACTGGGACATGACAAAAGATAATAGACGAACCCCCGAAAGGTAATACATTTTTTAGATTGGATTTGCTTCAGATAATTACCATTTGGATGGACAAAGATGAATAAATCCAATTTATCAAAATAATCGTGTTTTGTGTATTCCTTTTCTTTTTGTCTTTAGGAATGATTGTAACTCAATAGATAATGACAAAATAAAGCTCCAAAACCACCCTAGCCATCTAAGCCATATTTTTATCATTGTAGTATACTGATGGTATATCGTTAGAATTGTTTTGGCCAATTAATATCGATTTCTAGAAAGTTTTTGTCCCTCGTACAATATATTACTTTGCGATGGAAATATACACTCAGTATATCGGTAGTATAACGCAAATATACCAACGATATACTGTGAGCCCAAATTTGTTTTCCAAAAACTTCATGTCTTGCTAAGCAACATTATGTTTGCCTTGGCGATATACTTACGATATACCGTCGGTAGACTGTCTGATTAGAAAATTCTCTGCATAGAGTGCACCGATTATATTTCAATAATAAAAAAGGGCTAATTATCATTTAGACCCTGGATTTTATACTAGTCTAGAGTTTAAGCTTTGACATGTCCAATTGAAAAGTTTAGACCATGAATTTTTATTTTTGTATCATTTTTTCTATTTTACCCTCAACATGAATACAAGCGCAACAACCAACCATTTTGAAAAGGAGGGTATAATAGAAAAAATAAAACCAAAAATAAATAATCAGGATCCAAACATTCCAACTGGACATGTTAGGACTTAAACTCTAAACTGATATAAAATCCAGGGTCTAAAGTCTAATTAGCCCTAAAAAAATATAGTCGTTTTTGTTGTATTAGTATACTAGTAGTATATTAATGCCAGCAATAACATCTTTATTTTGAGAGTTTGTATGCATGTGTTATTTAAAGCACTTGAAGCCCTTTCCATTCCAACTTCTTGGAGTCTAAATTCTTCGACTATATATTTGAAAACCCTACACTCCAAGTATCTCCACATATACAAGAGCTTTAATTTGCCAAATCTATTTAAGATGGAGTTTTAAAGTGAGTTGTAAATATGAACCTCAATTAGTTTAAAAAAATTAAAATCATTCTTCTAAGAGATTGACGTTCGCAAGCCTTTGGAACAAAGATTTTGTAGAAGCCGATGAGTCCTTCAAACCAAAGCTCGTGTGTAAGAAGTCAGTAAGATGTTTGGATCAAAACAAAGTGTAACTATCTTCATAATAGTGGATTAAAAGTCGAAAAGAGTTTCAGAAATAGAATGTCAACCGGAGGATACTCGAATACATCAGATGTTTGTATTGTTTCCTCATTTCTAGTACCTATTTTAAATTATCAATAATTTTTTTAATTATAATTAATTATTCGTTAAATTCTATCCACTTTACTCTAGGGTGCTTTTAAAAGACGTGTTCATCACAAGATCCACTTCTTGACATGGTATGTTATGACAAATGACTTAATGATTTTCTTTTATCATCTATTAAATCGGATTGGCTACTGGTAAATTTGACAAATTTCTCAGCTTTGGCCTTAAATTCTTCATTGAGATTGATGTTGCTCTCATGTTGACATTTATATATTATCGACTTATTTCTTGCATAGATGTGGAAGATTTTTGCGTCATAGATAGGTACGAGATTAAGTCACTCTATATAATTGCAAACCACAATCTCATGATCTGACATCTAATGCACAATACTTAAGTCACTGGGCAATTCTCCCCATCATCACACAATCAAATATATCACATCCTAGGAATGTAGAACATGTCCTAACACATTTAATTTAACCTTAAATTATTCATATATAATTCATATTCTTATTGTAGCTGTGTAACAATTAGTAAACAAATTAACCACATAATAACGTATTTAACCCTAAATTTATATTAATTAGCCATACTTGAACAAAAAGCACACAACTTAACCATAAATTAAACGAATCAACGCTATAAATTTTATTGAAACTAAAGGATCGAGTATATGGTCCATGCATGTGTCTGTGCAAAAAATCCTACCCAAGCATGAAATTTAATCTAGAATACTATGATTGAAATTATTCTAATAACATTAAAGCTGAAATTAAATGGATTAGGGTTGGGTTTTTATATGGAGGTGGAGGTGGAGGTGGAGGAGGAGGAGGAGGAGGGTGGGGTCACAATTCCGGTAAGGACAACGAGAGAGAGAGGATTGAGCCTCGAGATCGGTCGAGGGATCAATCGAAGAGGGGCCCTTTGTTCAAGGAGAGGGCTTTAATTTGCCTTTAGTCGGAGAAGGGGCACGCCACAAGGCAAAGAAAAGGTTCCAGATTGATCAGGGATCCTTCTGATCACGGGGACAACGATACCAGAGAGGTGCTCGAGGATGAGTTACGTGCAGGGCCTGGGGCATGTGTCAGTGGCAAGAGATTCCGCTTGGGGTGGCACGCATAAGGAGGCTAGGGCTCCATAAGGAAGAGGGCTCTCTGCTATGCTTTGTAGGTGGCAAGGGGGTGAGGTGAATCCGATGTCAGAGGAAAAGGATCAGATAGGGGGCACCAAAGAAGGAGGGCACGGGATAAATCGAAGAGGGGCCCTTTGTTCAAGGAGAGGGCTTTAATTTGCCTTTAGTCGGAGAAGGGGCACGCCACAAGGCAAAGAAAAGGTTCCAGATTGATCAGGGATCCTTCTGATCACGGGGACAACGATACCAGAGAGGTGCTCGAGGATGAGTTACGTGCAGGGCCTGGGGCATGTGTCAGTGGCAAGAGATTCCGCTTGGGGTGGCACGCATAAGGAGGCTAGGGCTCCATAAGGAAGAGGGCTCTCTGCTATGCTTTGTAGGTGGCAAGGGGGTGAGGTGAATCCGATGTCAGAGGAAAAGGATCAGATAGGGGGCACCAAAGAAGGAGGGCACGGGATAAAACTTAATCCAAGTGACGACTTAGCGATGGATAGTTTGTTTGTCGCTAAACTTCAGCAATTATGTGTTAATCAACGATAATAGCGACGAATATCTCTTTTAGTAATTCAAATCAGGCCGTCCTTACTCGGCGGACTACTAGTCCCATGTTAGGTCCGTCATTGATTAATCGTCGACCGGTTAGAGACGTGATACCTGCTGAATACGTCACTATATTCAGCGGTATTTTTTAACGTACAAGTAAACGTCATTGAGCTCGAAGTGGGTGGCAAAAGTCACGAAGTTAGGTAGTTCATTTTGCCAAAAAAAGGCTACAGAATATGGACTTTGCTGACCAAATTGAAAACTATGTTCTTGACGAAGTAATAGATATGGAAAGATAAAATTACTGCGTGCTCGTTTGCATAGGATCATGTATTCTTATCAACCAAACTTTCATGTTGACTTAGACCAAGCGTGTCCCTTAGAGCATCATTAGTAGTTGGGACTCTCCAATATAATTTGAGGTCCAAAATTTCAAAAAAAGGTAAATGCAGAATGGGTTGGATTTGTATGAGAATAGTAAGAAATGATGAAATGAGTTCCGGTCCCAAAAATTGTGTGATCAAAAATTGATTTAAAATATATATATATATATATATATATATATATATATATATATATATATATATATATATATATATATATATATAATCTAGAAATTTGAACTCCAAATTGGAACTTACTATTCTACAAAATAAGTTCATACAATCTAGAATCTAGAAATTTGGAGGCTCAACCTATAACTCCCATGGGTGGGATTAGATCCAAAATCTAGAAATTGAAACTAAGGATGAGACTTACTATTCTACAAAATGAACTCTAGAATGTGGGATGAGTCTTACTAATGTTGCTCTAATAGTTGCGGGGATTATTTATGACGAAGCTACACTGTCATCAAAAGTATTGAGTATATACAAACCTTGCTACTAAAGCGGGGTCGATAGCTACGTACTCTGGTTGTTGGAGAGATCCGGAAAATTTCAAAGGCATTTGCCGCCAATTAAAAGCAGTCACATAATGACCTACAATTCGACGGTGTAGCTTTGTGCGGAGGTCGTCTTACAAAGAAATTGGTTCATTTTTGCGAGACGTTCGTACTGTATGAATGATAAGGAAATTAACGACACATATAGTTGTACCTAGCTTTGACCAACCTACCACAAAGTTTAGAGATGGCCAAACATGACTTGAACCACCGAGTCAAGTTCCAAACAATGGAATAACAGACTAGAAGTTGTATGTATTTAGGTTGACAACTTCTGGTATTTAATATGGCCGGCGAACATTTTTAGCGTGTTCTAATTACAACATCTCCAATCCTATTGTTTTGTTTTGTGTTATAATTTCTATATGACATAAGATACAAGACAATATCTTTCTTATTTGTCAAGATTATATTCACACAAGATAATGAGATAAAAAAGTGTTCTCCAATATTAAAATATTGAGAAGACAATAAAAACTATTTTTTTACAACTTACAAGATAATTTTTTCACTTATTCATTTTTTTATAAATATTTTTATTCATAATTGATGATGTAGAAATAAAGTATTGTAAAGTCTATTATCTACATGTAGACAACAAACTTCATATTGTCTTTAACATGTCATTGTCATGTCAACTTCATAATTTATTTCACATTTATATTGGAGAAAGAATTTTGAAATAAGAAATTGTGATTCCTATATGGCAATTATTTTTTTTAAACTCACAACAGGATTGAAGATGCACTTAGTAGGGTTTAGATCAACATTGTTCGACCTGAAATGGAAGATAAGAACCAACTCATATATGGAAAAATATATGTATAAAAAAACAAAAGCAAAATTTTGGGATAGACTTGAGTCCACTTAGCCCTTAAGGTTCCGTCATCGTTGTCGATCCAACAAGGCATATTTAAATCAGAGCTATGGTATTGCCATGATTTTCTACTCTACTCTACTCTACTGAGTCTTTCAAATCTGGTTCTTAATTAATTGCTATCTTAATTTTTTTAAGGACATAAATATGTATTACAGAAGTACATGAAGATAGTGACAGAAAAGTTTGTCGCTATTTCTCTGTTTCTATAACTAAATAGTGACGCATCCGACCGATAAATTATATTAGTAATCAATAGAAAAATAGTTTGCTGATGAGACATCGCGGGTGGGTTGCTAACATCTAATGGATGTTAGGATCTCAACGATGATTATCATGACTTAGTATTCTTCTTGTTATTTTCTGGACATTTCTCTTTGATCATAGAATATCATGTAGGGTCATAGAGAGCCCCAAGAACTACAATTTATCCTAGCCGTTAAAGAGAGGGGTATAAACATGAGCAGATGTGAGAGTTTAATGAACCCCATGACTACAATTAACCTTTAGACCTCGTTTTATTTGCGGAAAGAAAAAGAAAGAAAAGGATTAGGAAAATCAGTTCCTTACTCTTTTATTTGAAAAATTATAATTTACATTAATTTTTCTTTTCGGTGTTTGAAAATATCAAGAAAATTGAAAGAAAAAGTAAATACTTAAAGGTGAAAAAGTAATTTCTTGGTTGGATGGAAAAATTATAATTTACATTAATCACTTTCCTTTTCCAACCCCATGATCCCAACCAAACGAGGCCTAATGTACTCTAATACAAAATGTTTTCTTAAATAGTTAGTGCTCAATGTCTCCTGCTTTCAAAATATGAAAATGAGTTCTAATAAGTGTGTTTAAATTTTTATGATTCTTGTTATGTGTCATCAAGTATATATATATATATATATATATATATATATATATATATATATATATATATATATATATATATATATATATACTTGTTGAAGATTTTTAGGCCATGTTGTATTCTTGTGACAATTAGAAAGACCTAATGGTAGTATACAAAAAGATTATCAAATATATCATAGAATAAGTAATTTTTTTAGAAGACAATAGAAAGTGTTGTACTTGTCATTACCTATACTACTAGTTGCCTAAATTGAGGTTCTAGATGATTGTTGTATTTACCTATAGACATATTTTAAATGTCTTAACCTACATTTTACAAAATATTAAGGAATTAGCAATTTATCTAATATTATTATAATATTTTAATTATGTCCATAATTAATAATATGACTATCTAACATATTTTCGTTATTATTATTAGTTAAAAGAGTCAGTTGTGGGTGAGGAAGTGAGGTGTCCGGAGGAGACTAGCTTTATGTTATGGGATCCGAGAAAATAGATTTTTGACTTATCGACATATGACCTCACTTCGCTCGCCTCTTTTCCTGTCCATGATCAAAGAGTTAGTGATAAACTTTTGTTTTGGTATACCCAATCCCAGTCAATTTATGAAGTGAAAATGGTGCTGTTAAGCCCTTGGGGTGGAGGTGAGCGTTAATATAGCTTATAACTATGAAATAAGGAGGAGTAATAATTGGATGAAACTCCTTATGAGTGAGATATGAGCTACTCAAGGTGACCCATTGATTGTGCTTTGTTAGTTTTAAAGTGCCTTTCATATTGCTGCAAAAAGAAGTATTTATAGATATACATTTATCAAAGTAACTCTAGTTATATAACTTTCAAGTTAAACTATAGATTTTGAGTCTTCTAAAAGCTAGTTTATGGTACATGCATTTTAATCCTAAATTTTCAATTATAAACCTGTGTAGGTCGATTTGTTCATACTAGGTCTTGACTCTTAAATTATTTCAATGATAATTACATATGTTTTATTTATCAATGGAAATTGTTTCTTAAAAATAGTGACTTGTTTTGTCAACAAAGTATTATGGAGTTAACTATTTTTCACATGGAATAAATAGATATAAATCCTAATGACCAATATCCTACAATATGTTTTATGTAGCTAAATTTCTTGTTTGTGTTTAGGACATGAATTGGATGTATCTATATTGTAACATATGGTGTCTTTGACTTGACATAGCACTTGTATGTAGCAAAAGTAAAATAGCTAGCTACTAAGGTATGAAGAAAAATTTCTTATTGTGATTATTTTTCTTTATATATTTTGAACTGTGTGGTTACCGGTATTGAGAGTTGCTCCACCGAAGGGGTCGACGAACCCATGATAAATTTTACGGAGAGTTGCTCTAGGTGTGATATATAAACTATTTTTGGAGCCAAAATAAAAATGAGACTCAGCCAAATTTTTTAGTAATTTTGGGGGAGAACTATTCTCGGAATTCCTGAAACTAGGTTAAACGTGTTTTAACCCTAAACTTTAAGATTTGGAGTTAGTTTTTCTAGATGCAGACTTCTCGATAACCTAATAAAACGTAGGGGTCACATCTCTTAGAATTTAAGGAACGTAGGACACTGACACATGGAAACGGAAAGTGCAACGAATAAATTAAACTTTTATTCTTGTCTTCCTGTCGACAAGAATACTACCGTATGGCATGTAGTCTTTGACACACGAGACGGCAGATAAGTTGAAATCAGATATTAGACATAAGTATTAATAGATATGTTAATTTTGATTGTAGTTGCATTATGGGGGTAGGAGAGAACAACTGTATCACGTCCATTGAAATTCCTACAATATATATAACAACTATAATAAAAACTTTCCTTCATCTGTAATGTCTTACGATGCCAGAGGTGAAGCTTAGCTCCCCAACAAACTCCAGTAAATTCTTGGTATAAACAAGAATTTAAAATTAATTAAAATTTAAAATATATATACAAATTTTTACATTTATCTGGGGTTGGATATAAAGCACCATACCCATCCAAACACAACCTTATCCCGGATAAATGGGATTATTGCCGAGAAATTTGATAATGATCGTGATCCATATATATATGTTCTCTTAGATTGTATAATCATGAGGATTATTGTGATTATGTTTGTGATTGTGTTTGTGATTGTAGTTAAGTCTTGTGAAACGATAATTTGGACACTTAAGTAGATTTAGGATAGATAGTATTCTAGACACCTTATACATGAAATTAATTGATTTTCTTTATCTTTATTTCCTTAATTTACTCCAACTTATGTACAACTTCATGACTCCAAAATTTTATTTTATTTTCTTATCGTTCTTGACCGAGGACTTGCTTATCGTTTTGACGACCTAATATTGTTCACTAGGGGAAGAGAAAATTCCAAACGAGATGTTGTCCCTATATACTGTAGATGAAGTCGATGAATGATCGTCGGATAGCCTATCAATGATGCATCAAAGTTCATTTTGTAGCTGATATGTAAATTAAAGGTTTTGTAAGACTTGGAGAATGTTATATAAATAAAATAGTATGGTGAATATGTATAAATATATAAAATTCTGAATGTATCATTAGATGTCCTGTACTTATCCTAGAATATTACAGGCGATAATTTCTAATACGGGTACTGGTGTATTCGTATGAGACGTAGCCTGGAGATGTAGTTATGTATCCGGCTTACCGTATCCTGAGAAGCGGAGCGTGAAAATGTGTTGTTTTGATCATTCTCTACTTTATCCTCACACATAATAAAAGATATTTATTAGTCTTTTTTTCTATATGTCATGATATTGTTAATGCTAAGTAAAAAGAACCACTATCATTGATGTTAACTTGGTATATAGAAACATGAAATATTGAGCTATTGTTATAGAAATTTGGAATATAATATTGTTGTTATGTTATAATGTTAAATTTAGTGATGTTATGTTATCATATGGAATATGGTGTTGTTATTATGTTATCTTCTGGATTATTGTATTATTATTTCATAGATAGAAATGTGAAAAATGTTTGGGACCGTTGAGCCGTCAAGGTAGGAATTTCTAGATTAAAAATAAGGAAGCATGGCCGATGGCTCGAGGAATGTGATAGTAGAAAAGAGAATGTGTTGCATAGTTATTTCAAGTTTATGTTATCATGCATGTTATATTTTTATAGCTAAGCTGCATATGCATGCATGATCATGGACAACTTGTGCACAAGGTATAATTTCTTGAATAGTTACGGTAATACCGGGGCCGGTTCAACCTAGGAGAAAAAGAGGAATAAGTGTTGACGTACTAGAACATATAATTCAGGATATTCACTGGGGATCGTTGTCACGACCCGCACTCGGTGTGAGGGCACGAGTACGTGCGTACGTCCAGTCTACGTCACAGCATCGACGGTAGAACGTTGTCTAGGTCAACCATACTATCTAACCATCTCACACTATAACATATATGAACCTATCAATAATATCTCAACTCCAAAGAGGAGGACAATATGATATATCTAATGATAATTAATACTCAATCATAATAGAATCTATAAGGAGGATAAATGACACGATATGATAAAACAAAGAATTCACAAGTCATAATTCTCAACATAATAACAATCCAAATAAGTCTATCAATAATCTGTAAGTCTAAGAGTAAAAATAATACATCTCAAATATTTAATATGCTGGAAACAAATTTAGTACTATAATACTAAAAAGGGATAACTAGAATAACTAGTGATACCGGCCAGGCCTCCTTGTAATCACTCCTGAACTAAAGGGTCGAAAGCTGTATCTGCTACCTCCCCTGGTCCGTAAAATATCGGACACCAGTCCTCTACCACTTGTACTCCTTAATAAATTAAACAAAGCCTAGGTAACTCACTAGACACTCTCCAATATAGGCACCCACATCTATCCACACTTGGTATCTTATACATGATACTCAAGTCCATGATACACGCTTGTTATCAGTGCACATGATACTCACTTAGGACTTACATACATCTATCCTTGATACTTGTTTTAAATTAGAAATTGCAGTCCAAGATCTCCTCTTACCCTCTCTTGCTACTAGGCAACACTTGACACACTCATAGATACCCATATCTCATGACATTCAACCCACTGTTACTAATGCAAGAGAATTGCAACACACACCATCATCACCCTGCGATACACATTTCATACACCTATTAACACACTCTAGATAGGACTGAAACTCACTGGGTGCTCAAAGGCACACACATCTATACACCCCTTGATACCCTGCTGATACTTCATTATGATACACAATTGGCAGTGCTCATCTGTGTTGCACCTAGAGTTCTCCTATCACTCCTCTAACATAGCTTCATAGCTCATAATACTGCCTCTATAATCTGGAAACACACTCATACAAAAACCACTTATAATTTTTGCTACTATCAAGAACTAGGAACACACCCTTCATTGGCACATGTACATCACACATCCAGGAGCACCCTATGACACCCTGTTACACTCAGATGCAGGTACCTCATGGATATCACAACCAAGGATTTCAACTAGTGCACACTGATATCTACTCATAGCTCTAATACACTAGTAAATACAAAACTCTTTGCAGGCATTCATTCTAATAATGCCTAATAGGCACCCAAATCCTTTACTCACAAGTATCCACTACACATCTAGCCACTGGTACACATCCTGCCCCACTCCCTACACAGAGAATTAGATGCAGTACACAAATCCAATGCTCACTTGATCTACACATCCTCCTTCCCTAATACCATTCCCAGTTGCCCACATGATGCATAACTCATATTAACACTCACTAGACATCTAAAACACACTGCAACCTCCCACCTGTACTCTAAACTGAACAAATCTACACACACAGACACTGCAAGGTAATGCACAAGCAGTATGCCAAGTTCAACTGCTATTGTTGTCCTATAGTCTGCAAACCCAAGCTCTTACACTTCACTACACCTGCTACAGTCCTCCATTGTTGTACAAACAACAAGCACTACAAATAATCTCCTCTGCCCGCTGCTGCATCTAAGTTAACCCCCCTATTGCTACACTCTCCATCTGGACTAAAAAACTATTGCTTCAAAACTTCAATGCAGTGCAAGTTCCCAGACCAGACACCCATGCTGACAACTGCACTTGAGTAAATTGCACTGGTACTGCTACTGCCCTGAACCACTATGCAAAAATCTGGAATACGGATCAAGTGCAAACAGTGCACACATGCACACATTTTGTGCACAACACCTCTAAGCTATTAGCTCAAACACTAAACATTAATCACTAAACACATACCTAAATAATACCACACACACAACACTAGTCTAAACACCTGAACACAACCTATTTCACTCATGCCCAACCCTCTTGTCATATATACCCACTAACACAACTCAAGTCTGATACCAATATGTATTAGATACAAGCCACACATCAACCTAGGAAGCACAACACAAAATACTCATGATACACTATCCATGATCCATACTATCATGATAACAACCTTCTGTAAACCCCCAGATTTTTTAGATTTTAGATTTTAGATTTTAGATTTTAGATTTTATTAATGGTATTGTGTAATTATTGAGATTAAGGAAGAAATTTTATTATTTTAGCTAATTAGAATAATATAAAATTCATGGATAAATATTTTTGTATATTTAATTAATTATAAATATTTTACAGAAAAATATTTTTGGGTGTACAACTATTATTAAAGTATTATAAATTTTTTCTGGGAATTATTTGGGGTACAAACCTATTTATAAATGGCTATACACACACACACACACACACACACACACACACACACACACACACACACACATATATATATATATATATATATATATATATATATATATATATATATATATATATATATATATGTTATAATAATAATAATAATATTAAACCAAACCCTAAACTCAAACCCACATCCGAAACCCATACCCGCACCCGAAATCCCTCAGCTACAGTAACCCCTCAACTCCTCCGTTCCTCTCCCAAAACCCCCACGACCCCTCCATTCCTAATCCGAACCCCCCCATTTCACTCCATACATATAATCACATAGATCACCATCAGCCACACTTCTTCCCTGCGCCCAGACGAGCATTTCCACCACCGTCGTCCGACGCCAACTACCGTTGATCGCTGCCGCACGCCGCCGAGAACAGCCGCACCTGAAATCGCAATTAGCAGAGCACATGAGGTACCCTTCTTCCCATCTTCGTTTCTCCCTACACATTAACCAAACATTGAACCGTTGAATCTTATGTGAAGACCACATGACCCCCATGAAACCAGTTTAAATAGTTTAGTTTATCGTGTCCTGTAGATCGTAAATTGCGACACAAAACAGAAAAAAACTGACCGAGTTTTAAGAAAAAAAACTGTTCCAGGTACACATGTTTAAGTCCCGCTATCTCTATAATAGCACGCGATGCTAAAATTCTACCGGAACAGACTTCTTGACAACATAACCTAGTTTTAATCCCTTTAAACACTTTCTCTAAATTTGATTTATTCTGTGATTTATTTAATGCTGAAAACTGTCAAAAACTTATTTTCGTAAACCCAAAATATCCTAAAATGGGGTGCGTTCCTCCAAACGAGATGACTCCGTCGTGTGAGAATTTCACCGAAAGGCGCGTATTGTCAACGCGGACGTGTGAGATTTTACAGAACTTGATTTGGATGCGCGTGCACACCGGAATCAACGCGTATCCGTCAAAAAATACCATATCGGGCTGTTTCGACACTTGTCTTAACTTTGTGTGTGCTTGTCGTTTAGCAACGAAACTTGTGCCATCAGATTCGCAGGATTATGCTTGTCCTGTGACCCAAGTTTGGTTCGATTCTCAGAACGTTGACGAAATACCGTTTCGCGGGCTCCACGATTCCACTTGACGGGTGATTTCGTGACTGGCTCATCGGAATCCAATTTCGGACACATGGTTGAGTTTGTGCCATCGTTCTGGACTCGTAGATACTAAGTTTGTTAAATTTGGAGAACTTTATCTCCGAGATATTTTTTGGTGCGAAGTGGGCCACATGTGGACCCAACTTTGACCCAAAACTATCAATTCTGCCCCTGTGTCCAAATTGGACTTATGGATAGTCAATCCTAGCTATTTCATGTATTCTAAAAATATTGGTGATATTTGTTACAACATCCGGAGGTTTACTTGCAGATTCCACTTTATAGGAGCAGTTGACAGAGTTCAGAACCCAGGCAAGTGTACCTTGCCAAACCTGCAGAGATCATGTTATATTATTTGCTTGTGTTCTTTCTATATATACTTCTGTGATGTATCTGTTCAACCTAGGACCATGAGACATTGGTTAGTGTCCGAATAAGATTCGGGTGTCGACGTCGTACGCGAAGTCGTGTAACGTCACTTAGAGAGTTGATTCCACGATCCTATTATTTTTACGTGCTTGCTTTACCAAGTACGTTATACCGTAGGATACTTGACACTATTTCAGGTGATAGAATCTTTCTTGAGTTATTCATGGTGATTCTGTATAGGTTTACAGGATTCGTGATATAAGATTTGCATATATTGAGATATCATTTTGACTCATTGTACTTGTCATGACCCACACCCGGATATTCGGACACGAGTACGTGGGTACGCCCAGCCTACGTTACAGCATCGACGGTAGAACATTGTCTGGGTTAATTCTACTATCTTAATATCTCATATAAATATGGTACCTGTCAATCATCTCAACTCCAAAAGGAGGAACAATATGGTTTCTTACAAATGTAGCTATACTCAATCATAATGCAAACTAAGGAAGATAAAGAACGAATGGAATAACGAAGAAAAGAATGAAGATACAAACCACTAGTCTGAAATAACATACATGCCAAGAATCTTAATAAAAGTCTAATACAAGTCCACCAAAAAATAAACTAAATCTCCTCAGGCTCTAGAACTAAGTCCTCTTGGTCTATAGGAGTATCCTCTAATGGTAAGCCCTCCCGCGGCCAGTAGATTGTAGGACACTATTCTATGAGCCAATCATCTGAAAAATATATCCAGTCATGATTGGAGCGAAGTATTTACCTCTGAAAGCAGTTTCAAATACATAATCGAGCATATAAAACAGATAATAGAAAAGAATACAAGATAACTAATAAACATAATGAAATAAACTAGAGTGAACAGGTAATGTATTGGAATGAGAACAAGCAATATGAATATCTGCAATATAAAGGAATAACTAAAATATAACTAATGTGTCTCAGAATACAAGTTTATTATGTGATCGGTTTAGGTTGAACACGAATACAATAAGGTAACTTGATTAGAAGTGTGGTATGTAATTGACATGTACACGAATACACTGGAGCTTTAATCACATAATCAACTTATACTCCCCCATCCCTAACTAATACTAATGGATCCAATCACGATACGTTACGAACACGAATATGGGCACACTGAACATGAGTAGTGTGCGAACATAAAATATAAGCACACTGAACACGAGCAGCATGTGAACACGAAATATAATAAATCAATACCCAATACAAAAAATAAAATATATATGAAGAAGTACCCGCTGAACATGGTAGAGGATAACATCTCCTAACAGGATCCATGTAGTACCAGTCCGTGAAACCATTGTGTCAGAATCAAATGTGCAGTTCTAGAATATGAGATATATACACTATTATAAAATAAAAACTAACAGATAAATATACTCGTCAGAGGTCCTGAGCAAGGTGTGTTTCTCGATGTCCAAGCTGGTGTCACACAGACCTATATATGGTATATAGCATCAATACAAGATTTTGGAATAAAAATAAGTTAAACTAGTTTAATTCTAGGTCATAAAGCCATTTTTAAGTCAAAACAGTCAAACTAGGTCAAACTAGTTATTTCTAGGTTGCATGAGTCCATCTCTAGGATATTAGGTCCATACACTATGTAACTAGGCCACACTAGCTATGCTAAGATACTAGGATACATACAAAGTACCGTATCATAGGATATACAAGTTTATAGATAGGAACATACTAATATCGATATATACAAGACAATATATATAGTACTTATAGCTAACTAATGCAAAGTGGATATCTTGGCTTTGAACCAATGCAGTATCACACCACCTACACACCCATCTTGATACTCAACCAATACCTTGAGTATCAACCAATATCTTGATATTACCTTGGTATCACAAGGTAAACCAGATTCTAATATGTAATTAACTACCCATATACCTAACGACATACTAACATGCATTAAACTACTTAGATTATACCATACTAACTACCTACTAACTTACCAATATATATATATATATATATATATATATATATATATATATATATATATATATATATATATATATATATATATATATATATATATATATATATATATAACTAGATCAATATACAACTGACTAACTAAATTATAATAAAACTAACTAAAGCTAACTAGCCCTTACCTTAACTAGCTGTTGTACAAGCTCTTCTTGCTGTTGATGTTGGATACTGCTGCATGTATGCTACTTCTGGCTTTCACCTTGCTGCAGTGCAGTGGCATGCTGCAGTTGCTCTTGCTATTGGCTGCAGCTAGCTGAAGGTTGCTGTTGCTGTATCTGTTAGTTTGCTACTGCTTCTTGCATTCAGTAGCTACTCTGCATACTGCTAATGTTTCTTGCATTCAGTTGATCGACTCTGCATACTGCTACTGCTTCTTGCATTCAATAGCTACTCTGCATACTGCTACTGCTTCTTGCATTCAGTAGATCTACCCGACCCCTCACTCCCAAACACACACTACACACAACACTCACTCACATCTATACACTATATATATATATATCACTAGTTATAAACATATCTATACATATATATATATATATATATATATATATATATATATATATACATAACACCTAGAGATACAATACATATCTATATATACATATCTAAATATACAATAGAGATACATATACATATATATATACATAACCATACAATTATAGTACTCTAATAGCTATAAACAAGTATATTGAAATGCAAGAAAATAAACACGTGGAGTGCCTCGCACCCGTATCACACTCATTCTATGATATGCTTGCGATACGGCTTCACCACACTACCAAACGTATCCAGAAGGACACGAGCAAGTCTAAAATTATAATTATAAACAACACAAAGTGTTAACTACTCAACTATGTGTCCATGTCAAAATATGACATGCTCAAATACCTGTGTCGGAAGAAAACCACCAAATCAACCCGTATCTCCAAATTGTCGGGATACGGCCTACATGTATCCAATTGTAGATACGACACTAATCACACATAATCAAACACATGTCAATTTGGTCTAATTGACCCATTGACAAACACAAGATGTGCTAATCTCGGAATTTCTCCAAAATTGACACAAAATACCGTATAACTTTATCCATAGGCCTCCTATGAACCTAATTCCAATTCCTATGGTAGCTTTAGCATATGTGGTGGTTCCTTATGATTAAATTATATATTTAGAGTCTAATTAGAGGAAAAAATTGAATTATACCTATTGGGAGATGGATTCCCAATGAAATTCCTAAATTGAGTGAAAATAGCCTCCAACTTGTATATACTTGCTACTCCTTGTAGATCCTTGCTTTCTCCTTATAGATCCTTATTCTAATAGCCTCCAATGAAGAATATGGAAGGAATTGGGAATAAATTTGAGTAGGAATTGGTATGGGAATGAAGAATTTGGAAGAAAAAAAATTCTAGATCTAGATTTGGAATGACAAATGAGGAGAGAGAGAGAGAGAGAGAGAGAGATAGAGAGTCTCTCTCCTCCCTATGGTGGCCAGCCCCTTGCCCCTCCTCCAAGTTACTATAAAAAGTCCAAAATACCCCTTGGGGCTTGTCATGAAAAAATAATTAAGGAGGAAAGGTTTTTGTCTAATTGCTTTCACTAATTAATTCATCCTCCTAATGAATGGGCTTACTATTGGGCTCAATTCTAACTAGAATTAAATATTGGTCCATGGATCTAAACTAAACTAGTTAGGTCCACTACGCAAGTCCAAAATAAATCTAACATCTCCAATAACTAAATCGTACAATAAATAAATATTTACACATTCATAATATTTAATATTATAATTCTAAAAATATAATTATCCATGCCAAATTACCAAACTACCCTTAGTGAAAAAGTGAGGGTGATAATCCTGCCCACCTTAAAAAATTTTGTCCTCGAAATTAAGGAAGAAACTAACTACCAAAAGCAATCAATACAATGTAAGAAAGAATTATACCTCATGGTTCAAACAGATAAGGATATCACTCGCGCATCTCGGCCTCTCGTTCCCAGGTACTCTCTCTTGGCGAGTGATGCCTCCACTCAATACGCACCAAAGGAATTGTCTGGTTCCTCAGCACCTTCTCTCTCCGATCCAGAATCTCAACTGGCTGCTCTGGATAGCTAAGAGTAGGGCCCACATCGATCTTCAAGTGATCCAACACATGGCTAGGATCTGCCACGTACCGTCTCAGCTGTGACACATAAAATATGTATGCACTCCCTCTAATGCAGGTGGTAAGTCTAGTCTGTAGGCAATTACACCGACCCTCTCGAGAATACTGAAAGGTCCGATGAATCGCGGACTAAGCTTCCCGCCTCTACCGAAACGAATCGTGCCACGTGACGAAGAAATCCTCAAGAAAACTCGACCGCCAACCTAGAACAAAACACAACCTTAGCACTCTAATAAACAAATAATCATAAGCAATGCAAAATAAAATCTATACCTCAAACTCTAATGGTCTTCGGTGGCTATCGGCCCAATACCGTTGTCTTTCTTACGTCACCCGAAGTCTATCCTTGATGAGCTTCACCTTCTCAGCTGCATCTACTATCATCTCTGGTCCTAATAAGGCTCTTCTCACCAACATCATCCTATGATAACGAAGTGCGACATCTCCGTCCATACAATGCCTCAAACGGTGACATCTCGATACTGGCCTGGTAGCTGTTGTTGTAAGAAAACTCTATCAAGTGAAGATGATCCTTCCAAGAGCCTCCAAAATCTAAAACACAAGTGCGTAGCATATCCTCGAGAGTCTGCATAGTCCTCTCTGACTGCCCGTCTGTCTGAGGGTGATATGCGGTACTGAACTTAGGCTGAGTGCCTAAGCTAGCCTACAAACTCCTCCATAAGTGGGACATGAAGCGACTATCCCGATCTGAGACTATGCTCACAGGAACTCCATGCAATCTGACTATCTGATGCACATACATCTCCGCGAGCTTCTCCGTAGATGTATCCACTTTAAATGGTAGAAAGTGGGCTAATTTGATCAACCTGTCTACGAAGTCCCAAATTGCATCTTTACCTCCTAGAGATCGCGAAAATCCTGAAATAAAATCCATCGTCACATGCTCCCATTTCCACTCTGAAATGGGTAAAGGCTGAAGTAATCCACCTGGCCTCTGTCTCTCTGCCTTTATCTGCTGGCAAACCAAATATCTGAATACAAAGCTAGCTACCTCCCACTTTATACCATACCACCAAACATGCTCTCTCATGTCCCTATACATCTTTTTGGCACCTGGATGCATAGAGTACTATGATCGATGCAACTCCTGAAGAATCTCCTCGTGCAATGCTCCACTCGGCACACACAATCTGGTACCGTGCCGCAATGATCCATCATCTGCAATGCTGAAGTCCTCTGCCAACCATATATGGACCTGTGCTCTGATGCTCCTCAGTGACTCATCCTTGAACTGTGCAGCTCTGATCCGGTCCATCAATTCTGACTGTACCTGAAGTCCCCATATCTGTGCTGCTTCTTGCATTCAGTAGCTACTCTGCATACTGCTACTACTTCTTGCATTCAGTAGATCTACCCGACCCCTCACTCTCAAACACACACTACGCACAACACTCACTCATATCTATACACTATATATACAAATCACTAGTTATAAACATTTTTATACATATATATATATATATTATATATATATATATATATTATATATATATATATATATATATATATATATATATATATATATATATATATATATATATATATATATATATATATATAATAGAGATACATATACATATACATATATATAGCCATACAATTATAGTACTCTAATAGCTATAAACAAATATATTTAAATGCAAGGAAACAAACACGTGGAGTGCATTGCACCCGTATCACACTCATTCGATGATACACTTGCGATATGGCTCCACCATACAACGAAACGTATCCCGAAGGACACGAGCAAGTCTAAAATCATAATTATGAATAACACGAAGAGTTAACTACTCAACTACATGTCCGTGTCAAAATGTGACATGCTCAAACCCTCCGTGTCGGAAGAAAACCCCCAAATCAACCTGTATCTCCAAATTATCGGGATATGACCTACATGTATCCAATTATGGATACGAAACTAGTCACACACAATTAAACACATCTCAATTTGGTCAAATTGATCCATTGACAGACACAAGATGTGTCAATCTCAAATTTTTTCCAAAATTGACACAAAATACCACATAACTTTCTCTATATGCCTCCTATGAACCTAATTCCAATTTCTATGGGTAGCCTTAGAATATGGAATGGTTCCTTATGATTAAATTATAGATTTAGAGTCTAATTAGAGAGAGAAAACTGAATTGTATCTATTGGGAGATGGATTCTCAATAAAATCTCTAAATTGAGTGAAAAGAGCCTCAAACTTATAGATCCTTGCTCCTCCTTGTAGATCCTTGCTTCCTCCTTGTAGATCCTTGTTCTAATAGCCTCCAATGAAGAATAGAAAAGGAATTGAGAAAAAATTTGAGTAAGAATTTGTTTGGGAATAAAGAATTTGGTAGAGAAAAAATTCTAGATCTAGATTTGGAATGACAAATGAGAAGAGAGAGAGTCTCTCTCCTCCCTATGGTAGCTGGCCCTTTGCCCCTCCTTCAAGTTACTATAGAAAGTCCAAAATATCCCTTGGGGCTTGTCATGAAGAAATAATTAAGGAGGAAAGGTTCTAGTCTAATTGCTTTCACTAATTGATTCATCCTTCTAAAGAATGGGCTTACTATTGGGCTCAATTCTAACTAGAATCAAATGTTGGTCCATAGATCTAAACTAAACTAGTTAGGTCCACTACACAAGTCCAAAATAAATCTAATATATCTAATAAATAAATAGTATAATAAATAAATATTTATACATGCACAATATTTAATATTATAATCCTAAAAATACAATTACCCATGCCAAATTGTCAAACTACCCTTAGTCGAAAAAGTGATGGTGACAATACTAGCTAGAGGTCATGATCTTGCGTGTTATGGACATGAGACATTGTGGACATGAGACGTGAGGTTACATTGGATAGGGAGAGACACACATGCTATAGGTTGATTATATATATATATATATATATATATATATATATATATATATATATATATATATATATATATATATATATATATATATACTACTGGAGGTGTTTTAGTCTCTGTATCATATCATGACACATTTAGTGGAGACTACTTGCTGCGATGGGCTCCCCGATACAGAGCCTGTAGTGGTTTCAGCCTGAGTACTAGTGATGCTCTCATTTGTATTTCACTTAGATGGTTACATAGTTTGCCCTAAGGATCTATTTTTATTTACTGTATTTCATTTGGCTTGAGTGTTTATTGTACCTTGCTATATCCTTTGAGGACCTGGATCCGAATTATTTGGTATCCCGTTCCCCCTATTCAGAGAGCTCGGCTAAGAAATACAAGACGATATCGTTCGATCGGGATAGATTGAATCAAGAACTCATCCTCGTTATGGATTTGTTTCTTCAAAATCGATTCCCATATTCAGTGGACCGTGCCCCCAGGATTGACTTAGCGGCAGAGTCAGGAGGGAGCTCTCCGCAGCATCTTTTGTTGCCTAGTTTTCGTTGTCTTGTTGCTTTTGTGCCTTGAGTTGGTTTTCGGATTTGTTTGAGATTTCTTGAACGGTTTCAATGGATTTTATTATTTTTGTTTGTTGAACTGTACTTTAATTCTGATATTGGAAAGAGTGGAAGAGGTATTGATCAGCTGTTCGTGGCAATGCAGGTGAACAAGCAGTAGGCAACGCCCGAGCGGACTCCTGAAGCACCTCTTTCCTTCTCCCTTCCAACTAAGTGAGTGTCTTATATTTGATTCAGTTGGCCCTTCTTCCAAGCCTTTACACCTAAAATCTTGCAATCTTATTTGCCCCGATCAAAATGATACCAAGTAATAACTTAAAGAATTTAAGATAAAAAGGTAATAGACTTGGATTATTGTGCTTGTCAATCAAACTTGTGAACGGTTACTCATTTTCATGCTTGTTCGTTTGAAATGTTCATCATATGCATAAATACAAGTTAGAATGTATACTCTTCTTTAAAATGTGCTATGTATAGAACTCATCCTGAATGCAATAAAATTGAACATGAAGACTATGCAAAAATCGATCTTGCCCTGTTACTGTCATTAGCCTGATATTGCCCTAATTTGCCTCTACTGCTAACTTAGTGTACTACGTTGTTCATGGACAACTTGTGCACAAGGTCAATGGTTCCTGCAGACGGTCGCTGGGGCACTGGCACCGATCCGGTCTGGACGGAACTTCACGACAATCTCCTGCATCTGGACGGGATGGTCTGTAGACACTACTGAATATTTGCTGTATGCCATCCTTGTTCAAGACTAAATCGTCCATTTGGCATACGCCAATGATCCCCCGCGCTTATTTAAACCTGTTGCAAGCTAACTTGTGTCTTCGTGGCAGGGAAGGACATGGTAAGTATTGTGCAGGTGGTTCAGACGGACAGGTAAAAGTCACTGAACGGTGGCTAGTTCATTTCGGTATTATATATATATATACTGCTTGCTTGTAAAATGAACTAAGACAAGATATAAAGACCACAAATAAATATGTATGCTTCATCTAAACAACGTGTTGATTGGTATAGTTGGATTAGCTTGCCTTCACCAGTACGTTTTGATGTACTGACCCTCGTTGAAACAGGTTCCTCGCACTAAAGAGTGCCCGAGCGAGGAAAAAAAGTTAATCCCCGATCCAGTCCATCTGTAGGCATGATCAAACCGTGCCATCTTTTGAAGTATTTTGAAGCTAGAGCTTGCAACCCAAACACAATGCAGCTCGGAGGGAAAGCCGTCATCCCTCCCGAAGGTCTTTACATTTTGAAGTTCTAGTAAAGGGATATAATGTTCAGGACTGCTATCTCATTTTGTGTCAATATTTTGTAAGCCCGTGTGGCAACCTTATGACTCAGTTCAAGAGTTTGTAATAGATGTTCATATTATCAATAAAAAGAGAACTTTTCCATATTTCAAATCAGTGTTTCAATTTATCCACGTACTCTGAATACGTGCTTGTTATGCGAAATAAAATACCTTAGCCTTGTGCGGAGCGCAACCTAGGCTCGCACAGCGTCACGCCCGGGGGACGATTATCGATTCCACGGAATCGGGGTGTGACATGTTAGTATCAGAGCACAGCTTCAAGTTTCTTTGACCCTCGTATGAGAAAAGTTCCTTTAACGATAAATCCCTGTGCGAACTCTTGAACTCGTTAGGCCAAAATGAGATGCGTTCATACAATAAGTCCATAATACATTATGATTCTTATGTAATTTACCTTCTCTTGAAGGAATGGCTCAAGCGCAATCCTCAACGCAAGCACCGGACGAGACGCAAGCCCAAGAGAGCATTTTCGACACTTCAGGAAGCTCTCGGAGCCAGCGAGCCATGTCTCGAGTTGATCCGCTTCAGCAAATGATGCGGATGTTGGAAGCCAGTCAACAAATGGATGAAGCTTGTTATGAACGGGCTGAGAAGCGAGTGGATGAGAGACTACTCAAGTTTCAAGACAATATAGAGGCACGATTCTCAATCCCACAAAAGCAGGTAGATACCCTACAACAGATTATTCAGACTTTGGCCTCCAACCACTCAGCAGCAATAGTGGTGACCCCAGTGGAGCAGCCAGTGCTTGAAGTTGAGATGCCTCAGACACCAAGGAAGAGGGAAGTGACTGCCTTTGACTTTGGCAACTTTAAGAAAGTCTGCAACACAGCATTCAAAGGGACTGAGGATCCAATGGTGGCTCTAGATTGGTTGGCCGAACTTGAGGATCATTTCTCGCTGCTGGAAGTACCTGAGGAGAAGCGCGTCGTATGCGCTCAACTGCAACTTCGTCTTAACGCGCATGATTGGTGGGACGTGCATCGACGATCTTCCAGTTGATGATGGAGGGGAAGTGATAGCATGGGCCACTTTTCGTGGCGCATTTAAGGAGGAGTTCATACCCCCACTTGTACGTCGACAGAAGGAAAATGAGTTTGTACACCTACGACAGGGCAACATGACGGTTAAATAGTATTATATTGAATTCAACAAGCTTGCCAAGTTTGCAAGCTCCTATTTACCCGATCCAGCGAGTCATGCCAGACAATTCGAAGGAGGTCTACGTCCCGCCATCCACGCGCACGTAGTCGTTCCACAATACCAGACAATGCGGGAAACACCATTCGAAGGAGGTCTACGTCCCGCCATCCACGCGCACGAAGTCCTGAACCACGTCCTCTCCCTCGAACCGCAGTATCCTCATGTTGCTGCAGGCGCTGTGCATACCTCCAATCACAAACGCCATAGCAACGATAGAGGAAACACCACTGTAAAGCGTCCAAACAATGGCAGTTCACAAAAGGGAAATCCAGGGCAACCATGTTCCTATTGTAAGAAGCCTGGGCACACGATTGACAACTGCCGTAGGAAGCTCAAATTATGCCTCGTTTGTGGAGACCCAGATCATGCCGTTCCTGACTGCCCATTACGCCGATCTGCTCGCCTCCCTTAACATCCAAATCAGACTGCTTCAACCCAAGCAAATTGAGCTGCGCTTCAGCAAGAGCGTCGCCAAGCTCAAGGTTGGGTCTACACAATGATACGAGAGGAAGCTTTGGCCTCAGACACCGTCGTATCAGGTACTTTTTTTTTAATAATATACATGCTCGTGTGCTATTTGATTCTGGTACAACGCATAGTTTTATTCCACAAATTTTGTCGTGAAGAACAATATAAAAATAACTCCGTTGTATCTGTATTGGAGGAAAGAAACTGTCACGCCCTGATCTCCCGCAGGCTAATTGGCCGTCCCCGTTAGGCGTGAATCACTGCGCCAGTGCTTCCGCGGAACGATCACTTCGGCCCATCTGGACGTGATACCGCACGAGCGTGAGCCACGCCCGTGCAAGACCGTGGTTCATTGGCTGGCGGTAAGGGTTCTAGGCCACAAGATCGCACAGATTTGTCCGAGTGCAGCGGAATTATAAACGCATAGCGATTTGGTAACAAGTTCACTGAGTCGACGATAGCGAAAGCATTGAATAACATAAGTTAAAGTAAAACTCTTTATTGATGTAAACAAGTATTACAGACGACGCTTGTCCGAGATTATAATTCGCTCAGATCTCTCTTTCTGGAACAGTAAAAGCGTGCCAATTGGCTACAATTTTAGAATGATTGTACAAGCGAATGTTTAGGCGATATTCCAATATTATGTCTTGTATATGTGCTTCAGTTCCGGATGCAGCACTCCAAGGCTCCAGATTTGACTCCACACCTTAGCACGCACAAAGGAGGCATCCGCACCGAACGAGGTTCTCCCATATCCTGCAAACGATCTGGTGGATTATCAGTATATTGAATGCACTGGTGGGGAGGCTACTCGCCCGCTCGACAAAACCAAACACGTAATATAGGTTCCGTGCACCAACTATTATATTGTCTTTCTAGTTGCCTTAGGATCAGTTTCATGGCAAAGATTGAATAGCCTAATTCTTGTGGCAGTGCGCCGTGCGATATAAGAGAAAACACAGCGAGACTTACCAACTTACCATTTGACCTTTCCTGTCCAAGACAAACTAAGTTAATTCAAGCACGAGCATTCACAATGAAAACCAAGGCAATAAAATATACAAATACGAGTATCGTTATATTATGATTGTTCAGGTGTTCAGTTGTTCTTTTGATGCGATATAATGACTCGCACGCGGATAGCCGCTAACCGAGGATAACTTATCTATATGAATGTTTGTCGCTGGCATAGCCATAAAGGACCCAGTCACTGGGAAGAATGGTATACAACAAAAAGAATAATGCGCGCTACAAGCCATCTCATCTAGCATAATAGACTGTACAATAGAGTTACATCCGGATCGGATCAGTCCTAGTGCCCCGGTGACCGTCCGTGGAACTATACCTCATTTCCGAGTTATCCGCGACATGCAGGTCTTTAGGGTTGTCCAAATTCACATATTTAACAAGACAATCCATAACACGAGTATAATCTTTAATTTCTACTTTGAACGAGCATTGCTCCACTAGTTGGGATTCTTGACTTTTCTTGACAGGATTCTCGTTCAGTGGTAAACTTGATGTGATTTGAGTTCAGTATTCACTTGCCTTGATGTATGCCCCTAGTTCGGAGATTTCCTTGGTGACCTAACGGTCCCAAATACTTGCAGGTTCAATTGCACAGAAGAGATATTTGATAGTCTCCTGGCTAACTAGAATGCATGCACGATACGAATAACGTTAGACATTTGTAAGCAGGCAAGCATGCGTTTCTAAGGAACTCAATCAAACACGTTGGCTCGGGCCCGAAGGTAAGCCGAGGGGTAAAACCGTTAGGGACTTTTCGAGCGACATTATCTAGGGTAGCATGCGAGGGTCTAAATATAAGCAATATTTTATTTCCATGTTCTAGCACAAGCAATACAAGTTGGGATTATTTCCTTAGCTATGTGCGTTGTATTCTTATTAGCATGCAGGGGGTGATTCACCTAACGACTAGCATGTATCGTTCCATATTTTTATGTGTGCTGGCTAAGCAAAGACAAGTTCACCGTAGCCACCCACCTTAGCGATGATTCGCCTCGGTTGAGCGATACGTCAAGCGAGCCTCTGAAAGCCTAAGCCGAGCTCCTAGAGGGACAAGTCTGGATATCCTTTGCCTCAAACGAGTATTCTCGCCTGAGCAAAGCGGGTCGAGATATTGTACTTTTGCCGTTTGAATCGATAGTCCGCTTGAGCGGAACGGGGTGCTACATCATACCCAACTCAGAAAAAGTCTCGTCCTCGAGATTTATTGAGGCAAGTCGTACTAAAGCATCGGTACCACTAAATCCAATTGAACATAATCTTCTACTCGGTTCTTATGTCGTGTTACGTGTAGGCTGAGTCAATGTCATTTGTGCCTTAGCGCGGGACATGTTGCTTAACGCGTGGTACATTTTAATCGATCTGGATTAATAATCTAAGGCTGAGGCAAACCTATACAAGTCATTATGCTTGTTTATTTGGATATTCACTTGCACTAGCATTCGAGATCAGTATATCGCGAGTCTGGATCGTGCACATAGTCGAAGTGCACCTCAAGTGCACCTCAAGCATGAGCACGCCAACCAACTTAGCGATAGCGAAGTCTTAGCACTCGAGTTTCACATTTTCTTGAGTCTTGGATCGTGCACACGTTCAAGGCGTCCCTCAAACATATGCATTCAACCAAACTTAGAGATAGTGAAATCGGACAAGCTACTTGCGAAAACCTCAAGGGTTTGCACAGGTCGACACAAAGGCCTTAGCATCACGATTTCATACAAGCAATCACAACAATCCAATGCGCTTTTTAAAAGTATTTAGACTCATTGTTGGAATATTCCGTTTAGGACATTGAGAGAGAGCATGCACATAATCTACGAACGAGCTTTCAAAACTGAGATAATCGAAACAAAGTCCAAAGGCGTATAAGCCAAACTCTGATACCAATCTGTCATGTCCCGATCTCCCGCAGGCTAATCGGCCGTCCCCGCTAAGCGAGAATCACCGCGCCAGCACTCCCTCGTAACGATAGTTTCGGCCCATCTGGATGTGATATCGCACGAGCGTGAGCCACACCTATGTATGACCGTGGTTCATTGGCTGACGGTAAGAGTTCTAAGCCACAGGATCGCACAGATTTGTCCGAGTGCAGCAGAATTATAAATGCATAGCGATTTGGTAACATGTTCACTGAGTCGACGATAGCGGAAGTGTAAACCCCCTCGTCTAAAAATATGAATTTAATCAATTACCTTACTGAGTAGAACCCCAACCCAAACCCAAAATTTAGGTATCAGCCTACCTCAAACCTGTATGCCACGACACTGGTGTACCACTCATAATATAGCTTCTAATGTTTAAATACACGATGAATTATCTAGTTAAACTGTTAGTTAAATTTTTTAATTAAGGCTAGGTTCACCTCAAGCAACACTTATTCAGCCCACCAATACTCATTCCCATTGGACCAGCCCATCTCAATGAGACCAGACAAGCCCAAGCCAAGATCAGCCTACAAACTTCTCCATATGTATATATATATGAAGTTCCTTCCTTGAAACCCTAGAGAAAACCATCACCACCCTCTACAAAACCCTAGCCGACCCCTCCCCTACTTCCGGCCAGACCACAACTAGCCGCCACCCCGCCACCTACTCACCCTCGACGCCGGACTCCAACCCACCACCATCAGCCATTACCCCGACCGACTGCTGCCGCCATACACCACCCCCGCTCCGCCTGACGTCGACAGACCCGCCAACCGAACCGCCAGACAGGCCGCTGCCACCGCCCAGCGCTGCGCTGCTGCTGCGATCACCCGCAGTCGCTGCTGCGAGCCGCTGCCGCCGCTGCCTTGCTCGCCGGCTGCTGACCGGAGCACCGCCACCCACCGGAAGACGACTACGCTGAAGAACCTCGTCCAGCCGCTAGGTAACGCCTATACTCCTTCCCCCTAGTATCATATTCATATGTGAGTATTGTGTCATCGAAATTGAGAGTTGGATTCTTGGACACAACATTATTAACCCTAATCTTTATATAAAATGTCATGACAATTAACCAGGGTTAGAACTCATCTAATAACCATCGAATAACTTAATTTAGACCTGTCATCTAGGTCCAGTATCTCATTCGGACACTGGACATAAACCAAGTATGGTTGAATATGAAACCAAGGACATGTTTCCGTGCAGAGCAGAAATAGTTGTCAACCATAAACCGACAATTATTGTCACAAGGAAAACGTTGACCAAAGACAGAACATGGGTACACCCTAGCTACGTGCACCTGTGATGCTGTAATCGGTCAGCAGTAAACCTGTAACAATATCTAGGAGCAACGCCATAATTACTCATGTATGTTAGTGTCTGATGTTAGATTGTTATATTATATTTTTGTGTTTAGGACCTTTGGATCAGCCAGGAGACATCGCAGGAACCAGCTTTTGGCATTCACAGCTTCCGGATATAGGCAAGATACCTTGCTATATTTACTGTCTAAATTAAATATGCATATGTTGTATTGTATACTTGTTGTTGGTACAACTGTGCGCGTCCGAGTTGTCTCGGTTGCATTCGACGGTTACATCGATGATTAGTATAGATGGACTTAGATCTTAGCAGACTCAACCCATTGGACGATACTCTGTGATTGTCTGAGACCTGACACCTTACACACACACTGAGATACATTCATATTGGGATGCGGGCTTGCGCACTCGACTAGCTATCGTTGCGTACATCCTACATCACGGCTAGCATGTAGTCAGGATATAATTTAGTGACTTGGCATATAGATTCATGGTATGTACGTCGAGTAGTCGACTTGCGTATCTACATTGGGCGGGGAGGACAACTAGGAGGCGTATGGGATACACACATTGGAGCCGTAGTTCGGAGGAACCCGGGTCCAATGAGTTTCCCTTTATACTGATGCCACGTTCTTCGGAGCGATATAGACGATATACTGTACAGATGCCATTTTCTTCGGAGTATGGACGCTATGCCTACGCCTACTCATACGCATCAGAGTTGACCTCACATTGCATTCACTTAGATGGCTAGCACACCCTTATTGTATTTATTTTATTCAGTATTCATATATAGCATATTGTTTTCTTGTATCTTGTTACGTCCCTCTGAGGACCTGGTACCTTTCCAGATTTAGACGAGGCTTACTACCCCACAGTATACGGCCCAGGACAGGAGACGAGATTCGCTTCAGCCGAGGAGTTGGAGGTGCAGCCGTCAGAGTTTCCGTGACCAGTTGGTAGGCCTTTAGCCTAGATGGAGGGCATCATTATCCTCTCAGCTGATGCCATAGCCATTTCTTTTATATCTCATTTCAGTACTTTATTTCGTCATAGTAGTGGGTTTGTTCCCACCAGACATCATTAGTTGTACTATGATATCTTGAGACTGGTATTTATTAACCAGCAGTTTATTTAGTGTTTCTTGCTCTTTATATGGTGGATGAGATTAGTTTACCTGTCATTGACTGATATTGGACATGTTAGTATCATAGGACAGCGTAGCACTCTTCGTGGATCCATTAAATTGGGATATCCTCGGAGACGTGTCAGCTGGCTATTGCCACGTGGCCTGGTTCCATGTATTTTGGGACTGGGCCACCACTAAAACCATGGTCTGCCCTCGTAATACCTTCTCACTTCTGTCTAGAATCTCCACAGGCTCCTCTTGGTATGATAAGCTTGGCCCGACTGTGATCTCGGAATGGTCAAGCACGTGACTAGGATCCGATATGTACCTCCTTAATTGAGATACATGGAAGACGTCGTGGACTCCTTCCAAGGTCTGCGGTAATGCTAATCTGTAAGCAACCTCTCCGACGCGTTCTAAGATGTCGAATGGTCCGATGTACCTCGGACTCAGCTTCCCTCTGCCTCCGAATCTAATAGTCCCTCGAGTAGGTGAGATTCGTAAGAATACGTGATCTCCTACCTGAAACTCTAAGGGTCGACGATGTGCATTCACCCAATGCTTCTGTCGGTCTTGTGCTGCTCGAAGGTGTCCTTGGATCTTCTTTACCTTCTCTACCGTCCGAACAACCATCTCTGGTCCGAGAATCTGTCGCTCGCCTATATCACTCCAGCATATTGGAGAACGACACTTCCTGCCATACAACGCTTCATAGGGAGCCATCTGAATGCTCGCTTGATAGCTGTTGTTGTAGGAAAACTCGACCAAATGTATGTGGTCCTCCCATGATCCTCCGAAGTCAAGCATGCACGCTCTCAACATGTCTTCTAACGTCTGAATGGTGCGCTCCAACTGGCCATCTGTTTGGGGGTGATACGCTGTGCTAAACTTTAGGCGAGTACCAAGGCTCTCCTGCATACTCCGCCAAAAGTAAGACGTAAATCTCGTATCCCTGTCAGACACAATGCTAATTGGCACTCCATGTAGGCGCACAATCTCCCTCATGTACATATCTGCTAAAGCCTCCGTCGATTGTCCCACTCTAAAGGGTAAAAAGTGTGCGGACTTGGTGAGTCTATCCACGATTACCCATACTGCATTGCGCCCACTAGGACTCCTCGGGAAGCCTGTAACAAAGTCTATAGTGATATGCTCCCATTTCCACTCCGGTATAGGAAGCGGTTGAAGCAATCCTGCAGATCTCTGGTGCTCGGCCTTGACTTGCTGACACACCAGGCACTTGGCCACAAAACGTGCTATCTCTCTCTTCATTCCGTGCCACCAGTAGTACTGTCTTAGATCTCTGTACATCTTCGTGCCTCCTGGATGAATGGAATAGGTGGAACTGTGTGCCTCTGAAATCAATTCTTGCCGAAGTTCTCCATTTGGAACATAGAGACGATCTCCGCATCTCAGTGTTCCGTCTTCATGTATCCGCAGTCCTGTCTGTAATCCAGCCTCTGTCCTCTGTCTGAGCCTCTGAAATCTGGCATCTGTCGGCAAGGCAGCCTTGATTCTCTCCACTAGTGTCGATTGAAATTGGAAACTCGACAACTGTCCGTCTACTCCGGGTATGACAACCTCTATCCCCATCTGTTCCAGATCTCTTAATAGATGTTGTTGGGTAGTCAAGAAGAATGCCATAGGTCTTCTGCTCAATGCGTCTGCTACTACATTGGCCTTTCCCGGGTGGTACTGTAGCTCAATTTCGAAGTCTGTCATCACCTCGAGCCAACGTCTCTGCCTCTGATTAAGATCCTTCTGAGTGTAGACATATTTCAGGCTCTTATGATCCGTAAATATCTCAACTCTTTCTCCATATAGGTAATGCCTCCAAAGCTTTAAAGCAAAGATCACCGCGGCAAGTTCCAAGTCATGGGTGGGATAGTCCTTCTCATGTGTCCTCAACTGCCTAGAAGCATAAGCTACAACCTTTTCATGCTGCATCAAGACGCATCCTAATCCTTTCCCGGATGCATCGCTGTAGATTACAAATCCTCCGGGTCCAGAAGGTATGGTCAAGATAGGTGCTGTAGTCAAGCGTTTCTTCAGCTCATCGAACGCCTTTTGACACTCCTCTGTCCAAGTGAACTCTTGCTCCTTACGGGTCAAGCGGGTCATTGGCTCTGCAATCTTCACAAAATTCTCTACGAACCTCCGGTAATATCCGGCAAGTCCTAGGAAACTCCTCACTTCTGAGACATTGGTAGGGGTTGGCCATGTCTCTACAGATGAAATCTTCGCCGGATCTACTGAGATACCGTTTCCTGAGATGACGTGTCCAAGGAAAGCGACACGATCTAGGAGAAACTCACACTTGCTCAGCTTGGCATAAAGTCTCTCTTCCCTCAGTGTCTCTAACACTAGTCTCAAGTGCTCTTCGTGCTCCTCGTGGCTCTTCGAATACACCAAAATGTCGTCGATGAAAACTACCACGAACCGGTCTAAGTATTGGTGGAATACTCTGTTCATCAAGTTCATAAATACAGCTGGCGCATTCGTCAGCCCAAAAGGCATCACTAAGAACTCGTAGTGACCATAACGAGTCCTGAATGCTGTCTTCTGAATGTCTTCTCTTCGCACCTTCACTTGATGATAACCCGATCTTAAGTCGATCTTTGTGAACACTACTGCTCCTGTCAACTGGTCGAATAAATCGTCAATCCGTGGCAGGGGATACTTGTTCTTGATAGTCAAAGCATTAAGGGCTCTGTAATCAATACACATACGTACTGTTCCATCCTTCTTAGGCACAAACAATACTGGTGCTCCCCATGGTGATGCACTAGGACGGATAAATCCCTTGCTCTGAAACTCCTCCAATTGTAGCTTCAACTCGTCTAACTCCTTCTTCGCCAATCGGTACACATTAGAAGATACCGGTGCTGCTCCTGGTACTAGCTCAATGGTGAACTCCACGTCTCTATCTGGGGGTAAGCCTGGCAATTCGTCGGGGAAAACATCCTCGAATTCTGCAACTATAGGTGGGGGCGCAATCTCCATAGCCATGCAAGTCCCAGCTGTCTGTCCTACTCCTTGTTCGACGGTCCCTCGCATGTACTCGAACTCCGGTTGATCTGGTGGTCTAAAAGTGACGCTACCCTTCCGGCAGTTCAGTATGGCGTTATACTGGCTTAACCAATCCATACCTAACACAACATCAAAGTACGGCATAGGCAATACCAAGAATCGTGCTCTCATCTCTCTACCACATACGACTACCGAGCACGTTCTAATGGTGCTGGTAACCGGCACGATACCTCCTCCGGTAAGAATCTTCCAACTCCTAGGTAAGGGGGAAGTCGCTACTCTATGCATTGCTACAAATCTACTAGATATAAATGACAATGTAGCACCAGAATCAAACAATGCTGTCGCAGGTAGAGATGCGACTAAAATGGTACCTGTGATTGCCTCTCCTTCTGTTTCCTCTTCGGTGGTTGCTAAGGCAAAGGCCTGTCCCTGTCTCTGTCCTCCTGCCTGCTGTTGGGCACGATCAAACTGTGCCTGCTGTGGGGGCAAGGGTGGTCCCCTCTGGAATCCTCCGGGTGCTGGTGGACGTTGGCCTCCTGGTGGGGGTAGTATCCTCGGGGCTGGTGCTGCTGGTCTCTGTCCGGCCTGTGGGGCTGTCTCCCTGCGCTGTGGGCAGTCTCTGGCAAGGTGCTGGCTGGCTCCACAAATCATGCATGTCCCAAGTCTCTTTCGGCAGTCCTTCTCGAAGTGACCTCTCTTACCACAGAAGTGGCAAGTCGGGAGTTCCTGGTGTGGATATGGTGATGCTCTCTGCTGTGTCTGCGCTCCAGGACGACGGATGGGTCCTCCTGCTCCGGGCTGGACTCTAGCTGGCATGGTCGTGCTGGAACGTCTAGATCTTCTGACAATGGCCTCCTGGATCCTTGCCTCTGCTAGGACCTCCTCATAAGAAACCCTTGCCTGTGCGGTGGTGTATCTCTGTAGCTCAAAATTGAGACCGTGGTGGAATCTCTGAGCCTTCTCTAGATCATTGGGTATCAGGACGGCTCCAAATCTGCTAAGGCGGCTAAACTCTGCGTCATATGCGTCAACAGTCATATTCCCCTGTTCTAGATGTAGGAACTGGGAGTATAGGGCATTTTTGACTGTTGCTGGAAAATACTTCGTATTGAAGTACTCTAAGAACTGTTCCCAAGTCTGGTTCTTACCTACACTGCGCTCAATGGAATCCCACCAGTGATGGGCGTTGCCTTTTAGTTGGGCCCTTACTGTGGTCATCCAAAGGTCTGGTTGCAGTTGTGAGGCCTCTAATAGCATCTCCGTGTTGGCGATCCAATCGGAGATCTGTTCTGCAGTCTTATTGCCTGAGAAGGTATCTGGTCCCATCTGTCGGAACCATCTAACAGTGCCACCTGTCGGGGCTGGTGGAGGTGCTGGTGCTGGTGCTGGTGTCGTGACAGGTGTCCTCTCTAGTACTGCCATCAGACTCTGTCGTAATGTCTCTGTCTGCTGCCACTGTGCTTGTATCATTGCCTGGAAGAACTGAAGCATCTGTGGCTGGCCATCTAGCTGCGGCATCTGGGGCGGATAAGGTGGAGGCGGTGGTAGTGGAATCTCTGGTTGTGCAGTAGGCGTCTCCTCAGATGTCGGCCTCTCAGCCTGCGGCATCGGTGTAGCTCCTGAAGTCTGGCCCTCATAATGTTGCGTGGGGATGGTCTGGGAAGTCTGTCCCTCAGGTGGTGGTGTAGGATCGCCCTGTGGTGTCTCGTGCCAATGTATCAGTGGTGTCTGCAGCGGGTGTTGCCCTTGGGGTACCTCATCTCCTTGAGTGGTGTTATCCGGCACCGCGGCACGGGGTGCTCCTCGTCCACTACGCAAATTCATCTTGCTGCAAGGGATAGAGCTTCATTAAAAGAGTACGAGAACAAACAAACAGGATGCATATATTTAGAAGCAGTATGAAGGAAGTTCAAAGGCGAATCAAAGTGGATGAGACCTAATAATTTCTATCCTGTTGCAGGCTCGCTGGGCATGTTACCATACCACAAGCGAAAAAGTAGACCTGCATGGGCCACCACTAAAACCATGTCATGCCCCAGTCCCAAAATACATGGAACCAGGCCACGTGGCAATAGCCAGCTGACACGTCTCCGAGGATATCCCAATTTAATGGATCCACGAAGAGTGCTACGCTGTCCTATGATACTAACATGTCCAATATCAGTCAATGACAGGTAAACTAATCTCATCCACCATATAAAGAGCAAGAAACACTAAATAAACTGCTGGTTAATAAATACCAGTCTCAAGATATCATAGTACAACTAATGATGTCTGGTGGGAACAAATCCACTACTATGACGAAATAAAGTACTGAAATGAGATATAAAAGAAATGGCTATGGCATCAGCTGAGAGGATAATGATGCCCTCCATCTAGGCTAAAGGCCTACCAACTGGTCACGAAAACTCTGACGGCTGCACCTCCAACTCCTCGGCTGAAGCGAATCTCGTCTCCTGTCCTGGGCCGTATACTGTGGGGTAGTAAGCCTCGTCTAAATCTGGAAAGGTACCAGGTCCTCAGAGGGACGTAACAAGATACAAGAAAACAACATGCTATATATGAATACTGAATAAAATAAATACAATAAGGGTGTGCTAGCCATCTAAGTGAATGCAATGTGAGGTCAACTCTGATACGTATGAGTAGGCGTAGGCATAGCGTCCATACTCCGAAGAAAATGGCATCTGTACAGTATATCGTCCATATCGCTCCGAAGAACGTGGCATCAGTATAAAGGGAAACTCATTGGACCCGGGTTCCTCCGAACTACGGCTCCAATGTGTGTATCCCATACGCCTCCTAGTTGTCCTCCCCGCCCAATGTAGATACGCAAGTCGACTACTCGACGTACATACCATGAATCTATATGCCAAGTCACTAAATTATATCCTGACTACATGCTAGCCGTGATGTAGGATGTACGCAACGATAGCTAGTCGAGTGCGCAAGCCCGCATCCCAATATGAATGTATCTCAGTGTGTGTGTAAGGTGTCAGGTCTCAGACAATCACAGAGTATCGTCCAATGGGTTGAGTCTGCTAAGATCTAAGTCCATCTATACTAATCATCGACGTAACCGTCGAATGCAACCGAGACAACTCGGACGCGCACAGTTGTACCAACAACAAGTATACAATACAACATATGCATATTTAATTTAGACAGTAAATATAGCAAGGTATCTTGCCTGTATCCGGAAGCTGTGAATGCCAAAAGCTGGTTCCTGCGATGTCTCCTGGCTGATCCAAAGGTCCTAAACACAAAAATATAATATAACAATCTAACATCAGACACTAACATACATGAGTAATTATGGCGTTGCTCCTAGATATTGTTACAGGTTTACTGCTGACCGATTACAGCATCACAGGTGCACGTAGCTAGGGTATACCCATGTTCTGTCTTTGGTCAACGTTTTCCTTGTGACAATAATTGTCGGTTTATGGTTGACAACTATTTCTGCTCTGCACGGAAACATGTCCTTGGTTTCATATTCAACCATACTTGGTTTATGTCCAGTGTCCGAATGAGATACTGGACCTAGATGACAGGTCTAAATTAAGTTATTCGATGGTTATTAGATGAGTTCTAACCCTGGTTAATTGTCATGCCATTTTATATAAAGATTAGGGTTAATAATGTTGTGTCCAAGAATCCAACTCTCAATTTCGACGACACAATACTCACATATGAATATGATACTAGGGGGAAGGAGTATAGGCGTTACCTAGCGGCTGGGCGAGGTTCTTCAGCGTAGTCGTCTTCCGGTGGGTGGCGGTGCTCCGGTCAGCAGCCGGCGAGCAAGGCAGCGGCGGCAGCGGCTCGCAGCAGCGACTGCGGGTGATCGCAGCAGTAGCGCAGCGCTGGGCGACGGCAGCGGCCTGTCTGGCGGTTCGGTTGGCGGGTCTGTCGGCGTCAGGCGGAGCGGGGGTGGTGTATGGCGGCAGCAGTCGGTCGGGGTAATGGCTGATGGTGGTGGGTTGGAGTCCGGCGTCGAGGGTGAGTAGGTGGCGGGGTGGCGGCTAGTTGTGGTCTGGCCGGAAGTAGGGTAGGGGTCGGCTAGGGTTTTATAGAGGGTGGTGATGGTTTTCTCTAGGGTTTCAAGGAAGGAACTTCATATATATATACATATGGAGAAGTTTGTGGGCTGATCTTGGCTTGGGCTTGTCTGGTCTCATTGAGATGGGCTGGTCCAATGGGAATGAGTATTGGTGGGCTGAATAAGTGTTGCTTGAGGTGAACCTAGCCTTAATTAAAAAATTTAACTAACAGTTTAACTAGATAATTCATCGTGTATTTAAATATTAGAAGCTATATTATGAGTGGTACACCAGTGTCGTGGCATACAGGTTTGAGGTAGACTGATACCTAAATTTTGGGTTTGGGTTGGGGTTCTACTCAGTAAGGTAATTGATTAAATTCATATTTTTAGACGAGGGGGTTTACAGGAAGCATTGAATAACACAAGTCGAAGTAAAACTCTTTATTGTTGTAAACAAGTATTACAGGCGGCGCTTGACCGAGATTACAATTCGCTCAGATCTCTCTTTCTGAAACAGTAAAAGCATGCCAAATGGCTACAATTTTGGAATAATTGTACAGGAGAATGTTCAGGCGAAGTTCCAATATTATATCTTGTATATGTGCTTCAGTTCCGGATGCAGCACTCCAAGGCTCCGAATTTGACTCCACACCTTAGCACACACGATGGAGGCATCCACACTGAACGAGGTTTTTTCGCACCCTGCAAACGATCTGGTGGATTATCAGTACATTGAATGCACTGGTGGGGAGGCTATTCGCCCGCTCGACAAAACCAAACACGTAAAACTAAGTTTCGTGCACCAACTATTATGTTGTCTTTCTAGTTGCCTTAGGATCAGTTTCATGGCAAAGATTGAATAGCCTAATTCGTGTGGCAGTGTGCCGTGCGATATAAGAGAAAACACGGTGAGACTTACCAACTTACCATTTGACCTTCCTTGTCCAAGGCAAACCAAGTTAATTCAAGCATGAGCATTCACAATAAAAACCAAGGCAATAACATATGCAAATACGAGTATCATTATATCATGATCGTTCAGGTGTTCAGTTGTTCTTTTGATGTGATGTAATAACTCGTACGCGGATAGTCGCTAAGCGAGGATGACTTATCTATATGAACGTTTGTCGCTGGCATAGCCATAAAGGACCCCATCACTGGAGAGAATGGTATACAACAAAAAGAACAATGGGTGCTACAAGCCATCTCGTCCAGCACAATAGACTGTACAATAGAGTTACATCCGGATTGGATCGGTCCCAGTATCCCGTTGACCGTCCCTGGAACTATACCTCATTTTCGAGTTGTCCATGTCATGCAGGTCTTTAGGGTTGTCCAAATTCACATCTTTAACAAGACAATCCATAACACGATAATTTCTTCTTTGAATGAGCATTGCTCCACGAGCTGGGATTCTTGACTTTTCTTGACATGATTCTCGTTCAGAGGTAAACTTGATGTGATTTGAGTTTAGTATTCACTTGCCTTGATGCATGCCCCTGGTTCGGGGATTACCTTGGTGACCTAACAGTCCCGAATACTTAAAGGTTCAATTACACAGAAGAGCTATTTGATAGTCTCCTGGCTAACTAGAATGCATGCACGATACGAATAACGTTAGACATTTTTAAGCAGGCAAGCATGCGTTTCTAAGGAACTCAAGCAAACACGTTGGCTCGGGCCCGAAGGTAAGCCGAGGGGTAAAATCGTAAGGGACTTTTCGAGCGACATTATTTAGGGTAGCATGCGAGGGTCTGAATATAAGCAATATTTTATTTCTATGTTCTAGCACAAGCAATACAATTTGGGGTTATTCCCTTAACTAGGTGCGTTATATTCTTATTAGCATGCAGGGGGTGATTCACCTAGCGACTAGCATGTATCATTCCATATTTTTATGTGTGCTGGCTAAGCAAAGACAAGTTCACCGTAGCCACCCACCTTAGCGTCGATTCGCCTCGGTTGAGCGATACTTCAAGCGAGCCTCTAAAAGACTAAGCCGAGATCCTGGAGGGACAAGTCTGGATATTCTTTATCTCAAACGAGTATTCTCGCCTGAGCAAAGCGGGTCGGAATATTGTACTTTTGTCGTTTGAATCGGCAGTCCGCTTGAGCAAAACAGGGTGTTACAGATGCTATTGTTAGATATTTTAGTTCTAGATGTTCGGGACTATGATATCATTTTGGGAATGGATTGGCTCGGCGCCTACTCTGCACTATTGAATGTGCAGAAAAGTGAGTCATCTTTCGCCTGCCTGGAGAAGCCGAATTCTGCTATACTAGTAGTCCAGCAAATGATGCGACCATGCCTGCATGGTAATTTTTGCAACATCTGCTCGATGAATGCTACACTCAGGCTATGAGGGATTCCTAGCGTCAGTTCGGGACACACAGCTGGATTACGCAAACGTTGAGTCTTCTTTCGTTGAGGCAGAGTTCCCTGATGTGTTTTCGAGCGAACTATCCGGCATGCCACCAGAACGAGAGATCAAATTCACCATAGACACCTTTTCGAATACACAACCGATCTCTAAGCCTTCGTACAGAATGGCCCCTGCTGAATTAAAAGAGTTAAAGTGCCAAATTTAAGAGTTATTGGATCTTGGGTTCATCCATCCGAGCATGTCTCCTTGGGGCGTGCATGTGCTCTTCGTAAAGAAGAAAGATGGGACACTATGCCTCTGTATCGATTATCGAGAGCTGAACAAGGTCACCGTCAAAAACAAGTATCCTCTGCCAAGGATAGATGACCTGTTTGATTAGCTACAAGGGGCAAAGGTGTTTTTAAAAGTTGATCTTCGCTCGGGCTACCACCAGCTGAATATTAAGCCAGAAGACATGCCGAAGACTGCCTTCCGAACCCGTTACGGGCATTACAAATTTTTTGTTATACCATTTGAACTGATGAATGCACCTGCTGCATTCATGGATTTGATGAATAGAGTATTCCGACCCTTCATCGATAAATTTGTGTTCGTTTTTATAGAAGACATCTTAGTATACTCGAAGAATAGGGATGAACACGCAGGACACCTACGGATGGTGCTTCAGACCCTTCGAGACAATAAGTTGTATCCCATGTTGAGTAAATACGAATTTTGGTTGGATAGTATATCCTTTTTAGGGCATATTATCTCTGCACAGGGTATTTCAGTTGACCAGAAGAAGATAGAAGCCATTGTGCAGTGGAAACGGCCGAAGTCAGCTAGCGATATCCGAAGCTTCCTTGGTCTGGCAGGCTACTACCGCAGATTTATTCAAGACTTTGTAAAAATTACCTCGCCTCTGACTCAGCTTAGTCGGAAGGGTGTGGCGTTCAAGTGGACGGACGATTGTAAAGCTTTATTTATGGAGTTAAAGTAGTGCCTCATTTCTGCACCAATTCTTACCCTTCTGGACGAACCTAATGACTTCAAAATATACAGTGATACCTCAGGTAAAGGATTGGGATGTGTATTAATACAACGAGACAAAGTGATAGCCTTCGCGTCGAGCCAGCTAAAGCCTCACGAGAAGAACTATCAAACACATGACTTAGAACTGGCGGTAGTAGTCTTCGCGTTGAAGCTGTGGCGCCACTACCTTTATGGTGTACCGTGCGAGATCTGTACGAACCATAAGAGTTTGAAATATCTGTATATACATAAGGATTTGAATCTTCGGCAGTGGCGCTGGCTTGAACTTCTTAGCGAATTTGACCTCAAAATCAGATACACGCCTGGTAAGGGAAATATTGTAGCTGATGCACTGAGTCGAGTGTTCGTTGGGAGTTTGGCTATTGATGACAGGCTGTGCCAAGATCTTGAATCCTTGGGCATTTCCCTTAAAATCAGATACAAAAAGTGGGCGCAAGTGGCACAACTGTGCCTCAAACCTGACTTGTTACAAAAAGTCAAGACCGCTCAGAAGGATGACCAGTTCCTGCAAAAGATCTAAGGTCTTATCTCAGCAGAAAAGGCAACCGACTTTGCGGTAGGCACGGACGGAATAATCCGAGTGAAGAAAAGACTATGTGTTCCAGACGATATGTCCCTCAAAAAAGAGATACTCACTGAAGCTCATTATGCTAGTTATACTTCTCATCCGGGTAGCACAAAGATGTATCAAGATCTCCGAATGATATTTTGGTGGCACGGCTTGAAACGAGATGTGGCACTGTTCGTGTCGTATTGCATGGCTTATCAGAGGGTAAAGGCCGAACACCAGAAGCTGGGAGGAGAGATACAGAACCTCGCTATTCCGGAGTGAAAATGGAAACATATAACAATGTATTTCATTGTTGGCTTACCAAAGACACAACGAAGGAATAATGTTGTTTGGGTTATTGTTGATCGCCTCACTAAGTCAGCTCACTTTATGCCTATCATGAGTACTTGGAGCGCCTATCGCTTGGCTCAAATCTACCTCAACAAAATCGTTCGGCTCCACGGTGTGCCAGTATCCATAGTCTCCGATAGAGATGGTCGATTCATATCGTATTTCTGGGAAAGCCTGCAATCAGCAATGGGGATGAAGTTAAAGTTCAGCTCCGCCTACCATCCACAGACCAACGGCCAAACGGAACGTGTCAACCAGATCCTCGAAGACATGCTACGACTCTGCGCCTTGGACTTGAAGACAAGTTGGGACCTGCATCTACCGTTAGCTGAATTTGCATACAACAATAGTTTCCAATCCAGAATTCAGAAGGCACTGTATGAGGCATTGTATGGGCAAAAGTGCAGATCCCCGATCTGTTGGGACAAAGTTGGAGAACGGCAGATCCTCGGCCCTGAGCTCGTGGAACAGACTGTCCAAAATATTCGCTTGATACGGGAACAACTAAAGGTAGCTCAGAGTCGCCAAAAGAGCTACGCTGATACGCACCGACGTCCACTTGAGTTTCTGGTAGGCGACCGGGTATTTCTTAAAGTCTCGCCCATGCGAGGAGTCACCAGATTCGGAGCAAAGGGAAATCTAATTTCGAGATTTGTCGGTCCGTTCGAGATAATAAAGCGACTTGCCTCAGTTGCATATCAGATTGCCCCACCACCGTCACTATCTGATGTTCACGATATCTTCCATGTTTTCCAACTTAGGAAGTATGTGTACGACCCGAGCCACGTGGTATATCTTGAACAATTGAATATTAAGGCAGACTTGACATATGACGAACGACCTGTGCAAATTTTGGATCGAAAAGAAAAGCTGCTTCGAAGTCGCTCGGTTCCTCTCGTGTGCGTGCTTTGGCGAAATTATTCGGTTGAAGAATCCACGTGGGAGCTTGAATCTGAGATGAGGGATAGGTTTCCTTCATTATTTCCTAGTGGTAGGTTCTATTCCTAAGTTTCGGGACGAAACTTCCAATTAGTTGGGTAGGATGTGGTGCCCCGTTCCCCCTATTCGGGGAGCGCGGCTAAGAAATACAAGACGGTATCGTTCGATCGGGATAGATTGAATCAAGAACTCATCCTCGTTATGGATTTGTTTATTTAAAATTGATTTCCATATTCAGTGGATCGTGTCCCCAGGGTAAGGAGGGACCTCTCCGTTGCATCTTTTGTTGCCTAGTTTTCGCTGTCGCTTGTTGCTTTCGTGCCTTGAGTTAGTTTTCGGATTTACGTAAGATTTCTTGAACAGTTTCGATGGATTTTATTATTTTCGTTCGTTGAACTACACTTTAATTTCGATATTGGAAAGTGTGAAAGATGTATTGGTCAGCTGTTCGTGGCAATGCAGGTGAACAAGCAGTAGGTAACACCCGAGCTGACTCCTGAAGCACCTCTTTCCTTCTCCCTTCCAACTAAGTGAGTGGCTTATATTTGATTCAGTTGGCCCTTCTTCCATGCCTTCATACCTAAAATCTTGCATTCTTATTTGCCCCGATCAAAACGATACCAAGTAATAACTAAAAGATTTTAAGATAAAAAGGGAATAGACTTGGATTATTGTGCTTGTCAATCAAACTTGTGAACGGTTACTCATTTGCATGCTTGTTCATTTGGAATGTTCATCATATACATAAATACAAGTTAGAATGTATACTCTTCTTTAAAATGTGCTATGTATAGAACTCATCCTGAATGAAATAAAACTGAACAGGAAGACTATACAAAAATAGATCTTGCCATGTTACTATCATGTGCCTGATATTGCCCTGATTTGTCTTTACTGCTAACTTAGTGTACTACGTTGATCACGGATAACTTGTGCACAAGGTCAATGGTTCCTGCGGACGGTCATTGGGGCACTGGCACCGATCTGATTCGGACGGAACTTCACGGCAGTCTCCTGCATCTGGACGGGATGGTCTGTAGCCACTACAGAATCTTTGCTGGATGCCATCCTTGTTCAAGACTAAATCGTCCAATTGGCATACGCTAGTGATCCTCCACGCTTATTTAAACCTGTTGCAAGCTAACTTGTGTCTTTGTGGCAGGGAAGGACATGGTAAGTATTGTACAGGTAGTTCAGACGGGCAGGTAAAAGTCACCGAATGGTGACAAGTTCATTTCGGTATTATATATATATATATATATACTTCTTGCTTGTAAAATAAACTAAGGTAAGATAGAAAGACCATAAATAAATATGCATGCTTCATCTAAACAACGTGTTGATTGGTATAGTTGGGTTAGCTTGCCTTCACCTGTACGTTTTGATATACTGACCGTCGTTGAAACAGTTTTCTCGCACTAAGGAGGGCCCGATCGATGAGCATAAGTCAATCTCCGATCCAGTCTAGTTGTAGGAACGATCATACCGGGCCATCTTTTGAAGCATTTTGAAGCTAGAGCTTGCAACCCAAACATAATGCAGCTCAGAGAAAAAGTCGCCATCCCTCCCGGAGGCCTTTACATTTTGAAGTTCTAGTAAAGGGATGTAATGTTCAGGATTGCTATCTCATTTTGTGTCAATATTTTGTAAGCCCGTGTGGCAACCTTATGACTCAGTTCAAGAGTTTGTAATAGATGTTCATATTATCAATAAAAAGAAAACTTTTTCATATTTCAAATCTGTGTTTCAATTTATCTGCGTACTCTGAATATGTGCTCGTTATGCAAAATAAAATACCTTAGCCTTGTGCCGAGCGTAACCTAGGCCCGCACGACGTCACGGCCGGGGGACGACTATCGATTCCACGGAATCGGGACATGACAAATTATGTCTCCAGGTACAACAGAGGAGGATTACCCTGAGGTATACGGGACATGATCTGACGTTAGAGCGGTACTGGCACCAGAGGACGAGGTTGTGCCAGAGAATTTCTCCTGAGTACTCAGTTACTTACTTAGTTATTTATTCTTATTATTATTTCATACTTGGACTTGAACTTTTGGACATATGTATTGGTGTTATTATCTTTTCTTATTGTGATGGGTTGTTTCCTGAGACACTACTTATGTCGACTTGATGATGGACTATTTTCTTTTTATCTAATATCTTGACTGGTCTATCATATTGAATTTGAGTTTACTTTCTGTGGATGAGACTCGAATTATACTGTGATAGATGGTGTAAACTTGTATTTATATTTATTACAGCTTAAGTGCACTCTAACGGGTCCATTAAATTAGGTTTGCCCATTGGAGTTGTGTTGTTGGCCATTGCCACGTGGCTAGTCCCTCGGTATTTTGGGGCTGGGGCGTGACACCTTCAATATCATAATTAGGACACATGGACACAAGCACAACACTAATGTGACAATAATTCAAACACCTAGTGTTCAAACATCAAGATACCCATAATACACACACAATATCCATCAAAAACCATATATACATATCAAATACATCATTATATCACTAAAGTAATTAGTTAAAAATACAAATTAAGGAGAATTACACTAATAGACCTAAAACCCCAATAATTGAGGCACAAAACTATATTCCATAAGAAGAAATTATAGATCTAGATAAATGAGGGTTTCTAGCACATAGATCTAGCCATAGAAAGCAAATTCTACCTATGAGAGAGTTATTATAGGTCCATTGAGTATTGTTAACCATAAATAGAGTAAAAAAAATAGAGAATTACCTAGGTTTTGAGTGACCTCCTTGAAAGAACTCCGAATTTGGCCACAAGGAAGATAAAACGGACACGATCCTCAACACTTGAACTCCTCTTCAAGCTTCCTCTAGCAATGACAAGCTTCTTAGCTTCCTTGGAAAATAAAAATGAGAGGGATGAGATTTGGAATGGATGGATTAGGGATTTCTTTTCAATTTTTAGATAAACTAATTAGAAAAGCAAATGAGGCTATAATGAATAATGAAGGCTTATATATGCTTCCTTTTAGGTTTTGGGTTAGGTTTAGAAATAGTTTGATATGACTCAAAATCTCCTCTCCAATCTATCATGAATATGATCCAACTAAACCATAGGATAAAATATTCTATTCATGAGTCAATTGGGTTTAATGGACCTAACTTGTCATGAACAACAAATGACTCAAATAGACTCAATCCAACTAGTCTAAACTTATTAGCTAACCCAATAGTCACTTAATTAATATATATACTTTTCTAATATTCATATAATGGTCAAATGATAAAAATACCATTGCTATGGAAATGTGGTGGTTACACTCGCTACATGCACGTGAATGTTCATCATCTTACCAAAGATATATAGTCTAAGATGGTTTGTATTCACCAATAACCTTCATATATTTAGCCATGTTGTATACTAATGTCAATCTGTTTGCAGGCCTATCGGGTTATTTGCATGGGCGAATTCACAACACATTTATATTTTATGAAGGTTAACAAATTGAAGTAGGAACACACATATGTCACATTTATATATTACAAATATTAACACTGCTTGTAGGGAAGGATAGTAGCCTTGGATAAGGTTCACTTTGTGACACATTTATGTTCATATTATCTACTTATGAAATTGTTAACCGATGACACATTTATGTTTTACCTATACATGCTTATGAATTGTTAACTTTTTCCAAGACAAGAATAGAAAAATTATTAAATAATTTACTTTTATCTCACATGATTACCGTATTGGTTTAGCTGAGTCGAGTAGAGATCGCTCTCCAATGCATTCTCCAATGTGATGACCCCCTCTTTTCCACTGGTGCAGGGAGTCACTTGAACGTTCTAAGCCATTTTTGAATGTTCTGAGCCATTTTTGAGATTGTTTCTTTTTTTATAAAAGATATAATGTATGGAACAATGTTGTTTCTGTTAGTTTCTCGAGTCGTAAGCCTTGTAGCATCATTCATGTAATATGATTCAGACTTGTTCTTTTGGCCTAGAGTCATTGTAATTTTACTTGAAATTATCGTTAAAAATAATTATTTTTTATATATCTTGTGCCTATCAACTTTTCTGCTCATTTTCGCTGCAATGACTTTATTTTTTGAGATGCTTTATCAACTGTGTTTTGCGTCTAGTCTTGTACAAGTGCGATTTAGGTTTGTACGACATAATGTCCAGTGGCGACTTTCGATTATGAGGAATCGGGACGTGACAACTTCTATATAACTTTATTTTGTATATGAGTAATTTTATGTGTAACTGTACTTTGCTCAAATCCTGATTGAATACGATGATATTTTTAGGCGAGGATAACCTTTATCCTATTTTCTACGGCCCTCAAGGGGACGTAGTAGATATGGTTGCTGCAGATACTGAGTTGGGACATGATGAGACTTTCTGAGTGATATAGTAGTATCAGTAGCTATGATTTTCTTTTAGTTGCATTTGAGCGAATTTGTTCCCGAGATACGGTTTATGTCATGTACTTATTATCTGGATTTGGGTGACTTTAATTAGATTTGATATACTTTCTGAATTTTGGACCATACGTAGTTGAGTTATTTTTTCTTATCATTATCTGCATGTCATATTATATTATGTGATTGAGTTAGTTTATCTGTATGATTATTGGTGATTGATGGATAATTATCTGATTGAGATATAAAAACTGTACTATTAACCATACCGTAGTATGCTAGACTTATTCACGTACTCACGCAAAAACAAGTTTTGACAACTTAATTTTTCTCACTTCTACCTTCCAATTAACATGTCCAAATAATATAATTGAACTTGACATGAGAATATGTAAGCGAATAGCGTAGATAAAATTTCTGTTAAGAAAATAGCATACCTTTAAGTCACGTCATGATTCACGTTGGTCTAGACTCTTATCCTAATGAAGCAAAAGATTATATTGAACGAGACCATTTCTTTTCTTTCTTTTTTAACTAGTTCATTCCTAAGTGACACTCAGTATCTCTTTCCAAAATAAACATTGCTTTTTGAAAATTTTCGTTATGTCATAAACTTAACTTTAAACTTTCTATTTTTTGCGAAAAAAAACTCCAAGATAAAAAAAAACTGATTTTAAACTTATATATTTTAAAAATTCTCCAAATGTTGCAAAATTGGTTTCAACTTAACCAAGATCAAGTGAGACAGAAAAAGATTGATTTTTTTTTTTTTTTGAAATATGCAATCGGTTACAATTTCCACTATCTAGTAGGCAAACATTTTCAAGTATATCTGACTGGATCTATTTTCAACCTTAATTGCTCCGGAAGTGACATATTCTTTTACATCATTCTTCCGTAATGTAATGTTTTTTCTTCTGCAAGTATTAGTTTTTCTCTTAAAAACTAGAACGAATCTATTTTTGTTCTTTCATCAAAACTATAGAATATATGTTCATCCTTCAATCAAGTATTATCACGTAATATTTTTATACAATATAAAATCACTTTGAAAGTAAAACTCTAAACACTAATATTTTACTTCAACAAATAAATGTTATAATATGGAAAAAATTCTCAGTTGACCTTGGCCGAGTTGAAACTTATTTTGCAACCTCATGAAATATTTTCTCAAACATATAACAGTGATATCATACCTATTTTTTTTAATGGATGTGGAAATGGCCAAACTATTGTTCTTCTTCAAGTAATAAATGAAAACAAACAACAATAATTAAGAATAAACTTTAGTAGCCTTTGATCATATAGTCAATAATAGGTAGATTTTATACATGATACGTCTCACGGAGAAGCTCATGTTGATTGACCCTTATCTATTCAACTACCACGCAAATTTAAAGCTTCTTCTTAATCGATCTGGAAGACGTTTTAAAAACCGGACTTGACCATTGAGCCGACATATCGATGATCTCAATTCGACAATGTTTTCCACCGAAACATTTTGAAATAGATTCCTTAGTGAGTAAATTAACATGACTTGAATTTCAAAACCTAAAGGTATAATTAACAATGTAACTTTTTATCGATGTAACATGAATAATTTTTTTTTGTTTTTTTGTTAAAGTAGGAAGTAAGTGGTCCTCCAACTAAAAATATAACGTGGAAAATATGATTTTCTAGTTCTCCGTTCTACATTGGAAAAAAAAATCGATATTAAAACTTCCATTTCGTGAAAAATAAAACTAACGATTCATGTCAAATAACTATAAATTTTGTTTATAAATTATCCAACAAAATACATAAAGTGGTCATTATTTCGAATTTTCATCACTAATGTGTACCGTATCCGCGAACCAAAGAGTACATTTCAATGCTACGTACCTAGACAATTATAAATAGTAAAATGGCACCAATTTTTTTTTAGTTTTTTTAGTTTTTATCCTTTTTCTTTCTGAGCTTAGTAAAGATACCAAAATTTGCTAGTTGTGTTTGGTAAACGATATCCCACTTAGTAAGTGATGTCTGCACTACACAACAAACTTTGCCAATAACAGCCTCAAGAGTTTACAATCTATTTAATATTCTTTAGATTTTCCTTAGTTCCCACGGTCCACCTCGCAAGTGTGATTTTCTTTAAGTTTCAACATTTTTGGTGGTGTGAACCCTCTTGTCGAGCAATTCATTGGCTTCACAGGAATCCAACCAATAATATTTCGAAGTCCTCTTTTCCATGTAAAACATGCATGTCAATTGTGTCAAATTCATAAAGAAAAGAATGAAAAAAAAGACACTTTACCAAACAATCGTTTTTTGTTGACAAATTTGAAGCAGAGGTTGGTAGAGAACTCCCTTACCCATTGCTTCCGTAGCATGACAGTCGAAAGAGTGCGCTTCCCTAAACCCTAACAACTCTTTCAAATAACAAATGACTTGTATTTGTACAGAACTCAACTCTATATAAACGGACTCCAGTAACAGACATCCATGCAACTGAATAAACACCTTAGTTAATCAATCAACATGAGCTTCTCCGTGACGAAGAAGGTTCCGGTTCTCGTCGCCCCCGCCGAGAAGACGCCCACGGGCCGTCTCCCCCTCTCCTTTCTCGACAGACTGCCTGCCGTGAACTTCTTCGTCGAGGTGCTCTTCGTGTTCCGTCACGGCGAAGAGCCTGCCAGAGTGATAAGAGAAGCACTGGCCAAGGTCCTCGTTCCTTACTACCCTGTCGCCGGCAGACTTGCCAAGGATGCCGACGACGGCAAGCTGGAGGTGGCTTGCACAGGGGAAGGACTTTGGTTCGTCGAGGCATCGGCCGGTTTCGGGTTGGAGGACGTTAAGTACCTCGAATGCCAGCCTCTTATGGTGCCTAAGGACCAACTCCTCCCCGTTCTTCCACCGGACGTCGACCAAAGCGAAGTACCGTTTTATGATGCTGCAGGTACTTTCTTTTCTTTTCTTTTTCTAACCTTAACGTACAAAATTTTGTACATGCTGCAATGTATGTCATTTGTGTCACTGTTTCTAATTTTTACACACACACCAAAATCTGTCCCGTTTGCTACAGGTACTTACTTCCTTACTTTGGACCCAAAAAATAACATAGTTTACGATAAGTTTTTTTTGTGGTTTAATTTTTTTACACTAATTTTCTCTATGTTTTTGGTTTATACGATTCTCTCATTTTAAAATAATTATACTAACATATCCCATATTTTATTTTTTTACAGAGACCTATTTTATGTCTTATGTTTTACGTAAATAATTATTATAACACAAAGCAGAGATTGTGTAATTATTTTTAAAATAATAAAAGTCAGTTTAATAAACCGAAAATATAGCCAAGGTTAGTTTAAATAATTTTTTTTTTACTTAGACAAGATCATTTCATAAGAATTATAGGTTATAGACGGTTAGTATATGATACTCTAAAAGGTCTACTGATGATCGTCTTGTTATTAATTAATTATGTTTATATGACAAAACTGCTGACCAGCAGCGACATAGATACGACACACAAAAATCCATCAAATGGGAACACCACCAAACTGCTTAACGCTAAAATTCTGTAAAGAAAGGCTTAAATTCGTACGCTCGTCAAAGTCCTTGCCGCCACTAGGCAAATCAGTCAATTCTATTTACACAACATCACCAAACTGCTTAACGCTATAAATTCTGTCAACACAGACTTGTACGCCCGTCAAAGTGCCACTAGACAAATCTCACGGGTCTTGCCATGGTTGAGAGCTACGTATATATATTATGAAAAATGCTTACTTGTCCGCAGGCGAGATGGTCCGTCTGCCGTGTGGTCGCACTCTATTGTGTTGGAAAAAATCAAGATATTTTTCGTCTTTATATATGATGAGATAAGAATAAAATTAAAAATGGAAGAGAAGAGAAATTAAGAGAGAGAGCACACACAAGATTTACCGAGATTCAGTTCAATTTGAGCATATGTCCTCTGTCTGTCCCTTCTTCACTTTTTTCACTATAATCAAATGAAAGATTATAAGGGCCTTCTCTCAAGTTGGTACATCTTAACTTGATGATCAATTTCTCTCACAAACTCACTTGAGGTGGATTACAAGTGTGAGGATTACAAGTTGTGGGTTGTTATTCTTGCTACTTGTTGTTTCCAACCTTCACAATCTCCCCTCTATTTATAGGAAAGATATGCCTCTTGGGTATATCACATTCGTTGCATGGAGAAGTCCAAAGGGCAGCCCCTTCCTTCTTCCAAGATTCGTTCATCCATCATAAATGTTGCATGCAAGCTAAATGCATGCAGAATATGAATAGATAGGCTACTTTAGATGGTCATAACTTCTTTAACACACCTCCAAATAACCTGGTTCAAAGTCTGGATGAAATAGAAAACTTTTCTCAACATCTTTTGTATTGAAGACGAAGCCAAATAATGACTGCAACATATCCAAAATTGTCTCCCAAAACTGAATTTTGTCACAGAAATTGTACCCAGAAAAATGGCTAAATACTTGGTCGAACCCAACCATGGGTGACCGATTTCCATGGATAAAATTCATGTTTATTCATCATGGGGATGAACCTCGTCCCCATCAATCTTTTCCTCCATCCTCATGAGGAGAAAGTTCTCAAATAATAGTCATACATGCCTTCCTACGACAGAAGTTATGCTACTATTTTGGTAGATGCTTCGTCATTATATCAGACAAATTTTGTCTTGTATCAATCTTCTTAATATGCATCAAGCGATTCTCCAAAGCATCTCAGATCCAGTAATGGCGTACTTCGATGTGCTTTGTCCTTGAGTGATATGTAGCATTTTTACTTAAGTCAATAACGCTCTAACTGTCACAATATGGAGTGTACTTCGCTTGCTTGAGAGATAACTCCTTTAAAAAATTCTTCATCCACAATAGTTCATTTTTGGATTCTGTAGCAGCGATATATTCAGCTTCTGTGGTGGATATAGCGATGCATTTTTGTAGCTTTGATTGCCATAATACAGCTTCCTCTGCAAAGGTAAACAAGTATCCCGATGTGGACTTTCTTTTGTCAAAGTCACATGTCATGTCAGAATCAGTGTAACCTTATGTTTGCCCTCAACAAAACATAAAGTATATTTAGAGGTTCCTCTAAGATATCTTAGGATCAACTTTACTGCTTCCCAATGTGCTTTACTAGGATTGGCAAGAAAATAACTTACCACTCCAACTGCATGTGCTATGTCAGATCTTGTACAAACCATTGAGTACATCAAACTTTCGACGATCGAGCAAATGGAATGTTCTTCATCTTCTTCTTCTCCTTCTCACTTGAAGGACTTTGTTGTGCACTTAGCTTAAAATGAGCTGCTAGCGGTGTGTTGACTGGCTTAGAGTTCAACATATTGAACCTCTCCAGAACACGTTTAATGTATCTTTCTAGTGATAGCCACAACTTTCTCACACTTCTGACCCGAGAGATCTTCATTCCCAATATATGTTGTGTTGATCCTAAATCCTTCATGTCAAAGGACTTGCTAAACTTTTTTTTCAACCTGACAATCTTAGACATATTTTTTCCAACAACAAACATATCATCAACATATAAAGCGAGAATAATAAAATCAGCAAAAAACTTATGGACATAAACACAATAATCTGCAGATGTTCTTTTGTACCCATGGTCAAGCATAAAATAATCAAACCTTTTATACCACTTTCGCGGTGCTTGCTTGAGCCCGTACAAGTTCTTCTTCAATTTGCAAATCGATTATTCCTTATCCTTTACCTTGAAACCCTCTGACTGTTCCATATAGATATCTTCCGCCAAATCACCATGGAGGAATGTAGTCTTCATATTTAACTGCTCCACTTCAAGATCTTGGGAAGCAATAAGACCAAGAATAATCCGAATAGAAGACATCTTCACAACATGAGAAAATATTTTTTTATAGTCAATAACTTGCTTCTGACTGGAACCTTTTCCCACGAGGCGAGATTTGTACTTGACTTGGTTATTTTCTTCATTCTTAATTTTGAACACTCATTTGTTCTTCAAGGCTTTTCTGTTTTTCAGTAGCTCCACCAAGTCATAAGTGTGGTTCTTATGCAAGAAATCCATTTCCTCTTGCATAGATTTCTTCCACTTGGCATGATCTTTATGAACTTGTGCTTCATAAAAACTTTCTGGTTCACCAGCATCTGTCGCCATAGTATACTATGAAGCAGGATATCTAGTTGATGGTTATCGTTCTCTCTCCGACCGTCTCAACTGAGGTGCTGGTGGCGGATCCATATGCGACGACTTTGCATGTTTATGCTCCCCCTAATCAAAACCTGGGGAACCTATAATTTTTTTTCTTCTTCTTGCACATCTTGAAAATCATTATTTTTTGGCATAGGAGAAGGAATAACAATAGGTGTGGAGATTGGATCTGGGACAATGCGAGTATTTTTTGGCTCTTTTTTTTAAAAAATCAGCAAGTATTTTATCTTCACAAAATACAACAACCCTATTTCTCAAAATTTTCTTGTTTATAGTATCCCATAACCTATATCCAAATTCATCATTTTCATATCCTAAGAAGATGCATGCAATGACTTTATCATCAAGTTTTATTCTTTTTTCCTTAGGTACATGTACAAATACCTTGCACCCTTACATACGCAAGTGGGAATAGGAAATATTATTTTCACTCCAAACCCTTTCAGGAATATCTCTATCCAAAGGAACTGAGGGGGACAAGTTTATCAAGTAGTAGGCTGTTCGTCCTGCTTCTCCCTAAAATATTTTTGGTAATTTAGCCAAGGATAGCATACTTCTTATCCTTTCCATAATTGTGCGGTTCATTCTTTCTGTAACCCCATTGTGTTGTGGTGTGTGTAGGACAGTATTTTGGTGTCTAATGCCATATTTAGAGCAATAATCTTCAAACATCCTTGAAGTATACTCACTACCATTATCCGTGTGAATACACTTCAAGAGCTTCCCGATTTCTCTTTCAACTTTGGTATGAAAGTCTTTGAAAATTTCAAATACTTGATCTTTGGCTTTTAGGACATACACCCACACCTTTCTAGATGCATCATCTATGAAGGTCACAAAGTAGAAGGCACCACTAAAGATTTTTACATTTATGGGTCCGCACACATCCGAATAGACTTAGTCCAATACGTCGGTTTTCTTTTTGTTATATTCTTTTTAACAAAAGCTATCTGGTGTTATTTTTTAATTAAACAATGATCACAATGTGATAATGTTGTACCTTGGATGGATCGATGGAAGTAGTTGTCGCCTTACGAGAGTTTGTAGTCCTTTCTCGCTCATATGGCCAAACCACTAGTGCCACATATCCATAGAGATACCTTCCACTGTTCCAAGTTCATCATTCTCTAAGTGAAACTGAGTCTTGTAAAGAGTGCAACACTTATTTTCTCTCGCCAGTACATGTGATCCTTTGTTAAGCTTCCAACATCCTTTACCAAAGCTGCTTGTGTATCTTTCTTCATCAAGCTTGCCGGTAGAGAGAAGATTGAGACAAACATTGAACACAAATCTAACATCTTTTATAACCATCTTTGTTCCAAGGTTATTGGTAACACAAATATTTCCAATGCAAAGATTTGAGAAGAGTTTTTGTTAGCCATTTTTACCATTCCAAGGTTACCTTCACGAAGCGAAGTGATGTAGTCCTTCCGGGGAGTTTCATGGTAGGAGGCACCAAAATCAATCACCCATTTCGAGTCTTGGCAAGTAAGATTTACACAGACTTCTTCTTCACATATCAAGAAAAGCACAATTTTATTGTTACTAACAACGGCTGCACTTTCATTCTTTTCTTGCTTCTCATTGGTCCTTCCATCCTTTGTTCTCGTTTGAGCTTGCAACATTCCCATTTTATGTGTCCACTATTCCCGCAGTGATAGCAACTAATGTCCTTCCTGGCATTTGATTTTTCTCTTGACTTGTCTCGGTTCTGAGGTTGTCAGCTTTTTCTCCTCCCCCTATTCTTGGTAACAAGGGCATGCAAACAGGATGATCCAGATGATTTTCTTTGGATTTTTTCATTCAAGAGGTTGCTTGTAACTTGGTTCATGGATACAACTCCGTCAAGTGCAGAGTTACTAAGAGACACCACCAGAGTCTCCCAATTATCCGGTAAAGGACTAAGCAGAAGAAGGGCTTGAATCTCTTCGTCCAACACCACCTTCATAGCTGCAAACTGATTAACAATACTTTGAATTTTATTCAGATGTTCAGATATGGAATCACCTTCCTTGAGCTTGAGATTGACAAGCTTTCTAATCAAGAAAGTTTCGTTGCCGGCAGTCTTTCTCTCGTAGACATCTTCAAGTTTATTCCACAAGTTATTCGTCGAAGTCTCATTCGACACATGGTGGAATACGGTGTCATCCACCCATTGTCGAATGGTGCCGATGGTCTTCTGGTCAAGCTTCTTCCAATCTTCCGCTATTATGGACTCCGGCTTGGAAGATTCACCTTTAACCGATGCGAAGAGATCCTTGCAATAGAGAAGATCCAGCATCTTCGCCTTCCATATCATCCAGTTGCGGCTATTCAAGCTGATCATTCGAATGCACCGATAGGAGTCTCCATCTCAACGCAAGAACATTAGCAACCTATGATCTGATACCACTGTTGGGAAAAATAAGATATTTTTTGTATTTGTGATGAGATGAGAATAAAATAAAAAATGAAAGAGAAGAGAAATTAAGAGAGATCTCACACACAAGATTTACTAAAGTTTAGCTCAATTTGAGCTTACGTCCTCCGTCCGCCCATTCTTTACCGTTTTTACTATAATCAAATGAAAGATTACAAGGACCTTCTCTCAAGTTGGTACAACTTGACTTGAGAATCACTTTATTCCACAAACTCACTTGAGATGGATTACAAGTGTGAGAATTTCAAGTTGTGTGTTGTTCTTCTTGCTACTTGTTGTTTTCAACATTCACCATCTCCCCTCTATTTGTAGGAAGAATATGTCTCTTGGGTACATCACATTCGTTGCATGGAGAAGTCCAAAGGGCAGTCCCTTCCTTCTTCCAAGATTCGTTCAATCATCATCAATGTTGCATGCAAGCTGAATGCATGCAGATTATGAATAGATAGGCTACTTCAGATGATCATAACTTCTTTAATACACCTCCAAATAATCTGGTTCAAATCCTGGATGAAAGAGAAAACTTTTCTCAAAAACTTTTGTATTGAATACCGAGCCAAATAATGACTGCAACATATCCAAAAAAGTCTTCCAAAACTAAATCTTGTTACAGAAACTACACCCAGAAAAATGGTTAAGTACTTGGCCGAATCCAACCATGGATGACCGATTTTCATGGATCAAATGCATGTTTATTCATCATAGGGATGGACCCCGTTCCCATCATATTGACCCCTCCTGCATTTACGGACTCCACGCCAGTTGACCTGTCAATGTGGACATGCCACATGACGGCGCGGACAACGTCCCAGCACTCATATATTATTCCAACATGGTGACACACCAAAGCTGTATAGTACGTTTTGGCGTAATGATGGTGTTCTGGTTTAATAATGAAGCTTTTCCTTTTTCCTTTTCCGTCAGGTTACAGAATTCAAGTGTGGCGGTTTCACAATCGGTTTCATAGGCAGTCACATAATGTTCGACACAATTGGCGCAGGACAGTTCAAGATCGCAATGGGCGAGATGGCTAGAGGACTTGCGCAGCTGACGACTAGACCGTTATGGTGCAGGGACGCGATCCCCAGCCCTCCGAGTCTCCGGGACGAGATCCAACTGGTGCACAGTGCTGCACTGACTGCTTCCAAGTTCGAGCACTACACGACCGACGTCTCCCTAGACATCATCAAGCAGCTGCAGAATGACTTGTCCAAAGAAAAAGGACAAAGGATTTTTGTGTTCGATGTCGTGACCGCGAAGCTCTGGCAATGCCGGACACGCGCAATCGATCAGCCACCGGAGTCCGACATTACTCTTAGCTTTCCTGCAAATATTCGCCAGGAGCTGCATAAGGAGCTGCCGACAGACCAAGGAGGCTGCTACAGGAACTGCACCTTTCCGTTTGTAGTCAAGGCAACTAGTGGGCAAATCTTGAATGGGATTCTTTCCGAGATCATAAGCTTAATCACCGAAGCGAAACGGAGTTTGCCGACGAAAGTGTCGAGGTTCTTGAAGAGCGAGAAGGACGGGAAGGGAGAGCTGTCGATGCTCACCTACGGAACGACCAACTTGACGGACATGAGGCGAGTTGGATTCTCCGATGTCGACTACGGATGGGGAGCACCTAGTCATGTTATACCTGTTAGAATTACTGTCTTTTTCTTATTGAAAACTTTGTGAATAAAAAATAAAATAGAGTGACCGGCCTCTGGGAAAGTCGTGCACGAAGCACTGCCCTAAGAGTTGATTCGGGATCTGTGTGCAGACGTTTCCCGAAGCTCCTAGTGGTAAAATCCTTCGCACTACCGGTATCTCGTCGCCGCATACGACTCGGAGAGAATGACCAGGACTTGGCTTTGCCCAGAGCTTGGAGACGAGCGAGACGACGAAGATTGGACAGAATAGAATGTTGGCACCAACTGTTTGGAGAAAATATTTCTGATAATGTTTACAAAGAAAAACCACTAATATATATAATACTCCATCTAATATGTAACGGTCTAAATTAATTTTTTATTAATTCAGCCGTTACAAAGACACATGAAGAAAGAACCTGGACACAAAATGTATTAATGGTTCAAAATTTATTTCCAACGTTCAGAATATTAAATGGAAAAAATTAAAGAGGAGCAAAAAGAATTTTAGGGTCTCAGCCCGAACCTGAAGAGAAAATCGAATCGGCATTCGGCGCCCGCAGATGTGGGCACGTACCAGCACCCGTTACGCGCGTCGAACCGAACCGAGCCGAGCCGGGCGGCGACGGCGGCGCGCGCGTGTGGCCCAAGGGGTTCCCCATACAACAACTTTAAGAAAGCAAAGAAGAGGAACTAATATATGTATACAAGGAGGAGTGGGCCCATCCGATGTGGGACTAAAGAAAAGAAGGAAATTGAGCTTTTGCTCAAGCAAAGCTAACAATCCTCCCCCAAAAGGTCAAGTTCCAAAACAGAGATAAGTGTGAAGTAAATAGAGAGAGAGAGAGAGAGAGCATCTGGGCAGTAAAATACTATGCATAGATGAGATGGACTACAGCCTTGAATCTCACGTAGTGACTATTATCTTAATCTGAAGAAGTCCTTGATGGACTATGCCTTGAATCAGACTTCTTGAACCAGATTTAGAAAAATAACACACATAGTATGCTAGAGGTCCTTGGTCTATCGGGTGGCGCTTTTAAATGGCCATGCGCACTTTTCCACATTCATGAGAGTTGTCTGGGATCGCCCTGTCCCATAGTCGCGGCCTTCACGACCTCTCATATAGGAAAGTCCTTAATGGTTGGTGATATGAATCAACCCAACATTACAGCTTGGACCTATTAAGAGTTTAACCTCATCCTAACCATATCACACAGGAACACTGTCACCATAAGGATGGGAGTCATTGTACACATGTACAGCCGCTTGGGCTTTATTTTAATGAGACTTTAATCTCGAGTCAGTGTTCCATAAAGTCACCTAAGTTCAGCTTGTTTCTACCTATTGAACCGGCTTCTTGGGATCTCCAGTCAGACTCGGTTGGGTTGCCACTGCTGGTGACTAACTTATGGGCTTAACCCCATCCCCCTCGATGATTCTAGGATCAAAGTCCTAGACAGACCCTTCGTCAAGTAATCTGCAAGGTTCTTTTCTGACTTTATATAGTCAAGAACCACATATTTGCCTAGTAGACTTTTTATTGACTTGAAGCGCAGCTGCAGGTGCCTGTTCATCTTAGCATTCACAGAATCATGCTTTAGTAGTTCAATAACAGATTTATTATCACAGTTTATAGAAATTGCAGGAACATGACTAAGAGAAACAGGTATATACATAATAAGATTTTTAAGCCATTCACCTTCTGTGCAAGTTGTATCTAAAGCTATGATTTTGGAGTCCATTGTACTCCTTGCTATGATAGTTTGCTTACAAGAGCCCCAGAAGATTGCAGCTCCTCCTAGAGTAAATACATATCCAGTAGTAGATTTTATATCATGTGAGTCAGTTACCCAATTTGCATCTGAATAACCTTCTATGATATCAGGGTGCCTAGTAAAATAAAGTTTGTAATCTATGGTGCCCTTGAGATATCTAAATACCCTATCCAAAGCAGTCCAATGTGACTGATTTGGGTTACTGGTATATCTACTTAGTCTCCCAATAGTAAATGCAATATCAGGTATTGTCCTGTTTGTTATATACATAAGGGAGCCTATCATCTGTGAATATTTATGTTGTTCCAAAGGTGATCCTTCATTCTTTTTTAGTACAATACTGCTGTCATAAGGAGTAAGGACAGGTTTCTTATCAAATAACTCAAACCTTTTTAGCATTTTTTCAATTGAATGAGCTAAAGATAGAGTATAACCCTCTTTTCCTTTGGTCACTTGCATTCCTAAAATTAAGTTGGCTTCTCCTAGGTCTTTCATATCAAACTGGCTAGATAAATAGTTCTTTGTAATATTTATCAATTACAGTGATGAACCTAGGATAATGATGTCATCTACATACAAGCATAAAATGACACAACTTTTACATGTACCTTTAGAGTATATACCTTTGTCATACTCATTTGACAAGAAACCATATTCACAAATTACTTTGTCAAATTTATTGTGCCATTGTTTGGGAGTTTGTTTCAAGCCATAGAGGGATTTTACTAGTCTGCAGACTTTCTTTTCTTGACCTTTAGCAATGAAACCTTCAGGTTGGTCCATATAAAGTTCTTCCTCTAGATCTTCATTCAAAAATGATGTCTTTACATCTATTTAATGGATTAGCATATCATGAATGGATGCTAAGGCTAAGAGAGTTCTAATGGATGTGATCCTAGCTACAGGAGAGTAGATATCAAAATAATCTAACCCTTTCTTCTGGGTAAAACCCTTAGCAACTAATCTAGCTTTATATTTCTCTATAGTACTATCGGCTCTGAGTTTCTTCTTGAAAATCCACTTACAACCTATTAGTTTATTGCCTAAAGGTAGATCTGTTAGAAACCAAGTGTTATTCTCCATGATGGAGTTGTATTCACTGTTAATGGCTTCTTTCCAGAAGGGAGCATCAGGAGACGATATTGCTTCTTCATAAGTTGAGGGATCAACCTCTATCAAAAAGGTGAAGAATCCTTCTCCTAATTTTTTTTCAATCCTATTCCTTTTACTCCGTCTAGGTTCTAAGTCTTGTCCAGATTGTGAGCTAGGTATTAGGACATGAGAAATAGTAGAGGGTATGGAGGAAGAGATTGAACTTTCTATCCTTAAAAGGAAATATGTTTTCAAAGTAAACTGCATCTCTTGCTTCTATAATGGTATTGTTAGATATTTTATTTACTTCTGAGTGAGTCACTAGAAATCTATTGGCATAGCTGTCTAAGGCATATCCTATGAAAACAACGTCTACAGTCTTGGGACCAATCTTTCTCTTTTTAGGTTCAAAAATTCTGACTTTAGCAAGGCATCCCCAAACTCTAAGATAATTAATCCTAGGAGCTCTACCTTTCCAAAGCTCATAAGGAGTCTTTTCTTTTGTCTTACTAGAATCCTATTAAGAATGTAACAGGCAGTTAAAAGGGCTTCTCCCCACAAGTTATCAGGAGCACTAGAGCTGAGAAGCATGGCATTCACCATATCTAACAGAGTGCGATTCTTGCGTTCAGCAACTCCGTTAGACTGAGGTGAATATGGAGCAGTTACCTCATGAATTATTTTATATTCTTCACAGAAGTTAATCATTTCGTTTGAGGTATATTCTCCACCACGATAAGATCTAAGGATATTAATCTTCCTTTCTAATTGATTCTCAGCTTCAGATTTGTAGACCTTAAATTTATCTAGAACTTTATCTTTGGTTTTAAGAAGATATAACAATACTTTGAATAATCATCTATAAACGTAACAAAGTATTTTCTATCGCCTCTGGTCAAAATTCTATTTAAGTCACATACATCACTATGGATAAGTTCTAAAAGGTCAGAATTTCTTTCTACAGATTTGAATGATAATTTAGTGTGTTTGGCTTGAACACAAATCTCACATTTGTGTTTGTCATCATTCGTTTAATAGAACCTAGGTTCACATGACCTAGTCTGCCATGCCAAACATTTGAAGATTCTATATTAGAGACAATGAGAGAACAATCAAAAAATTTATTCATTGTGCTTAAAATGAAAAGACCGTCTTTTACAAAGCATTTTCCTATAAAGGAGTCATGCTTAGAAAATACTATTTTATTTGCCTCTATTACAATTTTGTATCCTGAGGCTATAAGAAGGGATCCACTAACTAGGTTTCTCCTGACAGATAACACATGAAGAACATCATGAAGAGTTAAGATTTTTTCTGATGTCATCTTCAGGTCAACTTTTCTTCTTCCAATAATTTGTGCCGTTGAGCCATCTCCAAGGGTCACACCTCCTCCACTTGATTCCTGATAGTTTAAAAAACAGGAGCGATCAAACAAAACGTGAACGTTAGCTCCAGAATCCAACCACCAATTATCAGAATGGTAAGAGAGGTTAATAAAGGGTTGAAAGCTTACAGACCTGAAGGAACTCGAAGAACCTTTGTGAAGCATGTTCGCTTCTGGACTAACTGAGCCCTTTCCTTTGTAGGAGGTCTGGACAACTTCCTTCTTCCTATGGTAGCAGTTGGTGGCCATATGATTTGTTTTACCACACACAAAACAAAATCTCTTTTGATCCTGAGTCTGACTAAAGTTTCTAGGTTTATGGTTTTGGTGATGATGGTTTTGATGGTTAGGCTGAAAGTTTTTCTTCTTCTTGAAGAAATTCTTTTTGGATTTATAATAAAAATTAGATTTGAATTTTCTTTGGCCTTCTACAAGGTTTACCTTAGCTTTAGATTCAGTATTAGGCTTAGACCTCAATCTAATTTGTTCTTCGGTTCTAATTTTCTTTAGGACTTGATTGTAGGTAAGATCTCCTTGTGTATGGATAAGTTCCATAGTAATATCAGACCAAGAGGGAGGTAACTTGTCTATTAGGCATACTATTTTATGCTCATTGGAGAAAGATATGCCTTTGGCTTGAATATGCCTAAGGTATTCTTGGAATTCATGGAGCTGGTCATTCATTGGCTTGTTATCTACCATGAAATACCTATTAAAGGTTGAAGAATTAAACCTTTCTATTTCGGCATCATCACAGCCGTATTCATCTTCCAAGGCTTTCCAAAGTTCTTTAGCGCTCTTGTATTCAAAAAATATATCATACAAGGATTCAGATAATGCGCTTAGAATTCTATGAAAGCAGTGAAAGTCTATCTCTTTAGGGGGTTTTGGTTTCGAGGAGGTGGACACTCCTATGTCAGACTCAGTTTCATCAGAATCATTTGTGATGGGTGTGGACCCATCAATGGCTGAAATAAGTCCTAAGGTCGTGAGCCAAAATTTTATTTGGCTCTGCCATCTTTTAAAGTATGAGCCATCAAACTTAACAGGTTTTGCAGTAGAGGATTCCTTCTTACCAGTCATGTTTGCAGTCTAAAAAAATATAAATTTATTTAATAACAATGTCTAAGATAATAGTTTAGGTGGTCTTTGCTAAACAATCATAAAATCTTTAGTTTTTCAAGTGTTGATCAACTCAGGTTAGCTGTAGGGGCCGGTTCCCAGCTAGCGGCGGTCCGAAGACTCTTAAGTACCATGTCGCTTAGGGCTATTTACACCCGGTTGACAGAAGGACCCTTTCGACTTGTGCCCGAGTTTGTCTCTACTTTGAATCTTTAGATTTGAAGATTTTATTTGCAATTTTCTTTTTACTAAACTATTTTCTTTTGGTCCTAGATTGCTTTCAAAATACTAAGTGATTAAAAATGAAGGAAATTGTATGTTACAATTAAAATGAATTTTATGATCAAAAAATTGCAATTGACAAAATTATCAAATGTGCTAACAATTTTTTAAATCACTTTAAGCAAATTTACAATTTGACAGTATAGTAAGCAACTTGATAAGTAAACAAATAAATCAATTGAGGAAATGAAGTAAATTGCTACAGTAACTATTAACTTTTAAGCAAATTGAATCAACTTAACAATATTGGTCCAGAAAATTACAAATTCAATCAACTTAACAACTTAACAATATTGATCTAGCAAATTGAAGCAAATTGAATCAACTTAACAACTTAACAATATTGGTCCAGCAAATTGAAGCAAATTGAATCAACTTATGATCAAAATCAAATATTAAATATAGTTATTTGCTATGGTAAATATTAAGCAAATTAAATTTTCTGGAAAAAAAAAAAAACTACTGCAACATAACAATATTGGTACAAAAAATTTATTAATCAACTATGTTACAATATTATGAATTAAGCAATGCCCAAACAAAAAATTTTGGTTATGTAGCAAGAATAGGAAACAAATATTAACCTAACAGATGGGAAATATATATATAATAAACGATTGAATTTTAATTTTATTTAGCAGAGAATAAATAATGGTATATTAACAATATTTCTGAAGCTTTCTAGCAAGATTTAGATGAACAATTCTAACATAAAAATCAACTCTTAGATTGTTAGAAAAACTGTCTTTTTCTTATTGAAAACTTTGTGAATAAAAAATAAAATAGACTGATGTTACCGGCCTCTGGGGAAGTCGTGCACGAAGCACTGCCCTAAGAGTTGATTCGGGATCTGTGTGCAGACGTTTTCCGAAGCTCCTACTGGTAAAACTCCCGCACTACCGGTATCTCGTCGCCGCACACGACTCGGAGAGAACGACCAGGACTTAGCTCTGCCCAGAGCTTGGAGACGAGCGAGACGACGAAGATCGGACAGAATAGAATGTTGGCAGCAACTGTTTGAAAAAAATATTAAAATATTTATGATAATGTTTACAAAGAAAAACCACTCATATATATAATACTCCATCTAATATGTAACGGTCTGAATTAATTTTTTATTAATTCAGCCGTTACAAAGACACATGGAGAAAGAACCTGGACACAAAATTTATTTCCAACGTTCAGAATATTAAATAGAAAAAATTGAAGAGGAGCAAAAAGAATTTTAGGGTCTCAGTCCGAACCCGAAGAGAAAATCGAATCGGCATTCGGCACCCGCAGACCCGTTACGTACCGAACCTAGCCGGGGCGGGCGGCGGCGGCGGCGCGCGCATGTGGTCCAAGGGATTCCCCACACAACAACTTAAAGAAAGCAATGAAAAGAAACTAATATATGTACACAAGGAGGAGTGGGCCCATCCGATGTGGGACTAAAAAAAAAAAAAAAATTGAACTTTTGCTCAAGCAAAACTAACAACACCTCTGGTTGATTGCCCTGTCAACCAGTGCCTCATTGTCAATTCACCTCTGGGCAAGAAGCACATTCGCTTGTTGACACATTGCGTTGTCAAGGAACACTTGCAAACCTTCCACCATGAGTTGAAAGCTTTGGCCTAGGGCAAGGAAAGAAGAATTTGGTATGTCACGAGGTTATTTGGGTCTGTTAGGTTTCTAATTCATTGTTAGGGTACTGTCCTACTGTATTTATTTTGTTTCCATATCGGGTCTATGTACCAATCTACTATTGTATTCCTATAAGGAACACTTGCAAACCTTAACCATAAAAGTTTTCATATTTGTTCTACGTACCAATCTACTATTGTATTCCTCAAGATGTGTATTGGATCGAGCCAGAACGATGATGATGTCTGTACGATCAGCTGAACCGAGGTTCTCGACTCGGCCGAACAAGATATGCATAAATGTCTGAGACCTGATGACTGACACACTCTGAACTCAAGAGTAGAATAAGACGACGGACCCGAGGACACCACTCGCCTCATGCGAGAACGGTAAGTGCGAGTGGTCTAGACGATCGGTCCCGTAGGAAGTCCTCACCACGTGCAAGCGGCTGATGGGTACCGGTGTCAACAAGACCCGCTTGTGGACGACAAAAGCCTGCTAGCGGACGCCCGTGGCGATGATGAAACTGTCCGTGTGAACGATGATCCACACGAACGTCTGAGGAAACATGATGACTTGCACATTCTGAGTCCGATAGGAAGAGAGAAAAAGAAAAGGAAAAATAAAATAAAAGTATTGGGTCGGACCGAACCGGTCCGGACTCAATTTAGACCAAATTTGATCCGGTCTGGGTCGGACCGGCCGGTCTAGGAGTCGGGGCCGGGCCAAGCCCAGAGATCCTGAACCCAAAATGAGCCCGGTCCAGTACCTTAAAAGTTATGGGCATGACCAATTACGGGTTGATCCTGTTTTTTAAAAAATTCGGACGTTAGCTTATGCTTAAAGCCTGTTTAGTTTTAAAAAAATATAAATAAAAAGGACTTTGCGCTTACCAAAAATAATATAAATATTTTTTTTTTATCTATTTGAGAAATTTAATATGAAAATTTTTTTTTGTAAGGCTGAAAAAAGAAAGTACAGATTTATCTTCAAACTTCAGTCTTTATCAACTAATACAACAAGCCCTTAATTCACTAATACAACAAGCTCCTGACTAGTTATCAACTGTAGCACTCAAATGACCATGGTTTATAAACGTCACGCATGTGGGTGTCAGAGTATGCTGCACACCAAGTAGTAGGCTTGTTTAATTGAACACATGCTTCACAATCAAATTATTTAATCAGCACACGGTACATATGCCCGCTTTTTAATACAGCTTGTAATATATGCTCAAATTGTTTAATTCACTAATACAACAAGCTCATGACTACTTACAACTGTCACTCAAATGACATTAAATTTCCATTTAATGCTCACCCGTAGGCTTCTTAATCCATGCAACGTATGTTTGGCAATCAAAATATTTAATTCAGCACGCGGCACATGCTTAGATTTCCTTTTTCTTTTTCCAACAAATATACAAAATCTAGTTATTTAATACAGCATGTAATAGATGTACTAATTATTTAATTCAATGAATTAATATGCTAAGATTTTTTTTTCTCTAGATTTTGTACTCACAATTCCGTCAAGGAGAAGTATAAATATACGAATGTAGTTGTCCCGCATCACACGATACATTACGATGATTCAATGATTTGAACAAATATTAATTCGAGTTTGGTTCATGTGCAGATTTTACGTAGAACTCTCTGATGTCAATATTTTGTCCCGATGCGAGCAGAAGCACGTAGTCAGCAACGTGCATGAATTAGTGGGTTAGTTCAGAACAGTGTAGAGATAGCGAAATTTGAGCGATATACAGCCTTCCTCAATCTGGTCGGATCGGATGATTGAGAAACACGACCTGCTCGCATGGTTATACCAATTAAGTGGATCGTGTTTCGCATCAGACCACATAATTAAGAAAATATGCGGTATTGGTTAGGCGGAGCGATAGACGAATCAGCATAGGTGGACGGGTTCTGACCCTTCTTTTCTACTCTTTCATGCCTTAATAAAATGTACCCTTGCATGCATGCAACATCGGAGAATCAGTGTGCCTGATTCGGATAAATCAAGTCAGATCTTGTATTTAGAGGTTCCTCTAAGATATCTTAGGATCAACTTTACTGCTTCCCAATGTGCTTTACCAGGATTGGCAAGAAAATAACTTACCACTCCAACTGTATGTGCTATGTCAGATCTTGTACAAACCATTGAGTACATCAAACTTTCGACGGTCGAGGCAAATGGAATGCTCTTCATCTTCTTCTTCTCCTTCTCACTTGAAGGACTTTGTTGTGCACTTAGCTTAAAATGAGCTGCTAGCGGTGTGTTGACTGGCTTAGAGTTCAACATATTGAACCTCTCCAGAACACGTTCAATGTATCTTTCTTGTGATAGCCACAACTTTCTCACATTTCTGTCCCGAGAGATCTTCATTCCCAATATATGTTGTGTTGCTCATAAGTCCTTCAAGTCAAAGGACTTGCTCAACTCTTTTTTCAACCTGACAATCTTAGACATATCTTTTCCAACAACAAGCATATCATCAACATATAAAGCGAGAATAATAAAATCAGCAAAAACCTTATGGACATAAACACAATGATCTGCAGATGTTCTTTTGTACCCATGGTCAAGCATAAAATAATCCAACCTTTTATACCACTTTCGCGGTGCTTGCTTGAGCCCGTACAAGCTCTTCTTCAATTTGCAAACCGATTATTCCTTATCCTTTACCTTGAAACCCTCTGACTGTTCCATATAGATATCTTTCGCCAAATCACCATGGAGGAATGTAGTCTTCATATTTAACTGCTCCACTTTAAGATCTTGGGAAGCAATAAGACCAAGAATAACCCGAATAGAAGACATCTTCACAACAGGAGAAAATATTTTTTCACAGTCAATACCGTGCTTCTGACTGGAACCTTTCCCCACGAGGCGAGCTTTGTACTTGACTTGGTTATTTTCTTCATTCTTAATTTTGAACTCTCATTTGTTCTTCAAGGCTTTTCTGTTTTTCAGTAGCTCCACCAAATCACAAGTGTGGTTCTTATGCAAGGTATCCATTTTCTCTTGCATAGATTTCTTCCACTTGGCATGATCTTCATGAACTTGTGCTTCATGAAAACTTTCTGGTTCACCAGCATCTGTCGCCATAACTATGAAGCAGGATATCTAGTTGATGGTTATCGTTCTCTCTCCGACCGTCTCAACTGAGGTGCTGGTGGCTGATCCATATGCGACGGCTTTGCATGTTTATGCTCCCCCTAATCAAAACCTGGGGAACCTATAATTTTTTCTTCTTCTTGCACATCTTGAAAATCATTATTTTCTGGCATAGGAGAAAGAATAACAATAGGTGTAGAGATTGGATCTGGGACAATGCGAGTATTTTTTGGCTCTTTTTTTTTTAAAATCAGCAAGTATTTTATCTTCACAAAATACAACATCCCTATTTCTCACAATTTTCTTGTTTATAGGATCCCACAACCTATATCCAAATTCATCATTTTTATATCCTAAGAAGATGCATGTAATGACTTTATCATCAAGTTTTGTTCTTTTTTCCTTAGGTACATGCACAAATACCTTGCACCCTTACATACGCAAGTGGGAATAGGAAATATTATTTCTACTCCAAACCCTTTCAGGAATATCTTTATCCAAAGGAACTGAGGGGGACAAGTTTATCAAGTAGTAGGCTGTTCGCCCTGCTTCTCTCCAAAATATTTTTGGGAATTTAGCCAAGGATATCATACTCCTTATCCTTTCCACAATTGTGCGGTTCATTCTTTCTGTAACCCCATTGTGTTGTGGTATGTGTGGGACACTCTTTTGGTGTCTAATGCCATATTTAGAGCAATAATCTTCAAATATCCTTGAAGTATACTCACCACCATTATCCGTGTGAATACACTTCAAGAGCTTCCCGATTTCTCTTTCAACTTTGGTATGAAAGTCTTTGAAAACTTTAAATACTTGATCTTTGGCTTTTAGGACATACACCCACACCTTTCTAGATGCATCATCTATGAAGGTCACAAAGTAGAAGGCACCACTAAAGATTTTTACATTTATGGGTCCGCATACATCCGAATAGATTAAGTCCAATATGTCGGTTTTCTTTTTGTTATATTTTTAACAAAAGCTGTCCGGTGTTATTTTTTAATTAAACAATGATCATAATGTGATAATGTTGTACCTTGGATGGATCGATGGAAGTAGTTGTCGCCTTACGAGAGTTTGTAGTCCTTTCTCGCTCATGTGACCAAACCACTTGTGCCACAAATCCATAGAGGTACCTTCCACTGTTCCAAGTTTATCATTCTCTAAGTGAAACTGAGTCTTGTAAAGAGTGCAACACTTATTTTCTCTTGCCAGTACAAGTGATCATTTGGTAAGCTTCCAACATCCTTTACCAAAGCTGCTTGTGTATCCTTCTTCATCAAGCTTGCCGATGGAGAGAAGATTGAGACAAAAATCGAACACAAATCTAACATCTTTTATAACCATCTTTGTTCCAAGGTTATTGGTAACACAAATATTTTTAATGCCAAGATTTGAGAAGAGTTTTTGTTAGCCATTTTTACCATTCCAAGGTTACCTTCACGAAGCGAAGTGAAGTGGTTCTTTCGGGGAGTTTCATGGTAGGAGGCACCAAAATAAATCACCAATTTCGAGTCTTGGCAAGTAAGATTTGCACAGTCTTCTTCTTCACATATCAAGAAAAGCACAATTTTATTGTTACTAACAACGACTGCACTTTCATTCTTTTCTTGCTTCTCATTGGTCCTTCCATCCTTTGTTCTCGCTTGAGCTTGCGGCATTCCCATTTTATGTGTCCACTATTCCCGCAGTGATAGCAACTAATGTCCTTTCTGGCATTTGATTTTTCTCTTGACTTGTCTCGGTTTTGAGGCTGTCGGCTTTTTCTTCTCCCCCTAATCTCGGTAACAAGGGCATGCGAATAGGATGATCCAGATGAATTTCTTTGAATTTTTTCATTCAAGAGGTTGCTTGTAACTTGGTTCATGGATACAACTCCGTCAAGTGCGGAGTTACTAAGAGACACCACCAGAGTCTCCTAATTATCCGGCAAAGGACTAAGCAGAAGAAGGGCTTGAATCTCGTCGTCCAACACCACCTTCATAGCTGCAAACTGATTAACAATACTTTGAATTTTATTCAGATGTTCAGATATGGAATCACCTTCCTTGAGCTTGAGATTGACAAGCTCTCTAATCAAGAAAGTTTCGTTGTCGGCAGTCTTTCTCTCATTGACATCTTCAAGTTTCTTCCACAAGTTATTCGTCGAAGTCTCATTCGACACATGGTGGAATACGGTGTCATCCACCCATTGTCGAATGGTGCCGATGGTCTTCTGGTCAAGCTTCTTCCAATCTTTCGTCGTTATGGACTCCGGCTTGGAAGATTCACCTTTAACCGATGCGAAGAGATCCTTACAATAGAGAAGATCCAGCATCTTCGCCTTCCATATCATCCAGTTGCGGCCATTCAAGCTGATCATTCGAATGTCACCGATAGGAGTCTTCAACTCAACACAAGAAGATTAACAACCTGTGATCTGATACCACTGTTGGGAAAAATAGACATTTTTTGTATTTGTGATGAGATAATGAAAGAGAAGAGAAATTAAGAGAGATAACACACACAAGATTTACTGAAGTTCAGCTCAATTTGAGCTTACGTCCTCCGTCCGCCCATTCTTCACCGTTTTTACTATAATCAAATGAAATATTACAAGAACCTTCTCTCAAGTTGGTACAACTTGACTTGAGGATCACTTTATTCCACAAACTCACTTGAGATGGATTACAAGTGTGAGAATTTCAAGTTGTGTGTTGTTCTTCTTGCTACTTGTTGTTTTCAACATTCACCATCTACCCTCTATTTGTAGGGAGGATGTCTCTTGGGTACATCACATTCGTTGAATGGAGAAGTCCAAAGGGCAGTCCCTTCCTTCTTCCAAGATTCGTTCAACCGTCATCAATGTTGTATGCAAGCTGAATGCATGCAGAATATGAATAGATAGACTACTTCAGATGGTCATAACTTCTTTAATACACCTCCAAATGATCTGGTTCAAATCGTGGATGAAAGAGAAAACTTTTCTCAACAACTTTTGTATTGAATATCGAGCCAAATAATGACTGCAACATATCGAAAATAGTCTTCCAAAACTAAATCTTGTTACAGAAACTGCACCCAGAAAAATGTTTAAGTACTTGGCCGAATCCAACCATGGATGACCGATTTCCATGGATCAAATCCATGTTTATTCATCATGGAGATGGACCCCGTTCCCATCATATTGACCCCTCCTGCATTTACGGACTCCACGCCGGTTGACCTGTCAATGGGGACACGCCACGTGACGGCGCGGACAACGTCCCAGCACTCATATATTATTCCAACATGGTGACACACCAAAGCTGTATAGTACGTTTTGGCGTAATGATGGTGTTCTGGTTTAATAATGAAGCTTTTCCTTTTCCGTCAGGTTACAGAATTCAAGTGCGGCGGTTTCACAATCGGTTTCAGAGGCAGTCACATAATGTTCGACGCAATTGGCGGAGGACAGTTCAAGATCGCAATGGGCGAGATGGCTAGAGGACTTGCGCAGCCGACGACTAGACCGTTATGGTGCAGGGACGAGATCCAACTGGTGCACAGCGCTGCACTGACCGTTTCCAAGTTCGAGCACTACACGACCGACGTCTCCCTAGACATCATCAAGCAGCTGCAGAACGACTTGTCCAAAGAAAAAGGACAAAGGATTTCTGTGTTCGATGTCGTGACCGCGAAGCTCTGGCAATGCCGGACACGCGCAATCGATCAGCCACCGGAGTCCGACGTTACTCTTAGCTTTCCTGCAAATATTCGCCAGGAGCTGCATAAGGAGCTGCCTACAGACCAAGGGGGATACTACGGGAACTGCACCTTCCCGTTTGTAGTCAAGGCAACTAGTGGGCAAATCGCGAACGGGACTCTTTCCGAGACCATAAGCTTAATCACCGAAGCGAAACGGAGTTTGCCGACGAAAGTGTCGAGGTTCTTGAAGAGCGAGAAGGACGGGGAGGGAGACCTGTCGATGCTCACCTACGGAACGACCAACTTGACGGACATGAGGCGAGTTGGATTCTTCGATGTCGACTACGGATGGGGAGCACCTAGTCATGTTATACCTCTGGTTGATGGCCCTGTCAACCTGTGCCTCATTGTCAATTCACCTCTGGGCAAGAAGCACATTCGCTTGTTGACACATTGTGTTGTCAAGGAACACTTAAACCTTCCACCATGAGTTGAAAGCTTTGGCCTAGGGCAAGGAAAGAAGAATTTGGTATGCCACGAGGTTATTTGGGTCTGTTAGGTTTCTAATCGAACACACCACATTTATATTCATTGTTAGGGTACTGTCCTACTGTATTTATTTTGTTTCCATATCGGGTCTATGTACCAATCTACTATTGTATTCAAATAAGGAACACTAGCAAACCTTCCATAAAAGTTTCCATATTTGGTCTACGTACCAATCTATTATTGTATTCCTTAAAATGTGTATTGGATCGGGCCGAGACGAAGATATCTGTGCGATTAGCTGAATCGAGGTTCTCGACTCGGCCGAGCGAGATAAGCATAAATGTCTGAGGCCTGATGGCTGGCACACTCTGATCTCAAGAAAAAAAAAAAAAAACGATGTACCCGAGGACACCACTCGCCTCGTGCGAGAACGGTAAGCGCGAGTGGTCAAGGAGATCGGTCCTGTAGGAAATTCTCGCCACGTGCAAGTGGCTGATAGGTACCGGTGTCAACAAGACCCGCTTGTGGGCGACAAAAACATGCTAGCGGACGCCTGTGGCTATGATGAAGCTGTCCGTGTAAACGAGGATCCACACGAACGTCTGAGAAAACATGATGACTGACACATTCTGAACCAATAGGAGAAGAAAAAAAGAAAAGAAAAAAAAATATTGGGTCGGACCGAAACAGTCCGAACTCAATTTCGACCAAATTTGATCTGGTCGGGGCCGGACCAGCCGGTCTATGAGCCGGGGCCGGGCCAAGCCCAGAGATCCTGACCCCAAAATGAGCCCGGTCCAATACCATAAAAGTTATGGGCCGAACTTAATTGCGACTGGGCCCAACCAATTACGGGTTGATTTTGTTTTTAAAAAAATTGGGACGTTAGCTTATGGCTCAAGCCTGTTTGGTTTTAAACAAATATAAATAAAAAAGGCTTTGCGCTTACAAAAATAATATAAATAATTTTTTTATTTATTTGTAAATTTTAATATAATATTTCTTTTTTGTAAGGCTGAAAAAATAAGTACAGTTTTATATTCAATCTTCAGTCTTTATCAACTAATACAACAAGCCCTTAATTAACTAATACAACAAGCACCTGACTAGTTATCAACTGTAGCACTCAAATGACAATGGTTTATAAACGTCACGCATGTGGGTGTCAAAGTATGATGCACACCAAGTAGTAGGCTTGTTTAATTGAACACATGCTTCACAATCAAATTATTTAAAGAGAAATTTTGGGTTACCACCAATTTTATTTATCCATATTAAGGATGTATATTATATTATTTCAATGATGTAGAAGATCTTTTACTTTTTATAAAATTCGTCCAAAATTGACGGTCAATTCATTTGATCAAATTTTTTTTAACGAAAATATGTCTCCTTTATTTTTTTTCTTCCTCTTCTCTCTCAATCCCTCCTCCCTGCCACCGTCCCTTCTCCCTGCAACCGCCGCTGCCCCCCGTCCCCAACCCCGCACCTCCCTCCCTGCCACCGCCGCATGAAGTGTCTCGTCGCATCCACCGCCTCGCTCTACGTCGAGCTTGAGCTGCTCGTCGACCTCGAGCACTCCTTCAAGAAGCTCCCCGACACTGACGAGATCCGTCGCGCGTTTGACCGAAAGATCCGGTGGCAGCGCCACGACTTCGAGCACATTCGCGACTCTTTCTTCTGGAACCCCAAGTTCGACAAGGTCAGCAGCGGTGACGGAGAGGGGGAGGGGGAAAGGGTTGAGAAGGGGGGGGGGGGGGGGGGGGGGGGGGGGAGAGGGCGGTGGCAGAGAGGAGGAGGGGTTCGAGAGAAGACGAAAAATAAAATAAAGAAAAAAAAATTTCGTCAAATAAATTTATCATAAATTCTAGACGAATTTTATCAAAAATAAAAAAAAATCTTATATATTGTAAAACTAATATAAAATATATCTTTTATATAGATAAACATAGATAAATAAAGTGGTCGGTGGTAACCCAAAATTTTTCTTATTTAAATCAGCACACGGTACATGTCCGCTTTTTAATACAGCTTGTAATATATGCTCAAATTGTTAATTCACGAATACAACAAGCTCCTGACTACTTACAACTGTCACTCAAATGACATTAAATTTCCATTTAATGCTCACCCGTAGGCTTCTTAATTCATGCAACGTATGTTTGACAATCAAAATATTTAATTCAGCACGCGGCACATGCTTAGATTTTTTTTTTTCTTTTTCCAACAAATATACAAAATCTAGTTATTTAATACAGCATGTAATAGAAGTACTAATTATTTAATTCAACAAATTAATGTGCTAAGAATATTTTATTTTTCTAGATTTTGAACTCACAATTCCGTCAAGGAGAAGTATAAATATGCGAATGTAACTGTAATGCTCCGCACCGCATGATATATTACGATGATTCAATAATTTGAACAAATATTGATTCTAGTTTGGTTCATGTGTATGCTTTACATAGAACTCTCTAATGTCAATATTTTGTCCCGATGTGAGCAGAAACACGCAGTCAGCAATGTGCATAGACCAGTGGGTTAGTTCAGAGCAGTACAGAGATAGCAGAATTTTAGCGATGTGCAGCCTTCCACAATCTGGTCAGGTCAGATGATTGAGAAGCACGACCTGCTCGCATGGTTATACCAGTTAAGTGGACCGTGTTTCGCATCAGACCACATAGTTAAGGAAACATACGGTATCGGTTAGGCGGAGCGATAGACGAACCGGCATAGGTGGGCGGGCTATGATCCTTCTTTTCTACTCTTCTTAATAAAATGTACCCTTGTATGCATGCAACATCGGAGAATCAGTGTGCGTGGTTCGGATAAATCGAAGTCGTAATGTGTGTCGAACACTAATATAGAATATTGAGCAAATATTGAAGCATTCATCAGTGCACAAGTATAGAACGGTATCGCTTCATCAGCGAAGCGATGCAGTTGTGACGCAATGCCATAGAACTACAATAACAGAGCGTGCATTAGTGCACGAGTATCGAACGATAATGTTTCGTTAGCGAAGAAAGGAGTTGTGGCGCAACACCATGGAACTATCTGTATGTGAAAGGTGGAAGCGTGCATCCGTGCACGAATATAAAGTAGAACACTTCGTCAGCGAAGTTAGCAGTTGTGGTTCGAAACCATGCAACTGTATCGGAAGGGGCAATGTGCCTACAGAACACTATGTCGGAAAGCGTCATGGTGCCTACGGAACTATCGAACGGGATATAGTGCCACTACTAGAAAAAACGGGATTAGCGACGCGTTTTAGCGACGTCAAAGGAAACATCGCTAATAAAATATAAATTAGCGACTCCATGTAAAAATATCGCTAGATGTCGCTAAATGGCAACATATGTTCAATTAAGGTCGCTAAACATCGCTAATATGTCTAATTTAGCAACGTTTAGCGACGTTTATATTAAAAATATTTAGCAACGTGTTTACCGACGTCTATGACGTCGCTAAAGTTTATTTTAGCGACGTTTTTATTTAACGTCGCTAAAATTTGGTTAATTATGGCTTAGTTTTCTTTTCTCCCATCTGTCGAATTTTTTGAAAGATTTAAAAAACGTACAATTTCCTCCACCCCCTCCGACGATCGGCTCTCCACAGCGGCTACTCCGGCATCCCCCTCCTCCTCTTCGAGCTCTAGGTAAATACTAACTCTCTCTTTCTCTCTCACAGGACACACATGTGACACTGACACAACACACACACACACACACACACACACACACACACACACACACACACACACACTGACACTGACACACCGACACACACACAGAGACACTGATCAGGACCTAGGGTTAGGGTTAGATTTTTTGACCTGGGGTTAGGGTTATGGTTTTTGATCAGGATTAATTCCTATACGTCTATCTTATTCAATACTGTGAACTAGTGGTTTATCACCTAGCTATATATATATATATATATATATATATATATATATATATATATATATATATGTTAGAGTATATATATTCTTTAGCTATGTTTTATACTAGGTGTATCTTGTTGTATACTATGTATATAAGAGATGAGGAAGGGGTATCCTGTGAAGTCCTAATCATTTAGTGACTATGTTATGATTGTTGGAGTGTGTGTAAGAGAGCAATGTACTGTATGTATGATGGAGCTTAGAGGGAGAGAATACTAAGATTGAGGGAAGCTACAACAGTAGTGCCAACTGCTGTGGGGGTGGACAGGAGATGAGAGCAGTCATGATGAGCATATAACAGTGGATGTTGCAACAACCGCATACTTACTGCTATTGGGGGTATTGTTGATCAGTAGGTGATGTGCCTGGTGTGCACGTCTGCTCTTGGCAGTCTTCGGGCATGCACAGTTGTAGGCAAATACAATTAAATAATATTGGGGGATCGGGTTTGCCACAAATTTGGGTTAAGATAAGAAATTGATTAGGTTGGAAAGTTCGGTCCACCGGACGCTGTAGACTGAACTCAGTGAGGATTGTGCACTAATGTTCAATCAGGTTAGTTAGTTAGATGATTGATGATGGTTAGTATATAGTGAAGGTTAGTGTCAGTTAGTTGTAGGAGTATGATAATTAGATATGACTTTTAGTTTGGTATTCGAATTAGAGGCCATGATGTAGTGTCAATTGTTAGTAATATTAAGTTATATGTTAAAGGATGGTTAGTGTTATATGTTAGTTGGGTATTGTTCTCAGTTTGTAGGTAAGTTAATACTTGATGACTGTTAGTTGATAGGTGTATGTGTTAGTTTAAATGGTTAGTTATTTTGAATATTGCTTATTTTAGACTTTGATAAATAAAAGTATGTATTATATCAATTATGATTTTTATAGTACGGTTAAGTTATGAAGTTAGGTGATAAACCACTGTATGTAATAATTTATATGATACATACTGTCATTTTTACAGAAGTATCTAAAAATGGATATGAATTACTATCTGCGTCATCATTCGTGGATGTACAACCATCATCCTGATGACATGTGCGGTGTGCGTGATGAATTCATTGAGGGTATACAGCAGTTCTTGCAGTTCGCTAAGACGTTCCCTCAGTACATGGACGGTACCAAATTAAGTGTCCGTGTGTGAGATATCGCAACAGAAAATATTATCCAGAAGTGAAAGTCACATATCATTTGTACTCAAAGGGCTTTACGCCGAATTACTATCAGCGGACCACGCACGAAGAACTTGTGTCTCTAGCATCGGAGTCGGAGCCTTATGTGGAGCCTTATATGGATGGCCACGACCACGATGCTTATGACAACGGGTGGGTAAATATGATTTATGATACGGCGGGCCTAGTTTCAATCAGGACAATTATGATGCGACGGGACCTAGTTTTAATCCAGACAATTATGATGCAGATGAGGAGGCACCGAATGTCGATGCTGTAAAGTTTATGGAGTTGCTGGAGAATGCAAGGACTCTACTATATCCTGGTTGTGAGGATCATTCACCGTTTGAGGTGGTTACAAGATTATTGAGCATCAAGTCCGATTTTAACATGTCGCAAGAATGCTATAATCGACTGATCGATTTGATTATAGAGATCTTGTTCGAGAGTGCAAAGTTGCCTAAAGACCTCTATCGATCTAAGAGGATGTTGAGATTGCTTTGGATGGGATACGAGAAAATTGATGCATGTCACAACGGGTGCATGTTGTACTACAAAGATGACAAGGATGAAGATGCGTTCAGATTCTTTGGTGCTAATCGCTACAAGGCCACTGTTAGAAAAAAGTCTGTCGGTGCAAGCAAGCCTACCGATTCGATGCACTACTTGCCTTTGACGCCGTGGTTGCAGCGGTTGTTTATGGTTAAGAAGACAGCAAAAAATATGAGTTGGCACAAGCGAAAACGGATCGAAGGAGTATTGGATCATCCATCCGATGGAGAAGCAAGGAAGCACTTTGATCGAGAGTATCCAGGTTTTGCTTATCCGAGATGCTCTGGATGACCAGAAGGCTCGTGATCGTGCTGGAAAACCGATCCAAGGTTGGATCACGCCTGAGAAGTGGACTACGATGAGGGCTAGATTCGATGATCCGAGCTACAAGAAAAAGTCTGAAAAGGCCAAGGCGGCTAGGCGGAATGCTGCCAAGTGGTATGGTGGCTCGATTCCGATGACGGAACATTTCTGCCGTTTGGTATATTTTTTATTTAAGATATATTATTTTAATGTAAGTACGATAAAATGGTAGTAGAAAAAAATATTTAAGTTTAGTACTAAATAATATATTTTTAACAGGTACAAAGGGGTGGGAATGCAAACATGGTGACCGTCTTCTTGGCCACCCATCGCAAGGACGGAAATCTTATTGATGAGAGGGCCTCACAGACCTATGTAAGTATTACTTTACTTTGTGTTAATTTTAATATAACTTAGGCAATTATCGAGTTTTATTGATGAGAGGGCCTCATAAACCTTTCTAGGCCGAGTATCTTAGGCTGCGTGACCGGGCGACTGCTAGTGCACCTACAGTTGGAGAGGCTGGTACTTCCTCGCAACCCATTCCAGCTCCGTCGACGGACGACCTATAGGTGACCGCAGCTGGTGGTCTCCAGAGGGGTATGTACTATGGTACGGGATCCTATGGCGCCCTGGTTGCGATGCAGTCATTTAGGGCCTCCCCGACAACTGTGTATTCCACACAGCCCTCGCAGTCGTCGGCTAGAGTCCAGGATGCCGTTGACCGTCAGATTACGTCTCTCTGTGACGAGTTAATACGAAGGATGGAGGAGCATCCCTGGTCTCAGCCGCAGCCTGACGATCTGACGCTCATCGCACGATTCGATATGCTCGACCGCAGCATCACGGAGCTCCGGGATTTGACAAATGATCTTAGAGCCTCGACAGACCACAACATCACGGAGCTGCAGGCATCACAGTTATCCATGGACGAGAGGCTGACGATGATGCAGGATTCAATAGTTCATAGCAGTACGAGGCTGTTATCTACCATGGATTCTTACAACCAGCGACTCGCAGACTTGGAGCGGGTACAGCCTCCTGGTGCGCCTATATCGACACAGACTCCAATGACGTCACTGCCTTCTCCATCGATATCGGTATCGATTTTACGGGAGCAGTATGAGCTGTTCTTATCTTTCATGTGGGCCGGTGGTCATCCTCCTGCAGATCCGCAGTAGTATAGTTGCTGGATATTTGTATTGTTTGTATTATTTAGGATGAGATTGTATGGATTTATATTTGCCGTATTCTTTATGATGATATTTGCTGGATGCTTTCTTTTCTTCAAATTTTATTATATGATAAATATTAAATATTTTATTTTACCGATCTTGAGTGTTCAACCCAAGGGGGTTGGCAAACCCAAAAATTCAACGGAGGGTTGCTCTGGGTCTATTTGTACAGATTATGATTTAATAAACTACATGAATAATAGTTTGGAAACAATTCAGTATTCATTTTTTTATTTTTTTATTTTTTCTGTACAATTAGTGACATTTAGCGACATTAATTGACATCGCTAAATACGTCGCTATTAGTGACGTTAATACACGTCGCTAATGACATCGCTAAATATGTTACTAAAAATGTTGTTGTACGTCGCAAATTGCTGACATGGTAGTATTGCCAGGTCATTAAAGACGTCGTTGTAACGTCGCTATATAAGTCGCTAATTAGCGATGTTTGACAACGTCACTAATTAGTGACGCTGCGTCGCTAAATGTCGCTAATTTAGTGACACATTTAAGTCGCTAAAAAATATCGGCATAGCGACGTTTAGAGACGTTTTTCCTTTCAGCAACGTGCTGGGTTCCGACATCTGTAAAACATCGCTAATTACGTCGCTAATTATGATTTATGATATTTTTTGTCATTTAGCGATATTTTTTATGTCGCTAATTTGACTTTTTCTGCTAGTGTGCCCACTGAGAAATCGGATGTGGCATGGTGCCTTGAGATAGCGCGAGAATGATATACTACGTCGAGTAGATATGTTGTATGGTCATGGACAGCCCATACACGGGCGTATTTTCCTCGAGCAGGCGCACCAGGGAACCGGGATTGCTCGGCCCAAGACGAAATACAAAGTAGCGAGACATCCACTAAGGCGTTGCAACCTTCGGGTGGGTGACGCATCGCCTATTTGGGTACATTAATATTTTTTGGACCTACGGTTCAGGTATTGCAACCAATATACTGAAAGGGCATGCCATATTGCAATGTATTCGTAGTCCACTATGGCGGTATACGTGCCGCCAGTGACCCTCATTTGCATCTAGATATGTATCTGTACGCCGAGTGCATTTGATTATGATAACTTGTCACACCGAGTGATGCGATTCATTTAGTTGTCACATCGAGTGATACGGTTTAGATGTATCTACCCTGCAACAGTGCAAGGGTGAGTTTATCAAAATTAGTGAGCGTTCGCGTTGCATCTATACAAACGTGGGCACATCGATTATGGTAACAAGTCACGGTCGAGTGGCACGGTGTAATATAGATCTTGGTTTTACTTACTCGATTGAGTATAACATGCTTGCATGCTTACATGCGTACATGCTTATGATATCAAAATTCTCACATGCATAACTTGATTTCCTGCTTTCGTAACATGCGATGATATGAACTGAATTTCATCTAAGTTCTAAATAGAAATATCACCATATAAAACTACATGCTTCACATGATTACTTAATGTCGGTTTAGGCGAGTGGGTTAACCTGCTTACTAGTACAAGATGTGTTCTGATACCCAATCTCCCAGGTACGAAGATCCGCTTGGTTGTAGCATGGCATTGGAAGCTCTGATTGGCAACATGCAAGTGTTCGGCCGGGATGCGTGCTTGGATATAAGAAGATATGATATATGGAACAATGAAATCCGTTGTGAGCAATAGAGAGCATGAGTTTTGTAAGCCAATTTGGCATATTCATTGGGCTATGGAGAGCCTTGTAACCTATTTTATTATTCAATAAAGAGTTTCACTTCATTTACTCTGATGTGTTTTCCTGTGTGACTCTATATTTCTTCTGCTACAACATGGTCGCTTCGAGAAACCATTATCTTTTATCTTCTTGCCTTGTACGAGCACTATCACGCCCCGGCCCCGAGGGCCACCCGGACCACCGCCTCTCCCCCGCCGGACCTAGACGCGAATCACCTCACCTCGGCGCACCATACGCGCATCACCGCACCTCGGCGCTTATCTAAACCCCCTGATTTTTTCAAGAATTTATAAAATTGATTTTTATAATTTTTTTGTAATTTTCTGGAATTTTTTAATTAATTAAAATCAAGGTATTTTAAAATTAAATAATTTTTAAATGATGTTAAATAATATTAAAATATTATGAGAATAATATTTTCTGGTGTAAAATAAAAAATTAGACATAGGGTAATTTTTCGGAAATTTATTGGACCCCGGAAGCATTTTTAAAGACCTAAAATCTAAGTTTTAAATAAACCCTAATTAAACCCTAGAAATAAACCCCGTTTATTGAACCAAACCAACCCGAACCATGTTAAACTGAACCGAACTGAACCAAACCCAATTCTTAACGGGTCGGGTCGGATCCGAATTGAACCCGACCCAGAATCGTTAACCCGACCGAAACCCTAACCCCCAAACCCTTCTTCTCCCCCGATTGTTCTCCTCCCCCGCGGTCGTTTCCGCCGTCGTGGCCTCCGGCGACCCGACGTTTCGACTCCGCCCAACGTCCTCCACCGTTTCCCCTTCACCTTCCTCAACCTACGGCCATCCGCCTCCCTCCCTCGCCTCTATTTAAACCCGAGCTTCGGTCGATCTTTTCCCCCCAGCCGTCTCAGCCCCAGCGCCACCGCCTTTCCTCTCTCCACCGCCTCTACTCCCTCAGAGCTCTGCCGTCCCTGCCTCACCATCCTCCGTCTCACTCCCAGACCCCTAGACACCGTGCCATGCCCTAACAGCCGTCGATAACCCTCTTAACCACCAAAGCTCAACCGACCCAGCACCCGGCTGCCTCCGCCCAACGACGAAGCGCCGACTCCACCTCGCCGCCGATGACCCGCCAGAGCTCTACCCCACCTACGACAGTGCTGCCCTCCTCCAGTTAAGCGCCGGCCAGCCCCAGCCGCTGTTGATCGAAACCCTAACCCTAGAACAGTACCTAGACGCTGTGTCGGTGTGTCGCATCGCCTTGCGGACACGAGAATCCCGATTTTCGCGGAGCCTTGTTCAGGTAGCTTTTTCTCTCTCCTTGCTGTCCCATTTTCTGTCCCGTCTGTTGTGACGCGTAGTCTGCGTAACCCTCTCGATGCCCATGCAACCCGCTCGGTGTGTCGTATCCTGTGGTAATCGCGAACTGCGATCCAAAAATAGGAAAATATTTACCCTGTTTTCCCCCGGAACTGAGTACGTTCCGCCAAACGGGACGACTTGGTCGCGTACGGTCTTTACCGAAAGGTGCGCACCATTGATACGGACGTGCAAAATTTTGCAGAAGTTGATTTGGATGTGCGTGCACACCGGAATCAACGCGTATCCGCCGACAACCCCCGTATCGACATGTTCTGGATCTCGCTGTAACTTGGTGTACACATGTCAGATCAAAACGAAACATGTGCCATCAGACTCGTAGCAATACGCTGGTCCTGTGACCCAAGTTTGGTTCGATTCTAAAAACATTGACAAAATTACGTATTGTGGGCCCCACGGCTCCACTTGACGGACGATTTTATGATCGGCTCATCGAAATCCTATTCTGGAAGTTCCATTGGGTTCGTATCGTCGTTCTGGACTTGTTGACACTAAGTTTAACAAATTTGGAGGCCATTGTTCTTGACACATTTTTCGGTGCAAAACGGCCTACATGTGGACCCCGCTTTTGATCAGAAACTGTCATTTTTGCCCCTGTGTCCAAATTGGACTCAAGGACAGACGTTTTTAGCTATTTGATATTTTTTGAATCTGATGGTGATGTTTATTTCAGCAATCGAAGGAGTACCTGCAAATTCCACTGAGACCAGAGCTACAGTTGGAGCCAGAACCATAAGCAAGTGTACCTTGCCAACATTGCAGTTTTGTTACTTATTTTTTTAACTTAATTAATTATTGAACATGCTTAACCTAGGACCGTATGACTTTACTTAGCGTCCGATTAATAGTCGGGTGCCAACACCGTACGCGGAGTTGTGTAACGTCATCTAGAGATGGATATCGTGACCCTTTACATTCTCGTGCTTGCAATATCAAGTACGTTATACCCAGGACACCTGACACTATTCATGAGACAGAATCTTCCTGAAATATTTAAGGTGATTTTGTATAGGATACATGTTTCATGACATAGACATTATTTTCTTAGATCTTATTATGACTTGTTGCATTAGTTTTGATCCTGCGTGTCATGGACATGACACGTGTGATTACATTGGGTGGGGAGAGATTTACCATACAAAAGGCTGATTATATATATAATACTTTAATGGAAGTGCCTTAGACTCTGACACAGAGCTTTGGTACCGTACTGGCCCTTCCAGAGAATAATGCTATGGGTTTCTCCGACACCGATCCTATAGTAGTCTATGCCCGAGTATGACTAAAACTCTCACTTGCATATCACTTAGTTGGTTATATAGTTTACCCTATTATTTTATTTATTGCTGCACTGCATTTATTTTGGCATGAGTTATTTTGTACCTTGCTATGTCCCCTGAGGACCTGGATCTGGATTATGTCCCCAGGATTAGCAGAGGATATCTATCCTGAGGTCTACGAAACAGGAGCATTAGCAGAAGCAGAGCCAGGAACCGAGGATGAGGTAATTACAAAAGATTTCTCCTGAGCATATGTTTCTTCTATGCTCAGTCTTGATGCAAATAAACTCTTTTAAATTCTTGTTTAAATGAACAATTGTAACAGACTTATTATCGGGTTGTTCCCCGATTTTATTTACTTGTGACTGGATGATGTTTTATTTCCTTTTGATGATATTGATGTATTTATTCTGTGGATGAGATTAGTAGACCCTGATTGTTGTATTACAGCTTAAGTACACCCCTATGGATCCATTAAATTAGGTTGTCCATCGGTGTGTGCTGCTAGCCATTGCCACATGTCTAGTCCCTCGATATTTTGGGACTGGGGCGTGCCCTCCTACTTTTCTGACCTTTGTGTAATTCATAATCATGCTTTCTGGTACAATATTTTAGTCGCACAATAAATGTTATGACGATATTATTGTAATTCTAAATAAAATCCCATCTTTGTACCCTTGTACGTCCCAATCAAAATCGGGAACACAATCTTGACCGTTTTGTACAAATAAAAATTTATAAATCTTCTACTCTGTATCCTCTACGTCCCAGACCCTTTGTTCCGCCTATTTTTATTCCCCTGTACTTCTAATTAATTTTAGAACATCGTGCGCATTCGATTTAATCAATTAAATCCAAATTTCCATCCTTGTGCAATTTTTCTATTGTTGGGGGCTTTTATGCAAAAATGTATTAAGGTGTCCTCACCATTGGACAATACATGAAGAAACCCAATTTTCCCTTCACGTGAATTTTTTCGTAATTTTTGGGATGTGCAACTCGCAACATCGCCCCGTTATTTTAAATCTATCCTTGCATTTAATTAATACAAATTCTAGCCCTCCCAACATTTCCATGAGAGCCGAAGCCCAAGTCCAAGGAGCATTGACCCAGCCCAAATCCTAGGTCAAACCCAAGCCCAAATTTCTACATGTATAAATATACTTTTTCTAGTTTTTCTCCACCAAAAATAAACTACAAAATCCTAAACCCTAGAAATAAACCAGTCGACACTGTTCATCCCCCAAATTACTGTTCATTTACCCCTCTTTATCTCCTGTGCTCGACCTCCGCTGCCAATCGTCGGCCGGAGTTGCTCCACCCGCCGACCCATCAATCTCGATGACCTCCTCCCTGTGTTCTACCCCGACCTCCCAGCCTGCACAGCGACCCGCGGCCATCTTCTCCGCCGGTCTCGAACTCCATCGCCACCATCCCTGTGCAACTCGACCTGACCCCGCCGGCCAGTCGTCCACCGGAGTTCCACCGGTACACCGCGTTCCCACCCGCAGAACTGACCAGCACAGCCTTCCTCCTCGCCTCTTCTCCTTCCTCCTCTCCCTTTTGCCCCTCGCCGGACTCGCGATCACCATCATTATGGTCCTCCCCCATGGCCGGAGACCCATCCCTTCTCCTTCCTCGACTCGACCTCCTCATCCTGCATCCCGCTCGACAGCCAGCAGCACCCCTCCCTGCTCGACTCCTCCTCCTTCGTCGACCTACCGCCGTTCCTCCACCGCCCTCGACGAACTCGACCCGCCTGAACATTTTTTCCTCGACCTGTACCACTATTGCCCCTCTCTGACTGCCTAAAGCTGACCAAGCATTGCCGTCCATCTCCTCCTCCTCGTCGACCAGATCTACTGTCGACCCTCTCTTCCCCGGCGAACAACCACCACCATTGCCACCTTCCTCCCTCCATGCACCTGAGTCCCTCCACCTCTTCCCTCTTCACTGAGCAGCCACCACGCCGGAACCTCCTTCCTCTTCCTTCCCTCGGCTTTATCCAGGCCAACAACTACCTCTTCATCCACCTCTCCCTGTTCTTCTTCTTCTCCGGGGAACCGCCACGAGCTCCTCAGCCGAGCTTCTCTCCCCCGCTGCACGAACAACAACCACCACCATTGCCATCCCCGGCCTCATGAACCACCCATCTCCTCCAGCCAGACCTCCATAAACCACTACGAACACCTCCACCCCTTCTCCGGTTCACCAACACCACCAGCACCACCTGCATCAACCCCACCCCCTCGACTCGAACCGCCTGGATCCCTGCCATGACTGCATTCCTCCGTCACCCTCATCGGATCTCCATGTCCGGTCTCCTCCGCCCTGTCATTAACTTCCCTTTCCTGGCCTGAGCTCCTCCTCCTTGGCCGAACCCCTGGCCGGAGTTCAGTCACCACCTATATTATCACCATCACCACCTGCATTATCAAACACCACCACCATTACAAACATTAACACCACTATCATCCTCGTCAGCGTCGTCACTAACAACGTCGCCCTCATTACCCTTAGTCATCGTCCTCATCGCCAGCACCATCGCCATCGTCGCCGACATCGTTATCATCCCCATCATCAGGATCATCAACATTATCATCATTCCTATCAACCTCAACATTGTCATCACCGTCACCTCAAACCAACATCATCATATCTCATTCTCAACGCATAAAACCCTAATTATTGCATCGTCATCTTTATTAGCACCATCATCCTCGTCATCACCACCATTATAATCACCCTCATCGTCACCAATACCTTAACCCTAATCACCCATATCGTCCTCCTGGTCATCACCATCCTCCACATCATCGCCCTCGTCACCGCCATCTTATACAGCATTATCCACACCATCAACCTAGTCATCATCTTATCACTGTCATCATCATCATTAAGCACTGTCACCCTTAACCATCACCCTTGGCAACTTCAACCATCATCATAGACCCGTTACCCTTGCCCGACAACCCACAGCAGTCACCCCCGATTCCCGTACTTGTGCACGCTGACCCCGAAGATCTGTTGGATTTATCTGGACGACTTCCGAAGCTGGATATTGGGACTACACAGCCGCTTGCCAGGCAAGTATACCTTGCCTTGTTGTACTGTTTAAATTCTGTAATATTAGATGCATATTTATTATTTAATTGTGCGCGTCCGAGAGAGACTCGGGTGCAGTCAACGAATGCGTTGACGTTAGGACTTGTGTCTGACCTAGTGTCTAGTAGACCCACCTAAAGTTGTGGAGTTATTGGTATGACTCCCAGGCCTTGACATATTTTATACACATGTTGTGAGTCTCATGTAGGGCACGGTCCTGCGTATGTGGTTGGCCACCTGTGCGTGTAGGCGTACGACGGATAGGGTATAACTGCTAATAGTGATGCATGTTAGAAGACTAGCAGTTATTAGTAGGTGGAGCATAGACTAGCGTGGTACGATGGTCCCATCCCTGTCCTTGTTTGGTTGTAGGGATGGACCCTTTCTCTAACGATAGACTATGAGCCAGAGTTACGACGTTGAGGCGTAGTAGCTGACGCGTGTTGTGGATACAACATGCTTAGATCATTGGGCGGAGATGACGACTAGTAGTTGTATGGGACACTACCTCCTTTATACAGATACCGCACTCGACGGAGTGATACGGACGTTATTATTTATGCAGATACCACGTTCCCTAGAGTGTTGGACGTTACTTGGTTATTTTACAGATACCTCATTCTTCGGAATGGACGTTGCAGATACCACACTCTAGAGAACGTTGGACGTTATTATATTCATGTGCCCGTGTTATAGGGGGCATATGTGGCATATACTAGCCGGTTGTCACGATTGGTGAATTACGTCAGCATATGTCTAGCCTACACATTCCCATGCACTTAAGTTATCCTCAAATTGTATTTCACTTAGATGGTTAGGTTACCCCGGAGTTGTTTATTCAGTATTTAATTTATGGCATACTTTTATGTATCTTGTTATGTCCCTCTGAGGACCTGGTCCCTTTCCAGGTGTATCGTTCATGAGTATTCGCAGGAGCACGGATCCGGACTTGCTACGCATTTGCGATGAGGTCTTCTCGTCGAGCCCATGATTGGTAGTTGATATTCTTATGTGTATGCATCTTGACTATTCTATATTTTAGTTCGGTAGTAGATTTGTGTCCATCCGACTATCACCATTAGATGCTTTATTTTGAGTTCTAGTTATAGCTTTTGGTTATTCAATTATATATAATTTTTCTGTGGATGAGATTTAGTTATGCCCTGTGATATATATGTTTACCACTTGTGAATTGTTATTCATATTACAGCATACGTGTGTTATAGTTTTCATATATTGGAGGGCCATATTCATACGGCTGACATGCTTACGTGTCCTGGTCCTACTTATTTTGGGATTGGGGCATTATACTGCAAGCAAGTAGACTGTTGGTGGATCAGTACTTTTATAAGTACTGCTGAGATAAAATAATTAAACAGAAGTAAACATTCACTAAAACCAACACTAAGTAATCATGTTATAAAATATTACATTACTAGTGATCTTTCTAGTTTTACCTAGGTTCGTTACATGCAGGAGTTGAACGAAGTCATGCATTATTTTGGAAACATCTTTAGAAAATAGAGTTTCAGATGCAATATAAGCAAGCAAGCCGTTCGTTCTATTTCAGGGTGTGCGCAACGTATTTTATGAGACTCTAGCGACAAATGCATATCTAGACACACATGCACATCTTAGGGGTAGTCCTCTATCCAAGCCAATACAATGAACTATCTTATATGCAGGCGGTCCCCGAGTATCTCAGGATCGGTAGCAGTTGGTCCAGCATACCCAATGACTCTTTATCTGATGTTATTGGTAGTTATGACCCATGGTGGACTGTGACACATGCAGTTCAGCTCTCCACCAATAGCCATTATTCGACCGATGCGAATGCATAGAACACTATCAATTAAACTCTAGTATGCAGACGAGATGAACCATCAGATAATATTTTATTGATGCGGGGCAAGCTACCTTATTCTTTGAACACATTCAGGCACATGATATGGTTCTCTCGGAGCATAGGAGATAGTGAACATGTTCATGCAAACATATACTTTTAGATAAGCGTTTTAGGGTCTCTTTGTTAAGCAGACATGTTTGTTTCAAAGATAAGCTAGGTGAGTTCGTTTATTAGCATGCAAGGCAGGTTCTATCATTCTCTTATGAAAATATACTAGCAAAAACTCAGATTCATTATTGAGGCGTGCAAGAATCAGAGAACGAAGTTATGCCCACTCACCTTGCACATAATGTCGACACGGAGCAGGATATTACAAGCATAACTCAGGCTTGTACGGTATCACGTCCGAGGGACGATTATCGACTCTACAGAGTCGGGGCATGAAAGTAGTTGCTCCCCATTATAGAATCATGGAAAAGATGCGTCCATGAGTCCAACAACCATGCGCCCCCAAACCTCAGCCGAAGTAGCCTTGGCTACTGATTGACCTGATGTGGTATCCCGTTAATAGGATCGTCTCTGACACAAAATCTTAACAAAAAAGGATTGCCTTAAAAGACGTAAACCTGCTAAACGGCAGAAGTCTCACATCATCACATAACTTTACTCTTGATGGGTGTGCAGTGCCACGTGTACAACACAATAAGGACCTCATGCGTCCCAAACTTCATGTATTTCATACGTCTCTAGCCCTATTCGTCCCAGATTCTGTGCGTTTTATGCATCTCTGGCCCCATGCATCACAGGCTCTATGCATTCCATGCGTCTCTGGCCCCATGCATTCCAGACTCCATGCGTTTAATGCGTCTCTGGCCCCATACGTCCCAAGCTCCATGCATTCCATGCGTCCCAGGCCCTATGTGTTCCAGACTCCATGCGTTCAATGCGTCTTTGGCCACATGTGTTTCAGTCTCTATGAAGACCAAATCTTGCTGTTACATCAAGAGTGATTCTCTCCAACCATGTGTGGACCATGTGTCATAATTGACCAAGTCATGCACACAAAGAACGAGAACTGCCCAGATCTTTAGCAACAACAAATCCTAACAGAACTTCCACGTGGCAGCTCATCCTGGACTCAACCCATACTATACGGCTGCAATTGGAACCATATTTTATTGAATGAGCCACCTGCATCCACCAAACAGAGGCATATGTGGCACCTATAATCCATCAACATGATGGCTATAAATAGGAGCAACTTGGACGTCCTAAAAGTTGACTTTTTCTGCTTTAGAAAGAGACCATACCCTCCCAGAGAGCTGCGTATGTGCACCTAATCTCAAGAGAGAGAGAGAGAGAGAGAGAAGAGAGGAGAGTACCCCTCACTCATGCGTTAGATCATCAATGGAGTAAAGGAGCCACCATAGGCCTTTTTGCCCATCGTTACGCCCCAAAATAAAAAAAACTGTACTTAGATTGTCTATCTAGGACCTCTCTATACTTTTTTTTTATTTGTTATTAAAGTAATCAATTTTAATGGTGAACAAGGTGGCGACTCTGCTTGGGACCTCCTTCTCCTCTGATAAGAATATTGTGATCCAATTCGACGCAACCAAGCTCGGGTTAACTCAAAGAATATTGGTGGTCTGCTTCTACCAGCAGGCCTTCGAGGATATGCTATCCGGGGACAACGCGAGCTCTTATTCGAGGAAAGCAAAGCCCAAGAAGACCGATAGGACTTGGGTAGCGAAGGTCGTCGTGCCTCCCCCAACTGTGGAGCATGTGATCCCCGTCTCTCTCTTTGCCGCAGGGACCACGCATGTGGCATCTACTGCTCATGCGGCAGCTCGTTCCAACCAGAAGGGTGCTCACCACCTGAAGGTCCACAAGACATGGGTAGCAAAGGCCGCTACGCCTCATCCAACTGCGGAACATGCGCTCCCTGTCTCTCTCTCCGATACTGAAGACGCATAGCATGCGCCCGCTCAGTCTGTCCCTGCTTATGCGGCCTCATTGCCTGAAAAGGAGAATGCTCAGCACCCGAACTCTGGCAGAAAAATAATATGATGCCAAGAGTTTAAGGGTTGATCTGCAGCCCATGCGGCAACAACAAAGGGTGAGGAGAAGAAAGCAGTTTGCGGCTTCCAACTCAGCCACATGTGTCTCTAACACTCCTCCGAGATGCTCCATATTGAACATAATCTCATCTGGCCGTGCTTTCATGCACCGCATTGAGGAAAACCAGATCTTGGAATCTTCATACTATGCACCTACGAGTGCAATGTCAAAAAAGTCTGGGGCAGTGCGATCTCGTCAGGCTCAAGCAACTGTCAACTCAGCTAGCCGTCCGCGGGCATCGCTAACCTTCCCCTAGTGGAAAGCTATACAAAATTGGCATATGCGTCCAGTTTGCAGTAGAAAATAGACATGACCCATCTTAAAAGTCTTTCGCTGACAATCTGGAAAAAGTTCTTGTACGAACCCCGGGTCAGGGAGCAAAGACAACAACCACGCACCCGTGCGTTCGGTCTACCCGTGCTCACAAAAAAGGTGCAAAGGTGGATCAACCCTCGTTTGACTTGCGCAATATGATTAGTCACAAGAACAAGAAGAGGGAGACAACCACAGCACATGGAGTGTCTTCCCCAAGACACCACTATGCCAAAATATCATCAACTACTGCTGTAACAAAGTGGTAGTACCCATAAGCAGGCAGTCGGCATTCTAACTACTACATTCGAAGGCACCATCCGTCAATAACCCAAAAATCATTTGCAAACACTAGAGTAGAAGGAGCTACCATTCGCCTCATATTACTATGCTCGGAAAGACCATTCCACCTTGGGAGGGAAGAAGTCCAGCACCTCCAGTCTGTCAATCTCAACCAGCACATTGAGAAGGCGAATACCAGGAGAACCCGCAGTGGGACCTACGAAAGGAGTTTTACAAGGTACACGATCAAAGAAAAAACTATCAGCCGCTGGGGGCAGTTCTTCCTCAGGACCCCTGAGGGTTACACGAGTTGCTGGTAGTACTCCCCCGGACCTATACAATAATCCGACATTCCGAAAAGGTGGTGATGCCCAGAAAATAGATTCTGATGTTCCTGGGGGTGGCCACCCTCATCAAGATGACTAGCCTCCTATATTAGGGGTAGTATTCTCTCCGAATTCGAGGAAGAGGCGACGCTACCTGAGGATCGCTCCTACCAAGAATCAGAGACGAAAAGCGTGGCGCCCAATGCCCCGTCCATCTCTCCCCATGAGAAGACTACATATATGGCAGGGGACAATCAAGAAGGCCCTATTGACTGACAATGCCTCGAGAATCTCGAGGCCATGATGCAGACAGTGAGCGATGCAAGCCCTGACCCAGGAAATGCTGGAGATTAAAGCGAACATGGCTTCCTAACCAGCAAGGGCTTTGGGATAAGAAAGCTTGGACCCTGGGACCAACGCGGACTCTGACGCAACCGCTCTGCCCTTAGTCAAAAATTACCCTATTCCTGGTTCATCTGCCCCTTTCGCGGGAGACGAAGCCAAAGAAGCAATAAGGAAAATTTGGGAACACCTGGATCGCCTAGATACTATGGGTACCCAGGATTCACTGTGCGAGCTCGGGATACAACAATTGTACCCTCGCGAGTGGAGGGATATTCCGTACCCGTTAAAGTACAAGCCCTTCAACCTGAACCCATTTGACATAAAGACTTCTCCCCATCAATACATCACCCCCACCGAGCACCACTACCATCACCACCGCCGAGCACTACCACCACGGTCAACACCACCACCGACAGCGGCCGCAACAACATCGATGCCACCACCCGCAGCTGCCACCTCTGATATCACTCATCGCTTCTTCTCCTACTTATCCTTCTTTATTTTTTTGTAACTCTTCCTATTCGTTAAATGAAACCCTAGTTAAGATGTAGGTTCCCATGAGCAATACTTGTAAACACTTTGTTAATACCCATATTTAGTTTATATCCAAGATTAATAGCATTCATTGTTTGAGATTATATATATATAAAATGCTTGAATGATGAGGATGTTGTTCAAATAAATTTTGGTTCGGTAGCTTTGATGTTATGATTGAGGATGAGTATGTGAACATTATGCACAATTAGGGGTGATAACTAATTTGGGTTTATACACTTATGTCTATGATTACAGGGATAACATGGGTCGAGGATGAACATTATTTATAGATGACAGAAATCACTCATGATGAATATTAGTGTTTGAGGATATTATTTGAGGACATTATGCTATTTGATGATTCGTATTTATCATAATATTTTTCTAGTCAACTTTGGTCAACCCTCTAGTTAGTACCTTAGTCGTGAGTTTGGTAACTAAGACAAAAACCTATGTTAGTTCATGATGTCATATCTTATTTTAGATAGTTTTGAGCTAGATTATTAATTAATTTATATATCATCTCTAGGTACTTTGGGATCCTTAAACTTGGACGTTGTACCGGAGCTCCGTCTTCAGCATCCGAATCCAGGCAAGTGTACATTATCATTCTGTAACTCAGTTCCAGTTTTACTTATTTAATTCATCTATACATTGTGTCACTTTGGATCAAAATTGTTACTTAGCGTCCGGATCATATCATATCCGGGTGCAGAGTTCGTCAGTGACATCTAGTAACAGTTGTTAGATATTTCTCGATACCTTTATGTACCTACTTGGTTACATCGGAACCCTAGGACACAATCAGACACTGTCATTGAGCCATACTTTCTGTATCCTAGTAGTGTCAACATGACTGGAACCTGTGATGACTATAGAATCGTGATTGTTGCTAGTTACTTCAGTATGACAAGACTATTTAGATAGAGGTTCAGGCTAAGTGAGTTGTAGATACGTCTCGTTGACCGCATTGGGAGAGAAAGACAGTTACTAGACGCTTGAGCTACTTCGCATGCACTATATATATATATCCTTATTTACGTAGAGGTCCTGTATTCGGAGTCGTAGTACTTATTATGTGACTCTGTGCTTTGAGCTACGGGTATGCACCGTATGTCTCTATGCCTCGGAGCTACGAATTATATTTAGAAAGCCCATATGTTGAACATTATCTTTAAGTCGTATCCCACTTAGGTGGTTATTCTAGATTACACCGGCGTATCACATATTTTCTTTCTGTTTTACTATGGAATGTTGGCTTTGTACCTTGTTACGTTCCTCTGATGACGTGGTTCCCTTCCAGTCATAGGCAAGGAGGACTACCCTGAGGAGTACGAACCGGGTTTATATCCAGGAGCAGGAGTGGTAACAGAGGACGAGATCCTTCCCGAGGACTTCGTTTGATCATCGGTAGTGACTTCACCTTGGATCCGATATCATTCTCTAGTTTGCAGATATCGGCCCTAGTTATCTTATTGCTCCCTTTCATTCAGTACTTGTAGTAGCAGGTTTGTTCCCGTGTGACTCCATCCGTTTTGTATTATGATACATTTCCAGACTTATTTTCTTTCTGCACATTATTAGACTTGTTTTCTCTATGTATTTCATATTCTTATGTCTGTGGATGATATTAGTTACATTGCTTATGTTTTAATATTGGGTTATATCATTATACTTTACATCTTAGGTGCACTCCAGCGGGTCTATTAGATTGGGATGCCTATTGAAGTGTACCCGCTGGCCAATGCCACATGGCTCAGATCCTTATATTTGGAACTGGGGCATGACATAGTTTTTGTGGTAGTCCATGCAGGTCCTAATTAAATTGTCTTGGTTACCTGACTGTGCCAAGCGAGCCTGCAATTTGGAATAGATATTAGGATCTCATCAACATGCTTGAGTACTTCGTATAACACCTCTACTTTGATTTTATTTTGCCAATTTGTATCCTGTTTAATTACTAAAAACTGATCTTAAATATGACTTCTTTTTAGAGTTATGAATCTCCGTAGCAGACGTGTCATACAGCCGGGTGATGTCCCCCGTGACACCGGGTCATCTAGGGAACTGGCACTGGGGCAGGTTCTTTTATTGACCCCAGCTCCCCAAGGACAGTCATCTGGGCGGCCAGAGGTGCCTCCATATGGGCAACAATCTCCGCACCAGGTAGATCATGAGGGCTAACGGACCGTAGGACAGGAGGAGCAACAGTTGCCCCCACCACCTCCAATTCTCCCATAGATGCCATACATGCGCTTCCCACCAGGGCAACCCATGGACGAGCCGTAGATGGTCTACGCTATGATGCAGGCCCAGCAGCAGGTCCAACAGCAGGCTCAGCAGCAAGCCCAACTGCTCCAGTCTGAGACTTTAAGAGAGTATTATTATGGCTTTGGGATAGGCATCACCACCAGCTCGCCAGTCGACGATGGGGTCTGTCATAGACTTCCGTCAAATGATACCACTTCCATTTGCTAGCACGGAAGAGCCGACGGAGGTACACGTATGGCTACCAATATTCAACACTGGTTAGAGGCCACCGATCTGCCGAGACATAGATGGACGACCGCTGTCAGGATGCAGCTTACTGGCAACGCTCATCACTGGTAGATTTCAGTGGAGGAGCGTTTAGGGCATGATCGGGTCACTTAGGAGGAGTTCTCTAGGCTCTTCAAGGAGATGTTTATTCCTTCCACTACCAGTACGAAACTTTGGGACAAGTTCCAAAACCTCAGGCAAGGCAGTTCAACCATTGAGGAGTAGGATATTGAGTTCCTCCACTTGAGCCATTTTGCCCCGTACTTGATTCCGACTGAGGAGAAAAAGGCCAAAAAGTTCTACGAAGGCCTGAGTTTTGAGACACAGAGGTTTATTGGATCTATAGTCCCCACTTCTTACTCCGAGGTTCTGTTAGCAGCCCGACGCCAGGATCGTATCAACAAGATAGAGGCCAGTCTGAAGTGCTCCCATGCATTATCATCGTTAGTTCGAGAACTGCAGGAAGGACCTGTGAAATATTCTATGGTACCACAGCAGCAGAGAACAACACCCTTGTTGGGACCAGTGATTCCCAATTGCCATTACTGCGGCAAGAGGGGACACATATTGAGGGATTGTCGATGATGGTTGGGAGTATACATGAGATGTGGATCTGACCAGCATGCAGTTCGAGATTACCTAGAGCAGAGGATTCCAGTATCGATGGTTTATCGACCAGCCTTACCAGCACCGAGGCCCTACCAGAAGCCCTATGGGCCAGTCTTTCCAGGACCGAGGCCGCCCAACGGAGAAGTTGGGTGATGCGACCACCAGAACCAGGAGTAGTTAAGAGGAGGCCACCCTTGGCCCCAGAGGCAGTTCGTTTCTAGCAGACTCGACAGTAGCCGAGGGCACCAGTACCGGGACAAGGCCTGGCCTTTGCGATGATCATTGAGGAGGAAGAGACCGCTGGAGAGGTGATCACAGGTACTATTTTAGTAGCTTCATTACCAGCAGTAGTGTTATTTGATTCTGGTGCCACACACTCTTTCATAGCTGCTAGTTTCATGGCCACCCATAGAATAAAAATTGTACCACTTCCGAAGATTAAGAAGATTCTTACGGGAGGTTGAATAGTACTGGTTAGCGACACTTGTAGATCTTGTTTAGTAGTTTTTTGCAGGCGAAAGATGTGTGCCCAATTTTTAGTGTTCTCCATGCCAGACTATGACATTGTCCTAGGCATGGATTGGTTGAGCCAATTCCATGCGACGCTAGATTTTTGACGTGGATGCGTTATATTTAGACCACCAGATCACCCTAAGTTTGAGTTTCTTCGGGCAGCCCGAGAGCATGGTGTCCAACCTACCTTAGTGGCACACATTATAGAAGATGAACCAGTGTACCCCCTTATTATATCAAAGTTTGAGGATATATTTTCTGAGGATCTTCTAGGCTTGCCACCTGACAGAGATATATAGTTGACTCCCAAAGCCGAGCTATTTACTTCTCCCATCTACAGACTAGCACCGAAAGATTTGGTTGAGTTGAAGGTCCACGTAGATAATCTCTTAGACAAATATTTCATTCGGACTAGTATTTATCCATGGGAAGCACCCATCTTATTTGTGCCGAAGAAGGATGGGACGGTACATTTGTGTATCGATTACAGGGCGCTAAATGCTGTAATAATAAAGAACAAGAATCCTCTGCCATGCATCAATGATTTATTTGATCAGCTTAGTGGCGCATGTGTATTCTCAAAGATTGATCTCATATCCGGCTATCATCAGATCAAGGTGACAAAAGAGGACATTCAGAAGATAACTTTTCAGACTTAGTATGGGCACTATGAGTTTCTAGTCATGCCGTTTGGTTTAACCAACGCGCTAGCAGTATTTATGAGCCTTATAAACAAGGTTTTCTACTAGTACTTGGATAAGTTCATGGTGGTATTTATCGATGATATCTTGGTATATTCCAAAAACCAGGAGGAGCACGAGGAGTATCTCAGGATCGTGTTGGAGATGCTAAGGTAGGAGAGGCTGTATGCCAAGCTCAGCAAGTGCGAGTTCTGCTTAGATAGGGTACCATTCCTGGGTCACATAATCACTGGAGATGGACTATCAGTTGACCCAGAGAAGATCATCACAGTGGAGATGTGGCCTACCCCTACATCAGTTATGGAGGTCAGGAGTTTTTTAGGATTTATCGAATATTATTGGAGGTTTATGAAAAACTTCTTGAGGATTGCTATGCCTATGATACGATTGACGCGTAAAGGCAAGGAGTTTATTTGGCCCGAGGAGTATCAGACGGCTTTTGATGAGCTAAAGAAACGTCTGACGATAACACCGTCTTAACACTTTCTTCTGGATTTAGAGGATTTATGGTGTATATCGATGCATTTAGGAGCAAACTAGGATGTATATTGATGAAGCATGGTAAGGTGATAGCTTACGCATTGAGACAACTGAGGGTTCATAAGAAGAACTACCCGACACATGATCAAGAGCTAGCTGCGGTAATATTTGTACTAAAGCTATGGCAGTACTACCTTTATGGAGAGAGGGTTGAGATTTACACATATCATAAAAGTCTAAAGTATGTCTACACTTAGAAGGAGCTCAACATGAGACAGAGGCGTTGGCTACAGTTGATGACAGACTATGATATTGAGTTAAAGTACCACCTTGGCAAGGCGAGTGTTATAGCAGATATCTTAAGCAGGAAATCTATGGCATACTTTTTGATGACAGTGACATTTATTAGAGGATCTTCAGAAGCTTGAGATAGAGGTTGTATTGCCAGACAGGGATGGACAATTAGCCAATCTAGAGGTTCAGTCTATATTAATTAAGAGGATCACGACAGCCTTGCCTACCGATATGAGATTTCGGCGACTACGAGAGAGGACAGAGGTCGACATACAGATGGGACTCCAGATTCACGAAGACGGAACTTTGAGGTATGGAGATTGCCTATATATTCCGAGTGGCAAGCTGCACCAGGAGTTAATGACCGAGGCCCATAGTTTAATTTATTCTATCCATACCAGGAGTACGAAGATGTATCGAGATTTGAGATAACACTACTGGTGGCATGGGATAAAGAGGGAGAATACGAGATTCTTGGCAAGATATTTGGTCTATCAGCAAGTCAAGGCCAAATATTCGAGGACTATAGGACTATTGCAGCCGCTTTCCATTCTTGAGTAGAAGTGAGAGCACATTACCATGAACTTCATTACGGGATTTTTGAGGACCCCTACCAGGAAGGATGCAATATGGGTTATCGTGGACCGACTCACCAAGTCGCCATATTTTTTGCCCTTCAGAGTTGGGCAGTCCATGAAGATTTGGCTGACATATACATGAGCCAGATAGTATGACTACATGGAGTGCCTGTCAGCATTATTTCGGATCGTGATTCCATATTCATGTTATATTTCTAGCGGAGTATGCAGGAGAGTCTAGGAACTCGCCTCAAGTTCAGCACTGCATATCATTCACAGACTGATGGTCAGTCAGAGCGCACGATTCAGATACTAGAGGATATGTTGAGAGCGTACATGATCAACTTTGGAGGATCTTGGGAGGACCATACAGATGGTATCTTATGAGGCAATGTATGACAAAAAGTGCAGGTAGCCGGTATATTAGAGTAATGTGGGAGAGTGTCAGATACTCGATCCAGAGTTGGTGACACAAATAGTGGAGAAAGTAAAGCAGATTCAGAGCCATCTTTGCAGCACATGACAGGAAGAAGTATTGGGAAGATATGCACCGCAGACCTATGGAATTCAAGGAAGATGATCATGTATTTTTGAAGATATTGCCTACTCGTTGTACCATCAAATTTGGGGACAGAGGCAAGCTGAGTTCGAGGTACATCGGACCTTTTGATATCTTGGAGCGTGTTGGCGAAGTAGCTTATCATCTCGAATTTCCTTCGTCATTAGAAGGCGTGCACGACATATTTCAGATATCACAGTTGAAAAGATATATGGCAAACCCTAGCCACATGCTCGATCATTCAGAGATTACAATCGGGTCCAGTTTATCATATATGGAGCAGCTTGTAGGGATACTCGATCGCAGTGAGAAAGTTTTGAGGGGGCAGACTATTCGACTGGTCAGGGTTGCATGGAAGCATCATTTGTCGGACGAGTCTACCTGGGAGCGCGAGAATTTTATTCGACAGCATTTTTTGTATTTATTTGAGGACCAAGGTACGAATTTACATACTGCATTTCAATTACCTGTTAACTTTTTAATTCTCGTAACTCTTATTTGTACTTTACTTTTAATTTTGGGGACAAAATTCTTCTAAGTTGGGAATAATGTAAACCTCCTCAATAAATTTTAGGTAGACTTGATATGGTGATAATTTTGGTTTAGCTTCAGGTTGTCTAAGGATTAGAAATTAGGGTTATGTAGACTGGTTCTTTAATTCTAAACTTATTGCATCTAACCGTTGCTATAATAATTGGAACACAATAATAGCCTTTTATTTCCAACAAAATTTTACACTCTTGACCAGACGAACCAACCTAGGCACCAAAATTTTTTGTCACTCACAAATATATACCCTTGTACTCTATTTTTATTGCACAACTTTCTAGTCACAAAAATTAATTCTTTAATCCTATGCCTTGTACCTATGTCGTTGCCATCAATTTGGGGACGCAAACTAAATCCGTTTCACCTATCCAATTAAAGGGTCCAAGACTAATACCAAGCCTACATCGTCCATGATATTTGTTTCACTCCCAATTGAGCCCCATGTACTCCCATTTATTTTAAGAGCACCTATGACATAACTTTTATTTAAATAGGGGAAATCGACTTAACCTAACCCCAACTTAACCCTTAAACCTAATCATGGGGCTTATACAAAATACCCAACACCCTATCCATCCTACAAAATACTAAACATAAATTTTCTACATCAAATCCTTACTCTTTCTCCTTCATTTGTAAACCCCAAACTTTAAGGGACTCAAATGCAAAATGGTTGCTAGGTGTAAAACTCCTATTGGTGTAAATCAAATGGAGAAATCCCCTTTGGGTAATTTGATCGGTCACCACTCTCTCTCTCTCTCTCTCTCACCCATGCATAGTACTATTCACTCATGCTAAATCCTAGCCCTTGATTCAATCTCCCTCTATCACAACCACCAATTCCCCCTATATTAACACACATACACACCCATCCCTAAGTGGTCGGCCCTAATCCCAAGGAAACCCATTTTTCTCACCCCACTCTCTCTTCTTCCCTCCCTCACCCTCAATCGAAACCCCTTTCTTTCCACACTTCTTCTTCTTCTTCTTCTTCTTCTCTCCATTCTTCTTCTTCTTTATCACTATTTTCTTTATCTTCTTCTCCTTCATCACCACCCCCTTCTACCCCTAAAGCGCCACCACAGCCAATAACTCCCCCACCGAGCATCATCGCAGCCAACACCATCACTACCGGACCACCTCCCTTTACTCAGTTCATCAAGGAGGGAGGAAGATGTACCATGATATTTGACATCACTTCTGGTGGAATAAGATAAAGAGGAAGATAACATGGTTTGTCTCTCTGTGTTTAGTCTATCAACAGGTTAATGCTGAACATTAGAGGTCGTTCGGACTACTTCAGCCTTTACAGATTCCAGAGTGGAGATGGAAGCATATTACTATAGACTTTATGACCAATCTTCCTAGATCCCCTGCTGGTAGAGATGCCATTTGGGTAATAGTAAATCGACTCATGATTTTTGCTCATTTTTTATCTTTTAGATTTGGTGAGTCTACTAAGAAGTTAGTCGAGATGTATATTAAGTAGGTTGTCAAACTGCATGGAGTGCCAGTTAGCATAGTATCAGATAGGGATTCCTGGTTTATTTTATTTTTCTGGCAGATCCTTCAACAGAGTTTAGGCACCCATCAGAGGTTCAGTTCAGCTTACTATCCACAGACAAATGGTTAGTTAGAGCGTAAGATTCAGACTTTGGAGGATATGATTTGGTCATGTACGCTAGACTTTGGTGGTTCTGGGAGGATCACTTGCAATTAGTAGAGTTTTCCTATAAAAACAGCTTCCAGAGAATCATTCAGATGGCACCCTTCGAGGCATTGTATGACAGGAGATGTCAATAACCATTAGCTTGGGATGATATCAGAGAGAGACAAATTCTTAGTCCCGAGATGATAGCACAGTTAATTGAGTTTATCAGGCAGATCAGAGATCATCTTAGAATACCTCAGGATCGTCATCGTCATTGGACAGATTTATATTGGCGATATCTTTAGTTCTTTATCGACGACCATGTATTTCTTAGGATTTTGCCTATCCGTGGAGTTATCATATTCGGAGTACGGGGAAAGCTTAGTCCTAAATTTATCGGTCAGTTCGATATTCTCTAGCGTGTAGGAGATATCTACTATAGATTAGCTTTTCCATCGTCGCTTTATGAGGTACATAATGTCTTTCACGTATCTTAGTTGTGTCGGTATATTCTGGATCTGACCCATGTCCTAGATCATTCAGAATTGGTCATTGGTACCGACCTATTCTGAATGATCTAGGACATGGCTCAGATCGGAGGGAGAAGGGACTAAGAACTTTCACGAATCTTAGTCCCGTATCTATTTTGGATCGGAGGGAGAAGGTTCTCAAGAACCTGACTATCCGATTAGTTCTAGTTTCTTGGGGTCATCACTCACCGGGTGAGTCGATGTGGGAGCCGAGAATGATATTCGTTCTCGTTACCTGCATTTGTTCGACTCAGGAGGTATACTTATTTTATGTCCTCTTTATCCTATCCTATTTGTATATGGTAGTTATTTGTGGCTAGTAGTTAATTGCTTTTATATTCCATGTTCCCTTTACTTGTTTGTATTTCATATTGATATGAGTTTCTTTCTTAGTTCTTGATAGCATGCTTTCTTATATTTTCTTGTTTGATTGGAGTCTTATTCAAATTTCGAGGACATAATTTTTCTAAGGAGGAAAGAGTTGTGAGAACCGTCTCACAGTAACTGTATTGGTATATGGATACATATTTAATATTTTATTTATACTGTGCTTTATTGGGTCTCATGGAATCTGAATTTCTCTTAGAACTGAAACTTTTCTTCCTGACCAGATTACCGTCGACATACCGTGACATACCTACGAAAAATTTGTCAGACAGATATTCTTTTCTCTTTTGAGATATTTTAAGATATTTTCTTCTAGATATTTTTGTGAATAGTATTCGATACTTTCTATTATCCATTGGTTTCTTAGTTTTTTATTATACGGTGGAGATTGATTTTATCTCGTGACTTGGATCGCTGACGTGGCGGATCGGGCGGTCACGATTAAATCACCTCTTATATATATATATGAAATGATTTTCTCTCTACTCTCTCTTTTCTTTCTTTCTTCACTTCTTCATCTCCTCTCCATTTCTCGTGGGTGCTAGGAGCTTTGTCTTGAGACCTAAAAGTGTGGTTTCTGAACCTCTCTTGGTGGTGGAGTTGAAGGTTTAGACTGGGAGCTTGGCTTTAGGCAAGTACAACTTGCCAAATTACTGAACGATATTATTTTATTGTAGTTTTTGTTTTCCTTGAGATTTTGTTCTTAGAATGTCATAAAACTTATTTTGTTAAAAATATTTCTCTAGTGATTTCTATCCTTGTGCATATTTCAAAAAATAGTTTAGGCTTGGTTTTGACTTTTTTGTAGAAACCCTAGTATTTATCCATTAGAAAACTCGGTGTCAAAAATGATAACCGGAGTGATTTGCATGAGATTTATTTTATATGTTACTTGAAACTCATGCCTAGTTTCTATTCTGGTAGTTTTCACTTTGGTGGATCCAGATGAGTTTCAATTATTTCCTTAAATCACTTGTACGGTATTTCAAGAAATTGATTTATCAAATCTCAAAGTTGGTAAAATCGAATGTCCCTAAGTTGTTGGAAATTTAATCCTATACAATTTTGACATTTGAAAATCTAAATTCTGAGTTAGAACGGAGTTTTTATGGCCTAAACAAGTCACAAAAATATTCTAATTTCGGGTTTCTGTGACCAATCGGAAGGTCCGACGGTGATCCGCGTCAGTCCGGCGATCAATAATTAGGCTAGTCTAATACTAATCAATAATTAGTAGCAAAATATATAAATATTAAATACTAATTATAATAAATATGTAATGACAAAAATATCCTCATCTAGAAATGTGGTAGTGATAAGTCTACCCTCCTTAGAAAAATTTTGCACTCAAAATTTAAGAAAAGAACTAGCACTACAATAAGTAATCACAACAAGCAAGAAAGAATGATCCCTCACGGCTCAAAGCGATAAGGGTATCGCTCGCGTATCTCGACTTCCCTTTCCTAGGTAGAATTTTTCGGAGAGTGATGCCTCCACGCGACGGGTACCAAGGAAATCATTTGGTTTCGTAGAACCTTCTCCTTATGATCCAGAATCTCTACCGGCTGCTCTGAATAACTGAAAGTCGGACCCACCTCGATATCCGAGTGATCCAATATGTGACTAGGATCTGCCACATACCATCTCAACTATGACACGTGGAACACATCATGTACTTTCTCTATTGTAGGCGGCAAGTCTAGTCTTTAGGCAATGTAACGACCCTCGCAATAACACCGAATGGTCTGATGTACCGTGGACTAAGTTTTCTGCCTCCACCAAAGCGAATCGTGCCCCGTATCGAAGAAATTCGTAAGAACACCAGATCGCCAACCTAGAACAAAATACATCCTTAATACTCAATCTAAAAAAAAGTAATCACAAGCAATACAAACAAAGCCTATACCACAAACTCCAAGGGTCTCCGGTGGCTATCTACCCAATGCTGCTGTCTGTCCTGTGCCACCCGAAGTCTATCTCTAATAAGCTTCACATTCTCAGCTACATCCACAATCATCTCTAGACACAATAATCCTCTTCTCATCTACATCCATAACCATCTCCTATCTTATCACGTCTAACTGGTGGTGTTGAGCCTCCGTTTAGGCACTCTGGACCTCCATTATCTCCCAAAAAAGTATAAACATTTGTGCGGCATTGACTGGTGTTGGGGGGTGGAAGTGCCTCTAAAACGACGGGGACGGTCCTCTGAACTGGAGGTAGAGCACCCCCGAAAGTGGCTGAAGCCTCCACCTGAATTGGTGAGGCAACCCTTTGAGCTGGAGAAAGTGGAGCAGTAGCTGTTGCTACCCTCCTCGAAGGTAGAGAAGTAACCGACCTCGCTGAAACTGCGTCAGAGAGCTGCGATCTGGTCTTGGATGGCATCCTAAAGATAGATCAAAACAAGAATCAATATTGCACAAGATACGATTTCATCAAAGAAGGACAATAATATTCAAAGAAAGTAATATTCAGAATGATAAAGATAGCAAAATCAATAGATTAAAAATATTTTCTAGTTGTGATAGAGTATTCTCTCATCCTATATCCTAAGTGTTATATCCTATAGCAGGCTTATAGTAATACTCTAAGTCTGAGCACTATTACCTGGACCTGCATGGGCTACCACAAAAATGTGTCACGACCTACACCCGGTGTAAGGTACGAGTACGTCGGTACATCCAGCCTATGCCGTAGTATCGGCGGTAGAACGCTGTCTAGGTCAACAATACTATCTAACATATCACACACAATATATATATATATATCTATATATATATATATATATATATATATATATATATATATATAAAATATACCTGTCAAGATATTTTAACTTCAAATGGAGGACAATACAACAATATGATAATCAATACTCAATCACAATATAAAATTAGAGGAAGATATGGCACGATATAGAATATAAGAAATAGAAATCACAGTCACAAATACAACCCATATCCAAGTCTATTGACTAGCGCAATAGTCTCAAATATAATACATGCCAAAATGTTTAACTGTGACATATACAATATCATAATAAAAGTAACTAAGTCTCCTCAGTAGCTGGCACTATATCCTCATGATCTAAGGGAGCAACCTCAGACGACTCGCCATCATGTGGCCCGTAATAGGTGGGACACATCTCCTCTAATTAATTATCTGAAAAAATATCCAGTCAAGATTGGAGCAAAGTACAAAACTCTGAAAGCAGTTTCAAATATATAGTAGAGAATATATGACAAGTAATAGAAAAGAATACAAGATATACAAGTAACGAGAAAATAGAAATATAGCTGAGATAAGCAGGTAAAATATTAAAAAGATAAATATCGACAATATGGAATGAACTACAAGTAGGAGAAACAAGAATACTAACTAAGTGCCTTAGAATATAAGTTCGCTATGTGATCAGTTTAGGTTGAACACGTTTATTCTAAGGTAACTCGATTATATGTGAGGTATATAATCGACATGAACACAAATACACAATAGGCTTGATCGCATAACCAACTTCTACTCCCCCGCCCCAACCAATACTCATGGATCCGATCACGACACGTTACGTATACGAATAATATAACTACACGGAGAACACGAATAAACACAAGCACAAGAAATACTCGATATACATGATAAAGTATATGTGGAAGAAGTATCCGAAGTACACGATAAGGGATAACATCTCCTGACAGAATCCATATAGTACCAGTACATGTAATAATGTGTCAAAATCAAATATATAGTACTTGAACATGTGATATTTACACTATCATAAAATAAAAACTAACAGAGAGATATACTCGCCTCTGGTCCTGACCAAAAGGTATAACACGATGTCCTAGATGGTGTTACACAACCCTATATATGAACATCATATCAATTGGGTGTAATAAATGATAAATAAGCTAAAATGCACTAAGGTATGATTTCTAGGCCATTTGTAGGTCATACTAGTCAAACTATGTCTAACTAAGTGTTTACCTTGATTTTAGGTCTATACCTACCTTCTAGGTCGATTACAGGTCTAAACTAGTAATTACTAGGTCATACCTAGATGTCTAGGTTCAACTTGAGGGTTATTAGCTATACTAGTACTAATATCCATATATATCCCATATACACATCCTCTACACCATACTACCTTGGTGTGTGTATATATATATATATATATATATATATATATATATATATATATATATATATATATATATATATATATATATATATATATATCAAGGTATTACCCACTACTATAGATACTCATCTACACTTGGTATCTAATACTTCACCAACTCATATTATATCTTGGATATCATTAGGTATCCATATACCTAACTTATGACTGTATATGGTTATCATATTTGATCCCTTAGCTATAGCCTATTGCCAAAAATAATGATACACAACTGATACCTTCACATTCACCTACACATCACCTGTTTGCACTAGTACTTGACACTCCAAGTTAACTGATACTTGATAACCTTGCTCCTGAGATTATGTATTACCCAGGTAACTAACATTCATTGCCATTTAATGTGCAATCAACTCTTGAACCTACTATCAAGCACCATGTGTGCTTCCAGGCACACAACAACTCAAGTTGTTTTCCTTCTCTTCTCTCCCTCAATTACTCATTAAGTACCTGAACTGCCCCCTGCATCCACTGCAACATATGTTACTCTTGCCTGTTATTGACTTAAGGCTTTATCATCCCCCTCCTTGTAGTGCTCACCAACTCGAGCCTCACTTTAGAGTAGTACACAAGTGTGTACTGCAGCACACTAAACTTAACTCCTAAGACACTGCCATTTAAAACACAGTGGCACAAGCAAATGCTTGCTGCAGTGCTTCGAGTGCACTGCACTCTCCCAAGTATGAACCAAAATCTTCCCTCTTACCTTGCTGATACTTCTAGGTTTCCCCAACTGCAACTGCAGTGAAGCACTGCAGATCTCACACTTCAACCTCCTCTTCTCACTGCCTGCTCCATGTGTAGTCACAGATCAGTACATTAGCACTGCTGTCAAGCCCAAAAGTACTACCCCAAGTGCTACTCACTGCTATTATAGCAGGACTAAAACCGGGCATCCCCAATCATAGTCTAGTACACAACTGCACTTTCCTCTTAGTCTCTCTCATATACACACACAAACTGAAACACACACCACACTAACACACAACAACAATAAATAACCTTTATATCATATAAGTATAATTATACACACACACACACACAAAATTAAGGTTGAGTAAACTCAATAATCATACTAATAGTCATTTCCTCATACACTTTGAGTGCACCACTAGAATACTCATGATACGCACCCAAACCAAGTACCAAAATCCACAATTCTCAACTATTATCAATTATACATATCAATTACATCATTAAATAACTAATATAAATAATAATAATAGAAATTGAAGAGTAATTATACTACTATGCACAATCCTCCAAAATAAGCCCTCGTATCATAGCGTATCGTAAATACCATGATACGCTCTACTCATATCCAATTGTGGACACGTAGCTAGCCTCAAATACTCAATCTAAGTCTAATTAGATCTAATTGACCTAATGACAAACACTTGGTGCACCAATCTCGTAATTTTCCTAAATTAGGCATAAATCTTAATGTAGAAGTCACAATAGGGGTCCATTGAACCTAGTTCTTATTCCTATGGGTAGTCCTAAGCAAAGGAAGGGTTCCTTATGGTCAAATGAATGAATTATCGTCTAAATTGAAGGGAAAATTAGAATTATACCTATTGGGATATGGATTTCCAATGAATTGCTCAAATAGACACAATTAGAACACAAGCTCCTAGCCAATTCCTTCTTCTCCAAGTGCTCCTTGTAATCCAAGCTCCAATGCTCCTTAGATGATAAAAATAGAAGGAAATAAGAGTGATTTGAGATAAAATTGATGGAGGGATGAGTATAATTGGGGAAAAACACAATTGGGGATCAAATTGAAATGAATAAAGATGGATTTCCTTCTCTAATAGTGGTCTGCCCCCTATGTTTGGGTCTCAAGCAATGTAAAATATCAACATTGCCCCCAATAATTAGTCATGAGTTATTTAATTAATAGGGCTATATTAGGAAGCTTCTAATATATTAAAAGTTTAATCTAATCTCCTAATTACTGAAGATGGATGAGTCTAATGGGCCTAACCCAATTGTTGGGTTCATTGTGTTATGTCAGGTCTAGTTGGGTCTACTAGTGTCAAGTCCAAATAAATAGGATAGTCTAATACTAATCAATAATTAGTAGCACAATATATAAATGTATAAATACTATTTATAATATATATGTAATGGTAAAAATACCCTCATCTAGAAATATGGTACTGACAGTTTGGGACACCTTTCCATTATACCCTAACCTGTACATTCCTGAAAGTGACCTATCGTGGTGCACTCTTATTTATTGTCTTGTACTAGCCTCGTCCAGACATTATGTATAGCTTTAGGGCCACTTACCTATTGTAGGCCTGCAGCATATAGTTTTGGGGATACCTACCTATTATACATCTGTCTTGGCGAGTCCTGGTAAAATTTGGGCCTCATACCTATAATACACTCATCCGATATATTACTTGTTGTGGCTTGTTATAGTGCACGCTCGTCATGCATATAACCATTTGGTTGTATTCTCATATAATCTTGTGCTTGTGTTTGCCAAAATATTATCTTGTCTAGTTCATTCCTATAGGGAGCATCACGTCTAGGATAGATTCTATGGAATGTCACACCCAGAATCCTGAAACAAACTGCTAAGGTTAATAACTAGCTTAAATGATTAGAGGATTGTGGGAGGATCTCCTGGTTGCATGCAGTCTCGTGCCCGATAATATTTTACTGATAGATGGACTTGTAGCATGCCTTCGAGTAGTGCATATTTCCAGCTAACCATCATGTGGGACATATTGAATTGACTTACTCAGGTTCACCTTTTATATGACTTGGATTTAGGTGCACATCTCTCCTGTGGGTGGTGTATCCACTAGTATTACTTTATTGTCGTCCGACGTTTAGGTAGCTTAGACAGTCTGCAGGGCAAGCCACCGTTTGGAAATTCTAAATTATATTTGTTAGTAATTAGGATTTGTGACAACCCTAGTTAGCTAACATAACAAGACGTACTTCTTGCTTGCTCGTGATTGATGGATGGATTCCATGTATTGTCTTATCTTATATTGCTTTGCTTTCCTGACAGTGACTCATCGCGGTGCACTCTGGTCTATTGTCTTGTATGCCCTTTTCCTTATATATGTATTGTTCCTTACATATTTTCCTTTCCATGATCTCGATACGGTACTAGCTATGTTCTCGTTACTTTTTTCGTCCAGTTACTGTATATGCTACATGTACCAGTTTATTTATATATATATGTTCACGTTACATGATCCCGTACCTGTTACCTGTCCATTTTTCTTTATATATTATTTATTTATTTTTTTGTTTCCCGATGCACTTTATATATTACCCGGTAGTTAAATATTGCTTAGGATATTGTAGCTCTTTGTTGTATTTATGATTTTAGTTCATTAGTTTGGCCTCCTTTATGGTACTTGCAAATTGGGATCTGACTCCACTGGTTTTGCTTGGCCAGATCTCTTAGCAGAGCTAGAGAATATTTTGTACGTTCCCGAGGATGGTGACCACACGGAGCACCAGACCGATTGAGTAGTTTCCTATCTTGTTCTCCCACTTATTGTACCTATTCTTTTGTGGCGTTTAGCCCTGAGCACCTTTTAGCTCGTATTTTGGACTTATTATATCACCTATTGGGCATGACATGATTAGCATATTCTAGACTATCGCTAGAGTTGATCATATAGGACTTACACTCTTGCTAGTTCTTTATTTTGTATTACTAGTTTTATGATCAACTATGTATATATGGTTTGGGACACTTTAGTATTTTGCTTCTGATGATCATATTTTTTTGTACATTATGATTTTCTGCTTGTGATTAGACACTAGGATTGCATGACTTAGGTTGACTGATAGCTTATAGCATTAACCCCCATGTCTATTCCCAGCTATGATCGTATTTCGGGGTACTAGAGTACTCTAGTATACGTAGCTGGCTTAATGAGCTCCCACTCTCCAGTATTCTGGGCTCGGGGCCTAACAAGGGGTGTCGTATTATCACGATGATGGGTATGCGCCAATGTTCTTGGCTCTTGCATTACATGCTAGATCTGTGTTTTTTGTTTCTTCATTCATGCTTTCCTGTGGTACTTGCTACTTGGGTTCTAACTCCACTGGTTTTTTATGGCCAGGTTTAGAGCCAGATCCCGAGGATCTATCTTATATCTCCCTAACTAATGGCACGCACCAGACGGATGGTCGCTAAAGGACAAGGGTGGCTTTCATCCCCCCTACTTATATGGTATATTCTTATCTTTTAGGCATTTAACCACCGATACTTGTTAGCCAGAATATTTGGACATTAGTTTCCCTACATGATTATAATTATTCAGACTGCATCTAATGTACTGTATTGTACTTTTATTACTCTGCTAGCCTAATATTTTGTACAACTAGACTCTAGAATATTCTGATGGAGCATTTGGGACTCCTTACTGTTGTATCTTATATGTACTATGATAATTGCTTCTTGACTTGAATGATTGAGACATAGATGTTCATAGACCATAGATAACTTATTTATACTATGCACCCCTTGTCTTCTTACATACATGACAGTACCTCGGAGTATCTGTGTACTCTGTAGTGCATAGCTGGCCTTGTCATACCCTCGTTCTCCGTATTCTGGTACTGGGGCATGGCATGCCCCTCCCGGAAGCTCGTTCAGGGCTACTTCGGCCTCGTCTTTCATGGAGTCATTCCCCTCCTCCAGCGAAGAGGTCGCCGTCAAGCTCATGGACTCCTCCGGCTTCCTCCAGGGCGATCGCGAGTTCCAAAACTAGCTCTCCTTTGCCCCCAAGATCCTCCTCCACGACCTCTCCTACACCCCCTTCGTCCTCCCATTTGGCTTCTTCAGCAATGATGTCGCCAACACCTAGCGCCGGCGCTTACAACGACTGTGAAGAAAAAATGAAGAGGATGACGATGCTTCGAACAGAGAAGAAGGGGGACGAGGAGTTAATCATGATGAAAGGGACGAGCTCGAGAAGGCAGACAGTGAAGGCGGTACGGTCGACGGAGAGGAGGTCGCGGGAGACGTCGGGGGATGGTTTGGGGCGGGTATTGCGGAGGTAGCATTGGTCGGCAGAAGGACGGCTGGGGTTGGGATTAGGGTTTGGTTAGGGTTAGGGTCTGGGTGGTGGAGAAGGGGGTGTGTGGGTGTCATGCCCCAGTCCCAAAATACGTAGGACTAGGAATACAAAAGCATGCTAGCCGTATGTATATGAAAACTCCAATATATGGAAAACATAACACATACGTACGATATATTATGAATAATAATTCACAGGTGGTATATAATTTTCATAAGTCATATGGCATAACTAAATCTAATCCACAAAAAATTTATAAAGAAATAAATGATCAAATATGTCAATGAAGCAAATATGAGCTAGTCGAGAAGAACTAATAGTTGGATGAAGACAAATCTACTACCAAACTAGAATATAGAAGTAAATATAATAAGTAAACCATCTAATGATTATAAAGCCTCGAAGGGAAGACCTCCTCGAAAGAGAACGAAGTAGCAAGTCCTGATCTGTGCTCCTGCGAATATCCATGATCGTCTACACCTGGAAAAGGACCAGGTCCTAAGAGAGACGTAATAAGATACATAGAAGCATGCCAATAAAGTACTGGAAATAAACATCCAAAGGGTCACCTAATCGTCTATGTGAATGCACTTAGAGAACAACTTTTCAATACGTGGGCTATCTGGCTAAAATGGGATTGACATGATTCTCTCAAAAAATCAGGGGCCTAAAAAGTATGACATCTTTTGAACGTCAGAGGCCGCATATAGATATATAATATAAGGGTCATCTGACTACGCATCTCCGGCGGAGCGTACGGGTTACATAAGAAAAAGTGCAAAGGAGCCCAAATGCCTTACTTGTTGTTCTCCCTACCTCATGCTCTATTCATGCCATATCAATGACATGATGAGACCTCTAATAACTGCCAAATCTTTTAACATATCTCTTTTAGCAGTTACTTCCTATCTCACGTCCCATACGTACTGATGATTAGTCAATACATATTTCGTGATCTATATGAGACTCACAAATCGTGTAAGAATGTGTCATGGCCAAATGAAATATAAGAATGCCTCATGATAGTGGGGTGGTCTCATAAAACTAGATTAACATGCATAATATATAATAAAGACAAAATACGACGCCACCATCGTTGCACCCAAGTTATTCTTGGACGTACAGTTAATATAGCAGTTAAATATATGAACATAATAACAAAAATAGAATGCATGCACCATATGGAATATAAATCATAGTATAATGACAAGATATACTTTCCTGACAGAAAAGCTGCGTAATGTAAACGTCCAAGCATCAAGCACAAGGGATCAAAAACTATGGCATTCGAATGAACATCTCCGGATGCTGAAATAAATATCACCAACGTTCCCAAAATCAGCAAGATAGCTATAAAATACTACCCTTTCTCCCAATTTGGACACAGGGACAAAACAGTAATTTTAGGTCAAAATGGGGTCTATGTGTGGCCTATTTTGTACTGAAATATGTGCCAGAGGTAAAGGTCTCTAAATTGAACAAATTATATGTTAAACAAATCCTAAATATCGATACGAACTCAACGGTATGTCCAATTTTGGATTCTGGTGAGCCAATCACAAATTTGCCCTTCAAGTCAAACCGTGGGGCCCACAAATTGTCGGCTCGGTCAACTATCTCAGAATCGCATAAAACCTGGGTCACAGGACCAGCGTGATATCATGAATCTAATGGAGTAAGTTTTATCGTATTCTGACGAGCGTACACAAAGTAGGGTGGTTGTTTGCAAAAGTCACGATATAGAAACTTTTACGGATACGAGTTGATTTCGACGCACACACATCCGAATCAACTTTCGTGAAAGCTCACACATCAGGATATACCATACCCCCCTTTCGATGTAATTGATACACGAAGAAGCGGTCCCGTTTGGCGGGGCGCACTCCGTATCACAAAATTTTAGTTTTAATATATCAAGTTTTTATTTATTTTGGAGGCCGAATAATTTAACAAATAAAATAAATTAATAAAAATTAAGGAACAGTAAAATTCTTGGTTAAATTGAGAAGAAAATCTTTCAATTAGATTTTAAAAATATTAAACGGGTTAGTGACAAATTAGGTATGAACATGGGGGTTTGGGTCGAATTTTTGAACTGTTTTTGGACAGTTTTTTGGATGACTTTCGGTCAATTTTTTGACCAATCCGGGATACAAAAACTTATCCCGCTTGGAGAAAATCCTAGAGGGTTAGGTTGTGAACGTATACGAAAAAACCACTCAAGAAAAGGATGAGAGATGAGAGAGATATAATACCATGAAGAGAGGGACTTGGGGCAGTGCTGCTGCTATTGTACACACGTGTGGCAACGCATGGATGCTCACGACGGTGCTCGCGATGGTGCTGGGTTCGACGTGCAACGGCGATGGGGTCGACGGCGGCCACGGGGAATGAGGAGAGGAGAGATTAGGGTTTGATGGTTTCGTATATATATATATATATATATATATATATATATATATATATATATATATATATATATAGAGAGAGAGAGAGAGAGAGAGAGAGAGAGAGAGAGAGAGATCGGGAGGTGGGGGAGTCTGGGTTCAGGGTCTGAAGGGGTTGGGTGTGGGTAGGTTTTGGAGTTGGGTTGGTTTAGGAGTTTAGGTTTTTCTTTTCCTTTATTTTCTTTTCTTATTAATAACTATATATTTATTTAAATATATATTTACATATATATATGAGGTTATAAAAATCCAAAAAGAATATTTGCACACAAAATAAATTCTAGAAAATCTATCACCCTTTAACAAAAAACTTTAAATAAGAAAAAAAATAGTTTTGTAAAATAATTCTAAATGAGTATTTTAATAACTGAATATATATATATATATATATATATATATATATATATATATATATATATATATATATATATATATATATATATATATATATATATATATATATGAGGCTATATAAATCCAAAGATATATTTGTACACAGAATAAATTTTAGAAAATTTTACTTTGTAAAGCTTTAATAAAATACTACACACAAAATATTTTATGAGATATTTTGTAATTAATAATTAGATATTTATCTAGTTTTAATAAATTAAATAACTGTATTATCCAATTAACTAAGTAAATAACTAAATGAATATCCAACAAAATAGAATAATAGTAAATAATATACAAATCTTACAAATTTTTTTTTTCTAATTTGGCATGGAGAATTATGGGATGCTAATTGTCGGAAGTTGAGATTAAAAAATAATCACAAATAAATTATATATAAAATATATAAATATTGAACACAATATTATATAGTTGTTACACTAATGTCATACTAATGCCAAATGTTCAGATTTTGTGCTACAAAAAGATCCTACATGTAGTGTCTCCTGCATAGGCTACTTCTATGAAGGGCAATACAGATTTTGGGGCCATCCTATATCATTAATGCCCAAACCTCGGTGAAGTGTCCTAATAAAATTATTAAATTTTAATTGATTTAAAAAAATAATCTGAAACAAATACAAAAAATACAAAATACACACAAGATACCTATTTTTTGGTGAGGGGTTTACAATCTACCCAACTTACAAAAATTTTGTCCTCGAAATTAAAATAAAAAAGGCATGATTTGCTAAATCTTTCACATTCGTATATAAGACAAGTCAATCGCAATCTCTTCCAAAAATTTAAATAACGAAATCTATTCAAATCCATCACAATTACTTCAAAATTAAAATAACTATTGTTTAAATCAAAATTCAACCTCTCATAATCTCTTCTCAATTTTCAAATAATCAAAATCTAAATTTTAGTCAAATCTATATGACATCTTCACGATTTAAATAACCCACATCAAATTTTATATCACAATTTTTAACTATCATAATCTTCTCTAGATTTTAAATAATAAACAATTCTAATCAAATCTTATTCCTATTTTTATCTTATGAATTTTCTACTCTTAAAATTTTAAAATAAATTTCTATCATCAATATTTCAAATAGGTGAACCAACAATCAAAGTTTAACTTCTAATTCAAATAATCAAATTGTAAAATTTTGAATTCAATCCATCAATTTTCATGTTTAGAGTTCTATTTTTTTATCCTCAAAATTTAAATCGTTAATTCAATCTCCAATATGTAGAATTTAAATCATGTGTTCAAATTATAAATATTTGGTCAATAATATCAAGATTTTAAATTCATTCTATAAGGCATTCTTATCTTTAAAGTTAAATCCTCATCATCTTAATCATTCTCCAAAAAAAAAATTTAAAATTAAAATGACTTAAATCTCTCAATCTAATCTTACTTGATCACAATCTAAAAAAAATCCACCTCAAGTTGACAATACAACTTCTATCCAACTTAGAATTTACCGATCTATCATATAAGGTTATACATTTAAGAAAAACTTTCTCAAATTATTTAATCGTGTTATTCAATCCTCAAAAAAAAAAAATTAACACAAAAAATCTCACATATTTTATGCCCTTAATTACAAAAGATAGTCACCAAGTAATGTGATTGGCCTATGGGGTATATGTAGTACTATCCGTGTATCAAACTTATACCAAGCACGAGCTTTCGTCTTTCCGAAGAGGGGGAAGACAAAAAATAATAATAAAGAATTTAAGTAGGAGGTGATAGAATACAAGTACGGAATCCAAGGCGATTAAAAAAATTCAAAAAGAGAGTTGTCAGGACAGTTGCGAATGAGATCCTATTTTGGTAAATTTCTATTTGCATGCTCATATCAAAACAGTTATGTACCTAATATTATATGCTCTGACCTGTCTAGAGGGCGAGTATATTTATCTAACAAGCTGAGTCAACTATATCTCAATCCATGTAAAGTAGTCATGCGAAGAACGAACCAAGCGCACTGAGGTTAATCAGACCATAATATACCGATTCTGATTTCGACAATGTATTAGTGTGGGCCCCAAATAATACATATGTCATGAACAAGCTCGATAAGGAATAAGCTTGCAAAACTAGGTTGTAATAGCAGCATGAGTCAAGATAGTCCAACATATAAGTACGCTGGATTATGATGAGTAAAAGATACAAAATAATTAAATTTCACTAAGAAGATAAGACTCGTCTGGTGTTGTGCCTCTACGGTTGCCATACTAACTTCTTGTCTAAGTCTCTAGTCGACCAAATGGGGGATATGGGCCTATAAAGTTCTACAGTCTGGATAAACACTATCTTCTTATGTTAGCCTATAGTTGGTGTCATTCAATTACATTTCATTAATGGGTCAAAGGGACTATGTCATACTAGGTTGTGAGGCATACTACCCAACTTACAAGAATCAACTAATACTGTAAATGCCTTGTGGGGATAAAGTATAAACTCTTGTTAGGGTATACGAGGGAAAGATCTTGGTACCTATTAGGGTATCCTGTTGCATTATATAGGTAATGGTCATCTTAAGTCTTAATCATAGTGCTTATAGAATAAAAGTGTTAATATTAAGAAGGGAGAAGTTATTGGCCCTCAAGTGAAAGATGATATAACCTGTATTAAGATATGTGGAACAGATTACTTGATTTGAAACTAAAGGATAACTATAAAATCATAATCCAAATGAATAACTCAAACTATCATGTTCTAACTACTAAGCACATAATTTGAAAATTCAATATTAACAACTATAATCCTAGCAAACTATATATCCTAACATAAAAGGAATCACTTGGCCTACAATCAGAAGGGTTAGGTGACACAAATTGAAAGATAAAGAAAAATTTTAGTCGTCGCACAAATATTGAGCGTTAAGATTTCGGAGAAACAAGATATAAAATTAAATAGAGAGACTCTTGATAATATCATGATTTTCTAAGGAAATATGGTATGCTAATCTTTGTGTTTGAGGTATAATCAAAGAAAAGGTTTTATTCATTCAATAGGTTTTAATTGGGTAAAGAGCTATGACGATTGATCTATGATGGATGGATTAACTCAAGATGGAAAATATATAGATAGTTGGATGAGATGGCAGGGTCGGTGACTCATGGAGACTCAAGTATGACTCAAGGATGATCATAGATTCTAGGGGACCTACTAAGCTGAAGGTAGGGTACCATTGATCTTACTAAAGAATTGGTTCATTCTTCTCGGTTTTTAAGTTACCGCTCTGCTAATATCTAGAAAAGAATCTAAATTTTATAGTCCTCTTATATTATCTCACTATGAAAGCTATGTTTAGTCCTAATATTCAACCTTGGATTTTTATTGGTTATTCAATACCAGGGTCAAACAATATGATCAAATTTCTAGCTAACCCTAGTAGTGTCTATACTAGTTTCAAGTTATTTCTAAATATATCAAGGGATAATGGTCAATTAATTTATGGGTGTTGGATGCTAGTGTTCATTAGGTATGCTAAATTTTTAGGAGCTGCCAATATTCTAATTTATTTTTCTTAGTAGGTATGCTATCATAATTATCTTCTAACAACAAGGATTCCTATATTCTAGCAGGAGGCTATACTCATGGAATTATTAGGGAAGTACATTAAATATGAAGAGGTAAGGGAACAAGAAAACCTATGTCAAAAGAATTAAGCGAGTATAATTTTGAAGGTCAAGGAAGTTAGGCGAGTTCAAGAATTCGAAACAGAAATAAAGAAGGAAGTCAAATATGTAGATGAGACATAAAACTCTAATCCTAGGTGCAGGCCCGCTCGGTACAGTTACGTAACCGAAATGGCTAACTCGACCTGCATGGACCATCCCAGTCCTAAAATACATAGGACTAGGAATACGTAAGCATGCCAGCCGTATGTATATAGAAACTCCAATATATGAAAACCATAACACATATGTATTATGTATTATTAATAATAATTTACAAGTGGTATATAATTGTCACAAGTCATATGGCATAACTAAATATCATCCACAAAAAAATTATAAAAAATAAATGATCAAATATGTCAATGAACCAAATATGAACTAGTCGAGAAGAACTAATAGTTGGATAGAGAAAAATCCACTACCAAACTAGAATATAGAAGTAAATAAAATAAGTACATCATCTAATGATCAGAGAGACTCAAAGGGAAGACCTCCTAGAAAGAGAACGAAATAGCAAGTCTTGATCCGTGCTCCTGCGAATAGTCATGATCATCTACACCTGGAAAGGGACCAGGTCCTCAGAGGGACGTAACAAGATACATAGAAGAAAGCCAATAAAGTACTAAAAATAAATATCTAAAGGGTCGCCTAACTTTCTATGTGAATGCACTTTGAGAAAAACTTTTTAACACATTGGCTATCTGGCTAAAATAGGATTGGAGTGATTCTCTCGGAGAATCAGGGGCCTAAAAATTATGACGTCTTTTGAACGTCAGAAGCCGCCTGTAGATATATAATATAAGGGTTATCTAACCACGCATCTCCGACGGAGCGTATGAGTTACATAAGAAAAAGTGCAAATGAGCCCAGATGCCTTACTTGTTATTCTTTCCATCCTATGCTCTATTCATACCATATCTATGACACGATTAGACCTCTAATAACTGCCAAGTCTTCTAACATATCTCTATTAGCAGTTACTTCTTATCGCGCGTCCCATACGTAGTGATAATCAGTCAATACGTAAGTCCATGATCTATATGAGCTCACAACTCATGTAAAAAATATGTCACAGCCAAAAGAAATATAAGAATGCCTCATGATAATGGGGTAATCTCGTAAAACTAGATTAACATGCATAATATATAATAAAAACAAAATACGATGCCACCGTCGTTGTACCCAAGTTATTCTTGGACACACAGTTTATATAGTAGTTAAAATATATGAACAAAATAACAGAAATAGAATACATGCATCATATGGAATATAAATCACAGTACTGTAAACACCCGAATTTTTTCAGAAATTAAAAATAAATTTTTGGGATTTTTCTGAGATTTTAACTAATTAAAATAAATTTTTTTGGTATTAAATTAATTTTGTGATTTTATTAAATATTAAAATATTATAAAAATAATATTTTTGAGTATAAAATAAATAATTAGTTATAGTGTAATTTTTTTAGAATTTATTGGACCTAAAAACTATTTTTTAAAAGACCTAATAATAATATTTTTAAATAAACTAATATAAACCATCCTGGACCGAACCGAACCAAGCCGGTTTATTAATAAACCAAACCGAACCCATGCTGAACCGGGCCCAAACCCTAGCGGGTCAGATTCGGATCTGAACCCGACCCGCAACTAAAACCCGACCCGACCCATTTAATTTCTTCTACAGTAAATGAAACGAAACCCCCAATTCCCCCGTCGCTCCGACTTCCCTAACCGCCACCCGCAGCCGCGTTTCACCCGTCGCCACCCGCCGAGACCCCTCACCTCCGCAACTGCCGACCGACCATCTCCTCGACCGACCACCTCCCTTCAACCGTCGCCCTACTCTCCTATTTAAACCACCACCACCACCGCCAACATCAAACCACCGTCACAACTACCGCCTCTCCGGCCGCCCGTCTCTCCATAACAGCCCGGCGACCCTAGCTTCCCTGCCGACCTTGACCTCCACAAGACCCCAGGCGACCCTGAGCAGCCGCACAACGCCGCCACTGCCGGCCGAGCACCGCCGCGCCGCCTCATATACGCGAAGAATAGTCAATTCTGACTCCTTATTTCGGTAAGTTTTTCTCTCTCCTCATCACCTCATTTTCCAAACAGACTGTTACGACATGTTCGCTATGTGACCCCTTGAACCCCGTACAATTAGACTGGGATATTGCGTCATGTGTCGGTCATAAATTGTGACGCAAAAATCATGAAAATATTCCTAATTCTAAAAATTCAGAATTTATTTCGAACTTCTCAGTTCACGACCATTTTACGACCAACCTGCTAAATGTTTTTAAAATTCACTTAAACATTTAATTAGATAATATAATTAAGTTTTAAAACCCTATTTTAGTTTAATTTATTGTGATGTAGATTGTATTTTATTCGAGGATAAAAATGACAAAAACTTAGTTATTTAAAACCTATTTTTTTCGGAACTGGGTGCGCCCCACTAAATGAGGCAACTTGGTTGTGTGCAAAATTCATCGAAAGGTGCGTACCGTCATTACGGATGTGTGGAATTTCACAGAAATTAATTTGGATGTGCGTGCACACCGGAATCAATGCGTATCCGTCGACAAAGTCCCGTATCGGCCTTGTTCTAAAACTTATTGTAATTTTATGTGTGCTCGTTGTTTCAAAATAAAACTTACGCCATCGGACTCATAGCAGTACGTTGGTCCTGTGACCCAAGTTTGGTTCGATTCTGAGAACGTTGACAAAATCCCGTATCGTTGGCCCCACGGCTCCACTTGACGGGTGATTTTGTGATCGGCTCATCAAAATCCAGTTCTGGATATTCTTTTGGAATTGTATTATTGTTTTGGACTTGTAGACACTAAGTTTGACAAATTTGGAGAACTTTGTCTCTGGCATATTTTTCGGTGCGAAGCGGGCCACATGTAGATCTCGCTTTGATCAAAAATGGTCAATTTTGCCCCTGTGTCCAAATTGGAGTTATGGACAGGCAATTCTTGCTATTTCATATCTTTTGAGCATGATGGTAATATTTATTTTAGCAACCGGAGGAGTACTTGGAGATCCCACTAATACAGAAGCAACTGTTGGAATTCCAACCCCAGGCAAGTGTACCTTACCAATCTTGCAGTACTTGTTTTATATTATTTTCTTGATTTATTTATATGATGTATCTGTTCAACCTAGGATCGTATGACATTGCTTAGAATTCGAATAATATTCGGGTGTCAATACCGTACACGAAGTTGTGTAACATCACCTAGAGATTGATATCGCAATCCTATATACTATCGTGCTTGCTTATTCAAGTACGTCATACCACAGGACACTGACACTATTCTTGAGATAGAATCTTCCTAAGGCATTCATGGTGATTCTGTATAGGCTACAAGATTTGTGACATAGATATATCCATAGATATCATATGACTTGCTACATTAGATATGATCTTGCGTGACATGGACATGAGACGTTGTGAACATAAGACGTGTGATTACATTGGGTGGGGAGAGACACACAGGCTACAGGCTAATTATATATATATATATATATTTATTATTGTGAGGTCATAGAATCTACATCAGAGCTAGGCACATTACGTGATATTACTGCTATCGGCTCCCCGACACAGAGCTTGTAGTGGTCTCAGCCTGAGTACTAGTGATGCTTTCACTTGCATATCATATAGATGGTTACATAGTATACCCTATTGATTCATTTATTATTGTACTGTATTTATTTTGGCTCGAGTTATTTTGTACCTTGATATGTCCCCTGAGGACCTAGATCCGGATTATGTCTCCAGGTATAGCAGAGGAGTTCTATCCCGAGGTATACGGGACAGGAGAAGAAGCAGGAACAGGAGCAGACACTGGAGCTGAACTGATCTCCGAGGATGAGGTGATGGCCAAGGATTTTTTCTGAGTATCTGCTTAATCTATACTCAGTAATTGCTATTATTAGACTCTTTCATTTCTGGTCTGTTGAACCATTGTATCAGACTTATCATCGGGTTGTTCCCCGATATACTTTATTGAGACTTGTTGTTGGTTTTTATTTTATTATGCTGATATTGATCATATTTATCTTCCATGGATGAGATTAGATTGTGACATATTTAGTAGACCTTTATTGTTGTTTTACAGCTTAAGTATACCTTAATGGGTCCATTAAATTGGATTTGCCCATTAGAGTGTGCTGCTGGCTATTGCCACGTGTCTAGTCCCTCGGTATTTTGGTACTGGGGTGTGACAGTACAATGGAAAGGTATACTTGCCTGGCAGGAAAGCTGCGTAATGTAAACGTCCAAGCGTCAAGTACAAGGGATCAGAAACTATGGCATCCGAATGAACATCTCCGGACACTGAAATAAATATTACCAACATTTTTGGAATCAGCAAGATAGCTAAAAAATACTACCCTTTCGTCCAATTTGGACACAGGGGCAAAACGGTAATTTTTGGTCAAAGCGGGGTCCAAGTGTGGCCTATTGTATACCGAAATATGTGCCAAGGGTAAATGTCTCTAAATTATACAAATTATATGTCAAACAAATCCTAAATGTTGACACAAACTCAACGGTATATCCAATATTGAATTTCAGTGAGCCGATCACAAATTCGCCCTTCAAGTCAAACCGTGAGGCCCACAAATTGGCGGCTCGATCAACTGTTTCACAATCACTTGAAACCTGGGTCACAGGACCAGCGTAATACCAAAAATCCAATGGCATAATTTTCATCGCATTCCGACGAACATACACAAAGTAGGGTGGTTGTTTGGAAAAGTCGTCGCTATACGAAAACTTTTTACGGATACGAGTTGATTTTGACGCGCACACACGTCCGAATCAACTTTCGTGAAAGCTCACATATCAGGATATACCATACGTGCCTTTCGGTATAATTATTATACGACGAGGCAGTCTCGTTTGGCGGGACGCACACTGTATTACAAAATTTTAGTTTTAAAATACTAAGTTTTTGGTCGTTTTGGAGGTCAAATAATTTAACAAATTAATAAAAGCTAAAAGAATAGTAAAATTCTTGGTTATATTGATAAAAAAATCTTTCAATTAGATTTTAAAAATATTAAACGGGTTGGTAGCAAATTGGGCATGAACATGGGGGTTTGAGTCAAATTTTTGAAATATTCTTGGACAGTTTTTCTGCCGACTTCCGGTCGATTTTTTGACCAATCCGGGATAAGAAAACTCGTCCCGCTTGGAGAGAATTCTAGAGGGTTAGGTTGTGAACGTATATAAAAAACCACTCAAGAAAAGGATGAGAGATGAGAGAGATATAATACCACGAAGAGAGGAACTCGAGGTTGTGTTGCTACTGTTGTACACACGTGCGGCAGTGCACGGCTACTCGTGGCGGTGCTGGGTTCGACGTGCGACGGTGATTGGGTCTACAGTGGCCACGGGAAAGGAGGAGAGAAGAGATTAGGGTTAGGGTTTGATGGTTTCGTATATATATATATATATATATATATATATATATATATATATATATATATATATATATATATATATATATATATATATATATATATATATATATATATAGAGAGAGAGAGAGAGAGAGAGAGAGAAAGAAATTGGGAGGTGGGGGAGTCTGGGTTCAGGGTCTGAAGGGGTCGGGTGTAGGTAGGTTTAGGAGTTTGGTTGGTTTAGGAGTTTAGGTTTTTCTTTTCCTTTATTTTCTTTTCTTATTAATAACTATATATTTATTTACATATATATATGAGGTTATAAAAATTCATAAAGAATATTTTCACACAAAATAAATTCTAGAAAATCTATCACCCTTTAAAAAAAGACTTTAAATAAGAAAAAAAATAGTTTTATGAAATAATTCTAAATGAGTATTTTAATAACTGAATATATCTCTTTATATATAGATATATATAGATGAGGCTATATAAATCCAAAGATATATTTGTACACAGAATAAATTTTAAAAAAAATTTACTTTGTAAAGCTTTAATAAAATACTACACCCAAAATATTTTATGAGATATTTTGTAATTAATAATTAGATATTTCTCTAGTTATAATAAATCAAATAACTTTATTATCCAATTAACTAAGTAAATAACTAAATAGATATCCAACAAAAAAGGATAATAGTAAATAATATGCAAATCTTACAAACAAGAAAATTGCCTAATTTGGCATGGAGAATTATGGGATTCTAATTGTCGAAAGTTGGGATTGAAAAATAATCACAAATAAATTATATATAAAATATCTAAATATTTAACAGAAGATTCTATGAGTGTTACACTAATGTCATACTAATGCCAAATGATCGGATTTTGTGCCACGAAAAGATCCTTTAGGTAGTGTCTCCTGCGTAGGCTACTTCCTATGAAGGACGATACAGATTTTGGGGCCATCCTATATCATTAATGTCCAAACAATGGTGAAGTGTCTTAATACAATTATTGGATTTTAATTGATTTAAAAAAAATCTAAAACAAATACAAGAAATACAAAATACACACAAGATACCTAATTTTGGGTGAGGGAGTTTACAGTGGGGTTTACAGAAGTGACTTTAGAATTAACCAAATAAAAGGAGGAGAGAGTGTATGAATTAATTGAAGAATGTGATGTGAGTATGAGTAGGTTGAATGAAAGATTATTTGAAGTATGCGATGTCAGTATGAGTAGGTGGAATGAAAGGATGTGAGTTTGAGTAGGTGGAATGAAAAGAGGGGAGAGTGTGTGAATTAATTGAAGAATGTGATGTGAGTATGAGTAGGTGTGGCCCGTGGGGGATAATAGGATGACTACTTGTTGTAGTAAGGAGTGAATATTTTAGGAATAACATGAGGAAAAGTCTTATGCATTAAATAGGTGTGTGCACTTAAATAATATTGCTTCTAGTGTGTCTTGTATTTGATTGAGGGGCTGATGGGTTCATTTTGAACGGGAATAATCTATGGGGGAGTGTGAGGTAGTGGACGGACGGTTGAACCGGGTTGAATCTAGGTTGAACCTGTATCAAAGATTTTTGGTTCGATTATCGGCCCAGTTTTTAAGACATTGCTATAAACTGAGTCCATCTCTATATATACTGACCAATAACAAACCTACTTGAACCAAAATATTAACACTTTTTCTACTGTTCCACACCTCTCCCGCGGTTTGATCTTGAGACCGTCCGTCTAGTGGTTATACCTCTTCTCACTGACCACAACCGTCAGTTGAGATTGGTAGAGATCTGTTAGTCCCGAGGCAGATCAAAGATGGTAGAACACGGACCAAGCAGAGCTACTAGCAAGACCCGAAGGTCTGCTCTCTACTGGAACCCAAGTTGTCATCGAGATCAGAGATTCATATAAGAGTTCCTCATCTAATATATCTCAATTCCAACGAAGCATGAACCAAGAACATGTTACAACTAATTTTAAAAAAATAAAGATTACAACAATCAACGAGTAAAATGTTCTTCTCTTTACGTTCGCAGATTCTACAATGAGATAGAACATAGCAAAGGAAAAGATGATGAGAAGCTCCTTGCTGGGGTGGTCAAAACCATCGTTGCTCAAAGTAAGATTCGTTGTACAGACGGTCTGCCCCCAGGAACCAGCAAGTTCATAAATAAACTTCTGGAACACTCAAAGTTACATTCAAAAACACTCGAAAATACTATGTGGGAGGGGGACACTCTGGGCCATATATGATCTGTTGTTCTTGGTTTTTCTATTGGTTTTCTCTTTTTTCAAATGAAAGAAGAGGCCCCCAATATATAGAGAAAAACAACACCTATGTGGCCTGAGAAACTCCAGGACGCATATGCGCTGACCGACCAGATCCCTAAAACCTGGGTGTCAAAGCCGCATGTAATGCCAGTGCCGCAAGCGCTACCTCCATCGCTAGTCACATTGTATTGCTTGAGGCAGACAACGCTGCCAAATTCCAAAAGCAGTCGCTTGTACCGTATGTGCCACATATTCTAGAAGGCACAAAAAATATGCACCGCATGCATCGCCTAAAGCAGACCATATCCCCTCCACATGCAACTCGCTCATCCAAACATGGCCGCATAGCCCCTGGACATATAGTGCCAGGCCATAAAGATCCTGGCCGCATAGCCCCTGACCGCATAGCGCTAGGCCGTATAACCCCTGGTTGCATAGCGCCGGGACACATAGTGCCTTGGCCGCATAGTGCCAGGATGCATGCGCCATGAAGCGTGAGCCCGAGCTAGCAATCGTGCATGCAATTCGGACATAAAAAGAGCGCAAGAGCGTTATGCGACTATGCTGACGTGCTAAGTGCAAAGTGCGCCAACAAAGTGCCACTTTGCGCCCTTGAGCCCGATCCCGAGTCTGAGTCGCTAAGCCCCTTCGGGGCTTAGATCCTAAGAAAAACTTCCCAGAGGTGGTGACAAAATAAAGATTGTCATAATGGAGTTTACATTTAATCCCTCAAGAAAAGTCAACCCACATGGGCCACCATCCCATGTGCATATACCAATACTAAGCATAGCTATATATTGAGATATACACATTGGTGGTTTTCCAATATGGGACTAAAACTCCCAAAGCTAAGTGGAAAATACCAATAATTCTCTACATATATCATAATATATGGTTGAGTGTTCCTCATAGTGACTGCCATCATGTATTAGGATAGATGTCACCGATGACTTGAATCTTCCTGCATGGGTCAAACAACAGTACAATACAAGAATGGAATAGACATTGAATTCTACACCATAGCTGTTATTCTTTCCACTCACACAATAACCTCAGATGTGCCATCCAATCGCACGTTAAAGGCCATGTACTAACCTGGTCTCAGTGTATGTATCTTGGGCGTCTATAGACTTTCCCTTAAGAGACGGCCTATATCTCTATCCATACACTTAGGTAAGTTCTTCCACTATAGAGAGTTTATTATCCGGCCTGTAGCCTTGTGCTTCTGTGCCGTACTATTCCGCAATGACATGACCTTCCAAGGCCGTGGATCCCCCTATTGTGGTGTCATACAACTGTAACATGAGGACATATGCCTCTTAGTAGTGCCGTTACTACACACAACATGGAGCCTTGCGCTCCTTTGTGGTGCTACGCCACTGTGACATGGCTCGAAGCCGAGGTTCACTCTCTGATGTGGTTTCACCCACTATAGCGTGAGGTCACCAGCCCCTTAGTAGTGTTGTACTATATCTCAGGATGAAGTCTTGTGCTTTCGTGTGGTGCTACGCCATCGTGACATGGCTCAAAGCTGAGGTTCACTCCCTCATATGGTGTCACCCACTGTAGCATGAGGTCACAGTCTTCTTTGTAGTATCGTACTACCACTCTCTATCTCCTTTCAGCATTAGGTTACTTGCCTATGTGCGGTGCTACCGCCGCTGTGACATGGCCCAAAGCCGAGGTTCACTCCCTCGTGTGGTGTCATGCCACTATATCTTGGGTTACAGGTCCCTTGTAGTGCTGAAACTACTCATGCTTCTTGTAACGCACGCTGGACATTCACTCTACCCGAGAACTCATTAAGGCGTCAAAGCCATCCTCCCACAGGAAATATTCTGATCAAGAATAAATAGTAGACCACAGTCACTACAAAAATACAAAATTTTAGCAACGAAATTTTTTGTCGCTAAAATGCCTATTTTCGTCGTTATTTTAATATAGCGACGGATTAGAGACAAAAATTTGTGTCACTAATTAAAGTGTCACTGCCATATTTTCGTTGCTAATCCATCGACATGGCGACAAATTTGTGACAAACTTAATGACGGAATTACAGCAACGAGTGAGGGAATATTTACGTCGCTTTATTTTGTGACAGATTAGTGACAGATTGGCGACGAAAAGTGTGAGCCCATTTTTACCAAATTTTTTAGAACCTCACCGACGAAATTTTCATCGCTATCCGTCGCTAAAAATGATGGCCATAGCGATGGATATAGCGACTATGTCTGATACCAAAAATTATATATTTTTGGTACCAGACATATTTAGCGACTGATTTTTTGTCACTAATCCGTCGATAAAGCATCCCAGATCCGTCATTGACCTATAATTTTTAGTTTTTTATTATTATTTCGTCGCTAAACATAAATATTTTTTTACAGAATAGAATCACTTATTTTCTGCTCTTGTAATATTATACAAAATTAAATCACTTTTACACAAAGACATCCAAACACATCAAATATAATAAAATACATCAAATACAATAGAACTTAAATATAAGTGCATAGCCATAAGTTATCATACACTACCATAATCCAAACATATATAGTTATACACAAATATATCCAACAAACTGTTAAATTATCAAGAAAACAAAAATAAAAATCAAGTCGATGGTAGAGGCGGAGGAAGCGACGGCTGTCGGGTAGCCATGTATTGCGCCATAATTGCAGCTATTATCTGCTGTAGATCCTCAGGAATGACAGACGGAGCAACAAGAGGAGCCGGAGGAGGAGATGGAGTAGCTCGAGTAGCAGGAGGAGCAGGAGCTGCAGGAGGAGCAGGAGCTGCAGGACCACGACTCTGTCAGTTGTCTAACCTGCCTCTGTACCTCTGACAGAGTCTTCTTGATCTGCTCCAATCTTATAGCACCAGGAGGAACGGGATCTGATGGAGCTGGAGGAGCCGTCGGAGGAGCTCTGGAACGAACCGATGTCTGGGATGCCAACGATCCAGTCCCGTCCACGCTGTCGTATTTTCCCCTCCCGACATCTTTTACCCACCGATCGTTTCTCTCAGTCGGCGTACTTCTCTCAGTCCCAACCTCCAACGTCTCATACGTCTCCTATATTTAGTTATGTAAATAGGTTTAGATATCGTAGGTTAGGACTAATCTTTATATTGACTACAACTAAGATTATTTTTAGAGTTAAGTTTAGATATCGTAGGTTAGGTTTAGAGTTAAGGTTTTTGGATATCATAGGTAACAATATTAAAGTTAAGGTTAGATTTTTAGGGTAAAAAAATATAGTTAAATTATAAAAAGACAAAATTTTATAAACGCAACTTACGTATGTCTTTGCTGCCCGCTCATCTACGAGCTTCTCATCCTTCTTCCTTTTATGCATCCGCTGAAAGATTATGAAAAAGTCGACGGCCTTCGGGTCTCCCCCGGCTCTAATAGCCTCATCGCACTATAAAAATTAAGTAATTAATAAATAAGTAAAAATAAGAATTACCAATAATTGATTTAGCAAAAAATTATAACACTGACCATTCGTCAAAAATGCTCGACGGTCGGAATGGATCCACCCATGTGGAGACCACCCTTAGCACGAGATGCTCTTGCCTTCTCGCACTTGGCCTTATAGGCCGGGGCCTCTATCTTCTCCTTCATCTTCTCCCAGAACTCCTCCTTTAGCCACTCTTTGCGAAGATCCCCCGAATGTACCGCTAGCACTTTCTGATCATTGATCATATCCCTGAACCTTTTGTTTGCGACGGTCTTGTAGCAATTTTGGTTAGCAGACTCTCTATGATCCGGCAACCAGTATTTCTTCTGAAAATTAGAAATTTATTTTTTTGTATTTTAATCAAAAAATTATATATTATTCTAAATAAAAATCTCATTCATAACCGCAACATATCCACCCAAATGAATCGTCGATCCAGCGGGACATCACTGAAGTTGATATAAGAGCCATAAAAGTTCTTCTGTATAATGTCCCCCCGATCAGTGCCAGCCTTGATTGGGAAGAACCTAAAATAAGTAAACAATATACAATTAGAATAAAAAAGAATAAATAAATATATGTGTGAATTGACAATTAGTACTTACGTCGATCCATTGTCCCACAGCTCGGGACGATCGATATTGGCTGGCCGCTCTAGTAGAGTATAAGGATCTGCAAATCCTGGATGACGGACATATACTCCGTGCTCCACCAGGAGGCCTGTATATAGATTTGCTCTAATAGGAGCAACTAGTGGAGTATTATGTGTACTAGTAGTCGCAAGAGTAGCGGCATGGGTAGAAGCTGAGGGAAGCCCGGGAGATGGAGTAGCTCCCTATACCGATGAACGAGTATATGGAGGGGATAAACCATCATCGGCATCTACGAACTCGTCCTCGGATGGTCGTATGCGACCTGCATCCGGAGTAGCTGGAGTAGTGGATGGAGGATGCTGGAAAGAAAATCCTCTATGAACCTGTCGTCCCCATCCCGCCATAGGTAAATCTGACAGTAAATAATAGATGGTATTATAAAACAAATAAAAATAGTGACATTAAAGCATCATAAAGTAATGGATGGTGTGGTAAAAAAATAAATACTAGTGTAATAATGAAATAAATAATAACCGTGTCATTAAATAAATAAATAATCTAAGCTAATACATATGTGTGTACGTACTAATCTTTTTCTTCTTCCGAATCATCTTTCGAATCATTTTCTGAATCGTCTTCATCTTTATCTTTATCTTCATCTTCATCTTCTTTATTTTTATTTTTACTTTCACTATCACCTTCATCTTTCAATTCTTTTTCCTCATTCGATACCTCTATATCAGAGTCCTCATCAATATGAGGTAAATCTTCTATGTCAATCTCTTCATTAACTCTATCGTCCTTTATGGTAACATCAACCTCCATACCATCAACATCGGCCAAACTCTTATATGTAGGTTGAGGCATAACCACCTCATCCTCCTGGTATGCTAGATCTCCAACATTATATGTTTTTCTAGCTTTAGTTTTGCAAACAACCCACCAATCCTTATTATTGCGCCGTCCACTAGGATAGCTCGTATAATACACTTGAACCGTTTGACTAGCCAATACAAATAGTTTGAAATCTACATATCTTTTTCTATAATTTATATCAACAAACTCAAACTGGTTGTCAATTTTCCATCATTACTTGGGTGTTGTGTCAACCCAATCATATTTAAATAACACAATTTTTATCTCATAAGAGTATTCCAGCTCCACGATATCTCTTAGTACACCGTAATAGTCGAATTCTGGATCCTCATCGTAGACTAAACCTCTCACACATACTCCAATTTTTTTCTATAATTAGCCTCATCATCGACAAAAGATTAATTAATAGGTTTATCAGTAGTTCTAAATTTGAAGCCATTGATGGTATATCCATCCCAACACTTTGCCCTCTTGCTTGGTCCGATAGCTAATGCTCGAAGTCGTTCGATCTGTAACTCTGTACCAGGACAAAAAAATCTAAAATATCATGTATCATATAAACATTAAACAAAGATTGATCGGAATGCTAAATTTAGAATGGTTAATGTTTAGGATCCGTACATAATTATGGAACCACGATGGAAATTTTGTATCAACCTCTCTAGCAAGATCATCATCATTAATAGTAGGTCTCTCTATTTTTACCTCAGCTCTAAATGTGCTATGATAGTAAGGAGAATAGTTAGAGCACTTTTTTCCAAGCATATATATAATTAAAATATATAGCAAAGATGTGTCTCTTACTTCTCAATATCTAGCATCTCCTCAAGACCACTATTTAATAATATATACCGATGAGCGCCTTCAAACTCATCATCTTTCAACTACCAAAATTTAGTAGCACTTGTAGTCTTGCCTCCCATATTGAAGATAGTGCGGATTATACTATTCGGTTCATCAATCCCACCGTCATCATACCTTGGGGCTCTATTACGATTTATTCTGACATGAGTATCGAAGTAGATGGAGCAGAAGTCTAAATATCCTCAATGATATATGTTTCGTATATCGAAGCTTCTATATGAGCCTTATTGCTCACTTTCTTCTTTAGGTGATGTAGATACCTATAGATAATATATTGAATACTAGAATTATTTAAGTAAAGAAATTAATAGTACAAACTAATCAATTTATACCTCTCAAATGGATACATCCATCGATAATGGATGGGAGCACCGACACGTACTTCGTATGCAAGATGAATCGGCAAATGCTCCATAGTATCAAAAAAATAGGAGGTAGCACCATTTCTAACTTGTACAATGTCAATACAATCTTTTTCTCAAGTTCTATTGAATGTTGCACCATCAACTTGCTTGAACACAAATCTCTAAAGAATATAGATAATTCGTCCAACGAAGTCCATACTTGATGAGACAACATCTTTCTCAGAGCAATAGCTAGTAACATCTCCATAAATACATGGCAATCATGACTCTTCATCCCTATCATCTTGCGTTCGTTAAGATCGACACATCTTGCCAGATTTGACACGTAGCCTTCAGAAAATCTTAACTTTGAAATCCACTTACATATTATCAATTTTTTCTCCCTACTCAATGTAAATGGCGCTAGAGGCTTGACCCAATTACAGTTTGTACTTTATATAAGGCGTAAATCAGAACGCCTGCAAATAATTTCTAAGTCATTTCTTGTTTTGAAATTATCTTTCATTTTTCCCTTGATATCCATCACCTTGTTGAAGATGTTATCGAATATATTTTTTTATATGCATAACATCAAGATTGTATCTTATGAGATTATCCTTCCAATAAGGTAAGTCCCAAAAGATACTCTGCTTCATCCAATTATGTCTATGTCCGAACCCTTCAAAGTGAAGGGCCAATATTGGATCTTCCATCACAGTCGACAATCCATCTACCTCTTTCCAAATATGGTATCTTGTCAGTCTCAACGGGGGCGAAGATAGTTCATGTTTCCCTGCTCAAAAGCCATCTCTGTTTCTTCTCCACGGATGAGACACAGGAAGGAACTAATGGTGATAATCCATCTACCTCTTTCTAAACTTGGCCTTCTGTCATGTGTTCTGCTGTATTTGCAGATATATATATATCCTCTGCAGCCTCTTTGTAATCGACAAAATCTGTATGTACTTGTAGGGACACAATTTTGCTTGGGTAGTTGGCTTTTCTTTGCCCAGAATTGGCATGTACCGGTCCGCATGATAGAAAATGCATCTATCTTTATTATTGTTCTCCTTGAAGTACAATGTGCAACCATTTTGACAATAATCTATCTTTTTGTAGCCTAATTCGAGTTTTTGTTTCATCATCTTTGACTTGTAGAAGTTTTCAGGCAACTCCTTTGATCCTTTTGGCAACAACTCTCTACCAAACTGAATTATCCGATCGTAGCATTCCTGCGACAAGTTAAAATAAGATTTGAGGTTCAATATCCGCATCACCACCGACAGGACATAACGAGAATCATAAACCGGGTATAACGGAGTATCGACATTCTTGAATATATCATAAAATTTCTTCGTATTCGGATTCGGATCCTTCGGATCAAAACTTAGACCGACCGCATCAAATACCGATTCACGTGCCAGGTTTTTTGGTCGATATTCAAAGTTATCTCCGATAGTGGACTCTTCTACCTCCGTATTGAATGAGGAATGATATTAAGGAGTCAAAGGTTCACCTTGAGCCATCCACTCCATGTAGTTCGGTACGAAACTCTTCTTGTAGAGATGCTCCCTCATGAGATCTACCTCTTTGAATGGTATATTATGATATTTGACACAAGGGAACTTGAAGATCCTCCTATCCATGAAATAAGGTTGACTGCTGGCGTATTTGAGAAATTCTTCAACGTTCGTCCTAAAATCATCTGTCAAACCAATCATACTCTCATGTCGCCGATTGTACATCCACGATTGGTCAACTAAGTATCGACTCATTGATTCTACATGTACCATATATATTGAAATAATATGGATAAGATACAAAGATGAGTTAGGATAAGATACAAAGTTTCTTCTCATGCACACCCCCTTTATGTTTAATTTAATTCGACACTCATCGGTATCGATATCGGGTATCGGTCGGTATCGGATTGGGACACGCCAAACCGTATCGGTATCGTCCGATACTGTAAACTATGGTTTCATAATAAGAATTTGACACCCATCGGTATCTGTATCGGGTGTCGGTCTATTCTAATTTAAGAGAATGTAGTAATATAAATATAATAGGCAAAAAATTTATTTGGCCCAAGAATGAATAAAATTAGACTTTGGGTTGGTTCTAAACCAATTGAGTGTGGGTCATCATATGAATAAAATATATATATAGGTGTAATTATTTTGGACATAGACTCAAGTTTTGAATTAAAAGCATTATTCTAAGTTGAACTTGAGCCACGTAACTATAGTCAAGCTTTTGTATTAAATATAATTGGCCTCTTATAATTTTAGGATATAATGAGTTTGGGCTTGATAATACATTATTAAGATGTCGATACATGCCTTAACATAATAAGGATTCGACACTCATCAGTATCAGTATCGGTATCGGTATCGGTATCGGGTATCGATCGATATCATACTTCCTCGACACTCATCGATATCCGATATCAGGACATGCCAAACCATAAATTGCAAACTATGCTTTCAATATTATCCAAATTCAGATTCAAACTTAAACCTAAAAATATTATCCAAAATTATTTTCCAACCTTAAAGCAAAAAATAAGCTTAAATGCAAAATGTAAAACAAAAAATAAAATACAGGAGGTATTAGGGTTTACTGAGCAGCCGGAGGAGGAGGGCACTGAAGGAGGAGGGGGTCACGCCGGGAAGGGGGCCACGGAGGAGAAGGGTAGGATGGAGGGGGTTACCGGAGGAGGGAGGGGGTCACCACGAATGAGGTGTTCGCTCGGGGGAGGGATAAGGGAGGGGCTCGCCGGAGGAGGGAGGAGGGATGTGGTGGTCGCCGGAGTAAGGGAGGGACGGGGTGGCCTTGAAGGTGGGGGTCGCTCGGAAGAGGGATGAGGATGGGGTCGCCTGAGGAGAAAGGAGGAAGGTGGGTCAGACACCGGTGGAGGATGAGAAGGAGAGGGGGCCGAAACAGGAGGAGGAGGAGGAGGAGGGTTCGGGGCCAGGGGTGAGAAAGGAGATAGAGAGAATGTTTGGGAGGAAATAAAAATAAAAATAAAACTGGAACATTGAAATATAACGTTTGGCAGCGATGAAATTTTCTGTCGCTATTCCGACGATAAAATAAAATCGACACCACGGCGACAGAATAACGACAAAAATTAATATATATATTTCTTATATAAATACATTAGTCGCTTTGCCGTCGATCTTTCTTTGCTACACCAGTGATGAAATATGATCTGTCGCTAAGATCCGTCGCTATTTTACAGTATTTTTATAGTAAGTGGTTCCGGGTACGTATCCCATATTGTCCCTAAGGACTACCCAATGTTCTTGATATTCTCCTGGTAAATGGTCCTCCCTTGAACCAATAGCTAAATACCTGGTAGATTTTTCTTTGAACCAATAGCATAAAACTAAATGGTAGGGTTGCCGAGACGCAATATCTGAGGTCCTTCAAGCCCATATCTGCTGTGTCCTTGACTATATGCAATATTACTGCCACTGTGATATGGCTCGCAGCCGAGGCTTTACCCTGTCGAGGTACCTTATAGTGGTGTCACCCCACAATAACATGGAGTACTACTCTCCTTCATAGTGCTTGACGTGATTATATGCGGTGCTACTGTCGTGGTGACATGGCCCAAAGCCGAGGCTTTACCCTGTCGAGGTATCTCATGGTGGTGTCATCCCACGGTACCATAGAGTACTACGCTCCTTTATAGTTCTTACGATCAGCTGGAGCTTGAGGCCTATTATGAATGGATCCGCCATATTTATCGGACTTCGATCTTTTAGCCACTGTAATAATCTACGCTAGCTGCGCTCATTCAGTATTATGTACTGGACCTTGAGGCCTATCATGAACGGATCCGCCAAAATCTCCTGGCTCCAAATATTAACCACTGTAATAATTCATGCTGGCTATACTTATTCAGTGTTCTCTATTTTATCCACACAGTTCTCTTCAAACCCTTGAAGCGATTAATAGATGCCACTGTTGCAGCTTCCTAGTTTTTACAGTATATCGGTATTACCCGAATCTGTGTACTAACCATATAAAATCATCTGAGAGCTTCCAAAGCTATTCTGCTTTATATGCTGCAGCTGATAGTGCATAAAACTTTGAGAGTAAAGACTGCTTCTTTGACTTCCACGATATAGCAATACCACCCCAGGAGAAGTCACGTCTTCATGTGGATCATTCACTCTTCTTTCCTGAGAACAACTGGCATCAGGAAGCCTTCCATGATATCAGGATAACTGCTGTAGTGCAGGATCTACCACTAAATCTACTTGAGAATTCTGACGACTCTCTTCACATCTTTTAGTATTCAATAACACATATACTGCACATGAACTAACTCGGCATCCCTACAGCGAGAGCTATATCAGGCCTGGTGGTACTCGCAGCTTGAATCATGCACCTGATGAAGCTCGAGTACACCAATTGTCTGATGCTTTTCCTTGGATTAGGCTTCTTCATCTTCATGTCACACTTGAGGAGTATCGACCCTGATACCCAAAGCTTGTGGCCAAACTTTTTATGGAGAGATCTTGTGATTGAACAAGCCCACCTGGCATCCGAATTATCAAATATCCTTAGGATGACATCCATAATCCCATGTCCTGAGTCTGGACAAAGGGACATCTTTGTTCTAGTGACACTTCTATATCCGTAGATAGGATTATTAAGTTATCCACATAGATACAAAAGATGACTCATTTATTGCCAACGAACTTCGTGTACACACTCTTGTCTGTCTTGCTGATCCTGCGACAACTTTGACTAGATGACTTGTTAAACTTCTGCTGCCACATCCCGGGATTTGCTTCAGGCTGTATTGAGATATCACCACCCCGCAGACTGTCTTCAAACCTGAATGACAATAATTCTAACGGTTGCCCGTGAATCTCTTATGTCTGTCTTTCTCCAAGACTTGTTATCTTTTCTTCATCTGATAAACAACCAGCTTATGAATAGCAGCTACGTCAATCATTATCTTGATATATGACACCTTCAATGAGGTGCCAAATAACTCAATCCCCTATATCTAAGAAAACCCCTAGGCTAGAAGCCTAGTCTTGAACTCAACTGTTATGTCTGCTTATATTTTCTTCTACTAGAGATATATAAGCATATGATAGGTTTAGCTCCTTTAGGCAGATTGATCAATATCCATGTGTTGTTATAGGGTCAATCTCTTCATGAACTACCTCCTCCTAGCAGATTAGTCCCTGGTCTTCATCGTCTCATCATTGGTAAGTGGTAGGACCTCCATATAATAGGTGATAAGATCATCTTGGGTCTTTCGACCTCCTGACTCTTCTTGATGATTAGTCTTCGATTTCTGGTTTAAATGATGTCTCGTTCAAGGCTACTCCTTCCTGGACTATATCTTCTTCTATAGAAGTGCCCACTTCTTAGGCTGAAAAGGTCCTCCGAAAATAACTCATAAGCCTAAAACCCCCAATTTTGAATGATATTCATGTGGATCTAACTTTGAACCAAAGTTATATCAGAAGTGACAAACGGTACTTAGGACATGACTGTAAGTGAAACCTTATCCCACAGACAATCTATAAGTGTCAGCTAAAAGATCTATCGCTAGAGATAATCAATGATGCTCAGTGGGCAAGGTCTCCTCGACAAAAAGTAATACGTCAGGTCCGGGTCCGTACTTCTGCGGATACTCACGGTCGTCTATACCTGGCAAGGGATCAGGTCCTCAGAGGGACATAACAAGATACATAGAAGCAAACCAATTGAATACAGTAAACATGCATAATGTTTGAAAATATTTAAGTATGCTGTACAAGACAATCTATATGAATGCAAATGAGGACAACCTTTCGACGTATGGGCAAGGGTAGTCTACTCGATCTAAGCCTCACAACTCACACACCCGTCAGAGGACATCAAAAATCGTCATACCTCGGGGGTAGCGACTAGCACGACTCTACATAAATCGATATACCTCGGGGGTAGTGACCAGCGTGATACACTCCCGTAGTTCGAGCTAGATACTACGGTTTACCATAGTGGTTAAAGCCCATACGCCTAATGATTGTCCTCTCATGATACTAGGTGTCAAGTGTGTGTCAACATATCTAATATATAGTAATGACTGAACAAAACTACACATGCAATGAATATACAGATATACAGAAATATAAATAGCATACAAAGTACTGTAACAATTTGGCAAGGTATACTTGCCTGATAAGAAGATATGTAGTCCCAATATCCTGCTCTAGAAGTTGCGTAGAATCTATCCAATATCCTCGGGTCAGCGTGCACAGGCACAAAAATTGGGGGTGACTGCTGCAGGTTGTCTGGCAAGGATGACAGGTCCATGATGAACACGAGGACGAGGGTGATTAGGTCAATGATGATGATTGTAATAGGGTTGATGATGATTACAAAATTATGATAATGGTGGTGATGTGGATGATGAAGGGGATGATGGTGATGATGAGGACGATGATGTGGACGACGGTGATGATGAGGATGATGATGTGGACGATGGTGATGATGAGGATGATGATGTGGATGATGGTGATGACGAGGACGATGATTGGGATGATAGTGTTAATAGCAATAGTGGTGGTGATGATAATGTATGGTGGTGATGTTGATGATCATGATGATGGGGATGATGTGGGTGTTGAGGGTGCTACTGTTCCGGCCAGGGGAGGTCCGGCCAAGGAGGAGGAGGTCGTGGTTGAGAAGGAGGTCAGGGCGGAGAGGAGGAGCTCAGGGGGAGAAGGAGAGGTGGTGGTGGTGGTGGTGGTGGTGGTGTTGGTGTAGTGGTGGAAGAAGGAGGAGGCTCAGTAAAGAGGTGGCTGCTGGTGGTAATGGTGGTGATGGTGTACTCCGGTGATGGGAGGAGTCGGAGAAGAAGTGGATGCTGGCGGAGGAGGTCGAGGAGCGGAGGAGAAGGGGGAGAAGACAGGATAGAGAAGGCCGGGGTGGCTTGATGAGGTGGTTCACCGGAGATGGAGGTGGAGGAGATGGTGATGTTAATGGTGGTGAGTCGAAGGGGAGGCTGCTCTGTCGAGGGTGGTGAACGACGGGAGGTGGAGATCTGAGATGGGAGGAAGGTTGTAGAGGAGTCTAGCGGGGTCAGTTCGACTCCGGCGTCGGTGTAGTGGCTTTCAGGCGGCGCTGGAGGAGATGGAGTAGAAGAGGAGCTCAGGGAAGGAAGAGGTGGCCCGGTGCTGCTCCGGCCATGCTCAGGCGGCCATGGAGAAGTCGAGCAGGGAGGAAAGAGTTCAAGGTCGAAGGCTCGGTGGTTGGGACAGCTCCGGCCGGCGGTTGGCAGAGGGGGTCGGGCACCGGGGAGGAGGGAGGAAGATGAATAGTAGTCGGCTAGGAATTTAGGATTTGTGTTTTGATGTGGGAAAAAAATAGGAAGATGATTATTTATACATGTAGAAATTTGGGTTTGGTTTGACCTAAAAGTTTGGGTTTGGTCAACCCTCCTTGAAGTGGGCCTTGGCTTTACATGAGATATTTGGAGGGCCATAATTGCATTGTTTAAATGCAAGGATAGGTTTAAAATAAAGGGGGCGATGTTGCGCGTTGCACATTCCGAAAATTATGAAAAAATTCCTATGAAGGGAAAAGTTGGATTTCTTCATGTATTGTCCAATGGTGTGGACACCTTAATACATTTTTGCATAAAAGCGCCCAATAATTAAAAAATTGCACAAATATAGAAATTTAATTAATTTAATTAAAATTAATGCGCAAGGTGTTCTAGAATTAATTAGGAGTACATGGAGCTAAAATTAGTTGGGACACAAGTGTCATGGACGTAGAGGATTCAGTATAGAATATTATTATTAATTGGGTTGCACGAAACGGGTCAAGATTGTGTCTCCAATTTTGATTGGAACGCACAAGGGTACAAACTTGGAATTTATTTAAAATTAATTATAAACGTCCGCGACGAATATTGTGCGACTAAAATGTAGCACAAGAGAGAATAATTATAAATTACACCGAGGTTAGAATAGAAGGCGGGCACGTCTAGGACAAGGGTGTGAAGTTTGTAGGAAGGCAGTGGCTAGTGTAGTGCTCCTATAACCGAAGCAACGTAAGGTGCGTTAAGCGATATAATTATTGTATAATTAAATAAAATATCGTGTTCTATTTCTATTTGGGTTCAAACTAGCCCTAATTTTACTATCTAAGCAAAGTCGGCATATTTTGGGTGAGGGGGTTTACATATATATATAAATATCATAGATTTAAATGTTAGGGTTTGGGGCGGGGGCGAGCGTTCCAGTGACATACGGCTTGCTAGCGCAGCAGGGACAAGGGGATGACGACGATGAAGGCATAGTTGAAGGGAACAGAGTGTGTGTCATGTCCGAAATGTCACAGGAGGGTGAACGACGGTGGAACGGAGTGTGTGTGTGTCATGTCAGTTTTGGGTTAGGGTTAGTGTCACGTGTGTGTATGTCGTGTCTGTCACGTGTGCGTGTCGTGTCTGTGTCAGAGTTATGTCGTATCCTGTGAGGGAGAGAGAGAGAGAGAGTTAGGGTTTACCTAAATGAGGAGGAGGAGGAGGGGGATGCCGGAGTAGGCCGCTGTGGAGGACGCCGATCGCCAGAGAGGGGGGTGGGGAACGCCGTGGAAAATTTTGACTGAAGGGGGAAATCTGAATCGATCCCTAATTATTGAAATTTTAGTGATGTTTAGCGACGTCAAATAAAAACATCGCTAACAGAAATATTTTGCGACGTTGCAGACGTCACTAAACATGTCGCTAATTATTTAAAATATAAACGTCGCTAAATACGTCGCTAAACGTCGCTAAATTATAAAATTCAGCGATGTTTAGCGACCTTAGATAACTTATAGCGAGTATTCTTTTAAAAAAATGAATTATAGTCGCTAAACGTCGCTATATGTCGCCAAATAACGACTTATAGCGACGTTAATATTTGGAGTCGCTGATATATTTAATATTAGCGACGTTTTACCTTGACGTCGCTAAAAATATCGTTAATTCCACAATTTTTAATAGTGCTTGTTGGGGTGGTCAAAACAGACGATCTGTCCGCAGGAACCAGCAAGTTCACAAATGAACTTCTGGAACGCTCATAGCCACCTTCAAAAATACTCGAAAATACCATTTGGGAGGGGGACAGTCTGGGCCGCATATGATCTGGTGTTCTCAATTTTTTTATCTGTTTTCTCTCTCTTAAAATGAAAGAAAAGGTCGTCTATATATAGAGAAAAATAGCACCTATGCGGCCTGAGAAAACTTCAGGCCACATATGCGCTGACCGACCAGATCTCCAAAACCTGGGTGTTAAAGCCGCAGGAGCCACCAGCGCCGCCTCCGCCGTCGGTCACACTGTACTGCTCGAGGCAGACAACTCCACCTTCGCCTCCGTCGTCGGTCATACTGTACTAGCTCGTGCCGTATGCACCGCATATTCCGGAAGGCATAGAAAATCATACACCGCATGCGCCGCCTAAAGCAGACCATGTTTCCTCCACATACAACTCGCTCATCGAAACCTGGCCGCATAACTCCTGGCCGCATAACGCATGGACGCATAGCGTCAGGTCGCATGCGCCACGAAGCATGCGTCCGAGCTAGCAACCGTTTATACAACTCTTGCATAAGTGCAAAGTGTGCCAACAAAGAGCCCTTGAGTCTGAGCCCAAGTCCGGGTCGCTTTCGGGATTTAGCTCATAAAAAAAACTTCTCAGAGGTGGTGACAAAATAAAGATTGTCATATTGTAGTTCACACTTAATCTCTCTAAGAAAATCAACCCACATGGACCACCATCCCATGTACATATATTAATACTAAGTATAACTATATATTGAGATATACACATTTTTAATTTTTCAATGTGGGACTAAAACTTTTAAAGCTAAGTAGAAAATACCAACAAGATCTTCGTTTCTCATTGCTTCCATAGCATGACGCAGTCGAAAAAGTGCTTCCCTAAATCCTAACCACTCTTTAAATAACATAAAACGATGCAAAAACAAATGGCTTGTATTTGTACAAGCACGCATGCTACAAACTGAGTCCATCTCTATATAAACAGACTAATAACAAACATAGCTACTTGCAGCTGAATATTAACACTTTGATCAACATGAGCTTCTCCGTGACAAAGAAGGCTCCGGTTATCGTCGCCCCCGCCGAGAGGACGCCCACCGGCCGTCTTCCCCTCTCCTTTCTCGACAGATTGCCTGCAGTGAACTTCTTCGTCGAGGTGCTCTTCGTGTTCCGTCACGGCGACGAGCCTGCCAGAGTGATAAGAGAAGCACTAGCCAAGGTCCTCGTTCCTTACTATCCTGTCGCTGGCCGACTTGCCAAGGATGCCGACGGCGGCGAGCTGCAGGTGGCTTGCACCGGGGAAGGCCTGTGGTTCGTCGAGGCATCGGCCGGTTTCGGGTTGGAGGACGTTAAGTACCTCGAATGCCAGCCTCTTATGATGCCTAAGGACCAACTCTTCCCCCTACTTCCCCCGAACATCGACCAAAGCGATGTGTCGTTTATGATGCTGCAGGTACTCTACTCATATAGCTAGTACCAAAAGAAGCTGCTTAGTTTTGGCTTAATGACAGTACTGTTTTGTGTTGGAAACTCGGTATGACTCGAACAGAGTTGGTTAATGATGTGTAATATCTTTTGAGCGCTCAAACGAAAACGACGCAATCCAACAATTTGGTGTCCTAATGAAGGTTTTTCTTTCTCCCTCAGGTTACAGAATTCAAGTGCGGCGGATTCACAATCGGTTTCAGAGGCAGTCACATAATGTTTGACGCAATTGGGGCAGGGCAGTTCAAGATTGCAATGGGCGAGATGGCCAGAGGACTTGCGCAGCCGACGACCAGACCGTTATGGGGCAGGGACGCGATCCCAAGCCCTCCGAGTCTCCGGGACGAGATCCAACTGGTGCACAGCGCCGTATTGACGGCGTCCAAGTTCGAGCACTACACGACCGACGTCTCCCTAGACATCATCAAGCAGCTGCAGAACGACTTGTCCGAAGAAAAAGGCCAAAGGATTTCAGTGTTTGATGTCGTGGCCGCGAAGCTCTGGCAATGCCGGACACGCGCAATCGATCAGCCACCGGAGTCCGACGTTACGCTTAGCTTTCCTGCTAATATTCGCCAGGAGCTGCATAAGCTGCTGCCTACAGATCAAGGAGGCTACTACGGGAACTGCACCTTTCCGTTTTTAGCTAAGGCAACTAGTGGGCAGATCGCGAATGCGACTCTTTCTGAGATTGTAAGCTTAATCACGGAAGCGAAACGGAGTTTGCCGACGAAAGTGTCGAGATTCTTGGAGGGCGAGAAGGACGGCAAGGGAGACCTGTCGATGCTCACCTATGGAACGACCAACTTGACGGACATGAGGCGAGTTGGATTCTCCGATGTCGACTACGGATGGGGAGCACCTCGTCATGTTCTACCTCTGGTTGATGGCCCCGTCAATCTGTGCCTCATTGTCAGTTCACCTTTGGGCAAGAAGCACATTCGCTTGCTGACCCATTGTGTTGTCAAGGAACACTTGCAGTCCTTCCAGGATGGGTTGAAAGCTTTGGCCTAGGGCTAAGAAGTTTTAAAAGTTCTCTTTTGGAGAAGAATTCGGTACGTGAGTCACGAGGTTATTTGGGTCTATTTCATCTAATCGAACAGTACTTCATATATATTCATAGTCAGGCTACTAAGTGTATTCCTATTGTAATAATTGTGTTTCCATGTTGGGTCTATGTAACAATCTACTATCATTTATGATATTTGTCTTTCAAAATATTTGGGTAATTTTATTTTCATTATGTGATATCTAACATGGCAGCTGATATAGTAAATTTTAACCAAATAGATTAATTATCCATTTTTTAATTTTAATGTTAATTTTAATATAAAATTTAATTTTAATGTTAAATTTTGTGAAAATTTTCACCGAGAGCATAATATTTTAATAAATTTGCAATAAAAGCATGAAAGTTCCAAAATTTTCGGTGAAAGCATCAAAACGTCCTTACAAAGGGCGTTTTGAGTTTTCCCGTCAAATATTGTTAACTACATTAACGGAGAAAAAAAAAATAATTTTTTTTTTTATATATACATAAAACGTCCATTGTAAAGACGTTTTATAATTTTTATTAATATTTTAAACCTCTCTCCTCTCTCCTATTTCTCTCACACTCTCACCGACGACGAAAAAAAAAATATTAAATTAAGGTAAAACGTCCTTCACAAGGACGTTTTAATTTTTTTTAATTTTTTAATCCTCTCTCTCTTCTCTCTGTAAAAAAAAATATAATAATATTTAATGAAGAAAAACGTCAACGTTTTTCATTAAATATTTTTTTTTTAAGAATCTCTCTCTCTCCCCCTTCTTCTCTCCCGTTCCCCGCTCCGCTCCGCTCCCCTCTCCGCTCTTCTCTCTCCGCTCCCCTCTCCGCTCTTCTCTCCCTCTCCTCTCTCTCTCTCTCCGCTCTTCCCTCGTCTCGACCTTCACGAGCCCCGAGTTCTATCGGCTGCCGATTCCGACAGAGGGAGAGGAGGATCATGAAGAGGAGGAGGAGGAGGAGGTGAAGGCGGAAGTGTCGGGTGGCGGAGGAGGAGGCTACGTCACGTCGACATCTGCCGGCATAGTTAATCTCTAGGGGAGTCCTCGCGCGCCGAGGCCACATTCTCATCGGTCCGCCTCCTCCTCATGACCATCACTACTGATTCATTGCTCGAAAATGTAGGAGTCATAGCTCAAAGAGTAGAGAGTTAGGAAGAAGAAGAAGAAGAAGATGAAGAGAGTAATGTAATGTAATGCAATGCAATGCAATGGAATGGAAAGGAAAGGAAAGGTGTCATCGATTGTATGGTGGTTATTAGTGTGAAACAAAACAAACTATAAAGACATGGGGGGGGGGGGGGGGGGGGGGGGGGGGTTTCTTTGGGGGGAGGTTATTTTCTTGGTTTCTTGGGAAGTGTTTTAATTCACTTTGTTGGCAGTCGCTGTACATTTACTTCTCTACTCTACTCTTCCTTTGCAGTCTGAAAAATATTATTTTGGGGAGAGAAGAGCGGGGAGAGAGAGAGAGAGAGAGAGAGAGAGAGAGAAGAGCGGAGAGGGAGCGGAGAGAAGAGCGGGGAGCGGGAGAGAAGAGGAGAGAGAGAGAGCAGTCTAAAAAAAAAATTTATTTAATAAAAAACGTTTTTGTGAAGGACGTTTTTTCTAGGTTAAATATTATTATTATTATTTTACAGAGAGAAGAGAGAGGATTAAAAAAATAAAAAAATTGTAAAACACCCTTGTGAAGGGCGTTTTACCTTAATTTAATTATTATTTTTTCTGTCGTCGGTGAGAGTGTGAGAGAAATAGGAGAGAGGAGAGAGGTTTAAAATATTAATAAAAGTTATAAAAACGTCCTTACAATGGGTGTTTTATGTATATATAAATTTGTTTTTAATTTTTTTTCTCCGTTAATGGAGTTAACAATATTTGACAGGAAAACTCAAAACGCCCTTTGTAAGGACGTTTTGATGCTTTCACCGAAATTTTTGGAACTTTCATGCTTTTATTGCAAATTTATTAAAATATTATGCTCTCGGTGAAAATTTCCGTAAATTTTGTCATGTCAGCAGCCATGTCATATGCCATAATGAGAGATAGCATCACCCAAATTTTTTGGGAGACAAATAACATTTTTAATCTACTATTGTATTCCTATAAGGAACACTTACAAATATTCCAGAAAAGTTTTCATATTGGGTCTACGTACCAATCTACTATATTGTATTCCTCAAGGTGTGTATTGGGTCGACCTGATCGGTCCGGTCCCAATTTTAATCGTGTTTAAACGGACCAAGGCCGGGTCGGGACAGAACGGTTAGGAGTCCAGACCGGACAGGACCTGCCACGTCTCGGTTCTGCAGAAACGAAAATCATCACTAGACGTACGTGATATCGTACAAGCCTAAGTTGTATTTGTACAAGACCAAAAATGGTCGATAAAACATCTAAGATATAATGTCATTGTAGCTAAAAACTAAGCAAAAAAGTTGAATCGACACAAGATATATATATAAAAAATTCTTTATTGATAATATTGCAACAGAATTATAATAACTCGAAACAAAGAACAGCTCGATTACAATCATTCACTCACTATATATATATATATATATATATATATATATATATATATATATATATATATAAAAGTTTGTGAAACATTTGCTCTTCAACTGTCCGTTCACGGTTTAGATATTACGTAAGCATGGTAGAAGGATAAACTTGGTATTCGACGACAACGGAGATATTGATGGGGTGATTAATGAGTTGAAGAGGACGAGAACTAGGAGTGCAAAGTGGTTTAAAGAAGCAAGGATTCGTCTCTCTGCAGCGGTCTGACACATATGGAAGGATCAAAATCGACGTATTTTTGAGGGTCTTAAGACCTCTATTATAGGCATTATACATAATATAGAACATGATGCGGGAGTGTTGATGGCTGAAAAGAATACCACCGTCTAATTGGATGGATTGTAAGATGTTTCTATATATATATATATATATATATATATATATATATATATATATATATATATATATGTGTGTGTGTGTGTGTGTTTTTGTGTGTGTGTCACAAGGCTTACAACTCAAGACTATACAAGAACGATGTTCCACACATTTTGTCATTTATATACAAAGTGCTAACATCTCCAGCCGCAACATTCGAAGTTGCCAACATCTTCAGGTTTGGGACGGTTGGGTCTCCATGGTAGTATCTCTGGACTGGAACATTAGTAAATGTAGAAATTCTCGGAATGATCGATAAGTATGGAGGTGCGAGCGATGGCTCGAGGAATGTAGGGATGGAACGTGTTGGGTAAGTATTTTAATTTTATGTACCATGCATATATTTTATAGTTAACCTATTAATTCATTTTCATAGTCATGGACAATTTTATGCACAAGATTTGATTTGCTCGAACGATTGTCGGGATACTAGAATCATGGTGGCCTAGGAGAACCAAGGGTAATAAGTGCTGACGTACTACCACAAGTGATCAAAAAACTTTTTTGGTGGATAGTTATCCGCTACTAAAAGGGCGTCGTCTAACTATATATAGTCCAACATAGTTATTCGCTACTAAAAGGGCGTTGTTTAACTATATAAAGTCCAACATGACATATCCCCAGTGACATTCATGTAGTTAGGTTCATGCTAACGTTAATATGCTGCAGGCCTATTAGATTGTTTGCATGGACGAATGCACGACACATTATATTTTTTGAGGCTAACAATCGATGCATGGATAATCTTGTGACACATTTTTAAATTGTGAATTGATAATTGTTATTGGATAAGATTTACTGTGTTGATATATGTATATCTGTCTTTGAAACTGTTTATCATGTCATATGTATGCTATATATTTCTGCTTGTGAAATTTTAGCTAGTCCTAAGCCAAGTTCGGCTAATTTTCAAGAAAACATTCTTGTACGTTCTCGTTGAACCCACCTATAACCATGCTAAATTTCAGAACCAAAATTGAATTGTTATTAGATTAAATCTATAATTTAAAGTCGTTAGTTGAAACTATTTAAAATATATGTAAGTTTTTCACTCGAGGTCGTCCCAACAAACTGGACCACCCCAACACGAATCGTTTATACCAAAAGGTGTGTACGATATTTTTTGAATTGTGGGCTTTGACAAAATTTAAATTGGTCATATGTGTACGCAATAAATTTGGTCAATATCCGTCGAAAAATATAGTATCAAGAATTTTGTGGAAATCCTAATTAGTTTATGTACACTTGTCCTGTCATGACAAAACTTGTGACATTGGACTCGCAGCGTCTGACTTGTTTAATGATCCAAGTTCTTTCCGATTCTGTGACAGTTGACCGGATTGTCGTATCGCAGGTCCCACAATCTGATTCGATGGAAGTTTTTGTGTTTGTCTTATTGGAATCAAATTATGGATGTACCATTGATATTGTATCATCGTTTAGGCTTTGTTTGACCCATTTGGAGCGACCAAAATTGACCTCAGTTGACATAATTTGGTACCCTGTGGGCCCGCTTGTGGATTCCACATTGACCAAAAACTGCTAGATTTGGTCATGTGATCAAATTAGACTTACAGATAGACTTTCTGAGTATCTCATATATTTTGAATGCATTAGTGATATTTATTCATCATCAGATGACGTATATTTTTTTTTCACTTTTCATGTCACTTTGAGTTGATGAGTTCGTAGTCAAATCACCATTTTTCTTTCAGAAAAGTATACCTTGGTATATTTATTGGTATTTACTTTTATTTTTACCAAGTTATATAAATGTTTCATATTTTTTTTTCATCTGATATAAATTGTGCGTCTAGTCTTGGGTGCCAACGACAAAGTTCGTCAATTTATGTGTCTTTTATTTATTTTATGCATGTTGACATAGTTTAGTAGACTACCTTATGATTGAGAAAAATTCTCATATTTCCTTTGGCCTTAACATATACATGACACGATATGTGATATTCATAATAGAGCATGTGCCATCGTATCCGTATGATAATTGATATGTATGGAACATGTGACGGGTAAAAATGCAACTGATATAGTTAGTATCTTAGTGACTCTAACAGTTTCAAACTGGCCATATTGTGTATATGACTTGGTCAGTCTTGGGGATGAGGGGGAGGACAGTCACTAGGCATCTCGGCTACCCAAATCGGTGAACCATAGTCTCCGGAGAAACTATGGGAGTGGATGAGCTTTTGTTATACTGGCCTTTGAAGTACGATGAATGTTATGAATGATTTACAATTGTATGGTTAACAATATATGTTGGATATCTAGCCTCGCGCTATGCCATATTCCTATTAAACCTATCGTTGCTTATGCGTGCGAAAGTTGTCATCTAAATACATACGTACATCGTTATAAGCGACCTTTGTATATTTATTTGCTTATTTAAGTTTATATAGCATATTGTTTGTATCTTACTACATCCTTCTATGGACCCAATTTTCTTCTAGGTATTTGTTGAGCTCTTTTTGTAAGATATTTGGATAGCTGGTGTTGTTTTTTCATTATTCAGGTATATTTAGTTTATACGCTAATCCGTTATTCTGCTGATATACCCTAGTTTTGCAAGCTCCATTATTTTTTGAGCTTGATCTGACCAAGTGTATTATTCGACGGCTGACTTTAATGTATTATGTTCTTTCTTTATATTTATTTTTTGTGGATTGATATATAGACTTGTTATGATATTCATAATGATTTATAGATGGAATTATCATACCTTGGACAACGTATACGTATTCGAGTAGGGTTGGAGTCTACTTGGTACGTAGCTGGCCATTGCCACGTATCCTAGTCCTACGTATTTTGGGACTAGAGCTTGACAATTATTCTTTGGATATTATGCTAATTATAAACACCAAAAGTGGTTCCAAATTTATAATCTCATCCAATTGTGATTAATTCATTTTCCATAGCCTAGTGCCTAATGAGGTTGCGTGGGTTGAGCTTCTTGTATCCCCTGAGGTTGCTACGCGGGTTGAGAGTGCGAGTTGAGGTTGTTAATCTTGCGGTTGTTGTGTTGGTTGTTCGCTTTCTATGGTAGCAAAAAAGTAGCATCTTTATCGAATATCACTAAGCTGCTTGTAAGTATTAAGAAAATTTGTTGTGATAAATTTGGATAAATTATGTCATATTTATAAGAACTTTCGGCTGCCAAAAGACCACCAATATCCTTAGAATATAGCTATTATTGGGGTATTTCGGTCAATTGGTTAAAAGCGATCAAAATATTCCTTATTAACATTAAAAAAATGGATAGAATTTGAAAATGTTGTGATAAAAATACCCTTTTTTATATTAAAATGGTTGTTGAAAGTTTTTTTTTTATATATACCAAAATACACCTCCTAACGTTATACTAACGATAATGAACGGAGGCATTTTGGTAAGATATCTCACAAATTATTAAAGAGGTGGACCCGGGAAAGGGGGGTTTGTTTCTGGTTGGTCTGGACCGAGTCGAACGGATTTGAAGTCTGACTCTGTTTGGTCCGAGCTTTGGATCGAATCGTACGTTCTGGTTGCGAACATTAATCATTTTTGAACCTGAATTCTATGTGGGTCGACCCAGGTCGATCAGTTGATCATGCCGGTCCAACTTAGATTTGACCGTGCCAGGCTTATGATTCTGGACCGTCCGACCTATTACACATGCACCTTGACTGATGTATACTTCCCTCTGCCTTTATGTGGGTAAATATCCCTCGCCATACATTTGCACAATTAATATTATTTGTGTATCTTTAGTCTTATGTGTATATACCATATAGGGATACATTATCGAATGCAAAAGTTCGCTTTAGCTTAATAGGTATACATGCGGAAATTTTTGTCCTTATGCAAAGCTTCACAGAAGCTTAATGGGCACTTACATTTTTCCGCAACGAAAATTTTGCTCTACATCAACAAAAAAAATTATTTAGTTCCAAGAAATATTAACGTGCTTTCCCTTTGTATAAAGCGAGAAAATCCGCTTGAATCATGTTGAGATTAATTAGATTATTTACTAATTAAATTTATAATTTGATTTTTTTCTGTGGATACATATTTTTATTTTTACTTCTATACAGATATAAATCTATTTTTCATATATATATATATATATATATATATATATATATATATATATATATATATCTTCTCTATATAATGCCAAAACTAGGCTTCACCGTGAAAAATTTTCGTTCCAAATATACCCTTCATCATTTCAATATGTATTAACTACGTATTAAATGTATGTATGCATGCATGAGGCAACTTGGGAATTGATAGTTAATAAAACAAATATATGCATGTATGCAAAGTAGGTAGTTTGGAGAATAAAACAAAAATTAATAAATAATGCATGCAAAGTAGGCACATGAACCCAAGAGATAAGAGAAACATTTCCTATTCCCGTCATTTAATTTCTTCCAACTTTCATGCTCCTGCCTTTAAATTAAAAAATTATCGTTTGCTCTTTTAATAAACTATTTTTTTTTCCAAGTAATATAAAATACGTGCAACGCACGTGCGTATATACTAGTATATATAGTATTGCTCTTTTACAATATCCATTAATAATTTCATCCATTAATAAAAATTAATATTTTTGATTTATTTCATGGTATTAGAGCCTAATTTTTTTTTTCTAATCCTAGGACCGTTCAAGAAAATCTATCCGCTTCGATTTCATTATCTTCTCCAACCATTACTGACTCCAGAAAATAGTTGGACCTGATCTGAATGAGTCACCCTCCGGTCTGAAGGAGTCACCCTATTTTTTTTTCCATCGTGAGCCATCCAACTTCTTCTAGCCGTCAAAAGTGTGAAAGAGGAAGCCGTTGCCATTAGCAATGGAGCAGACCCTTCGTTTGTGAGATCATCAAGCGATTGGAAGAACAAAGGCTTTTATTTGAAAGGATTATGTTGTAATAGGTGTGCATGTGGGATTAGTTTTATTCTTTTTCTTTAGCCATTAAGTTCTTAGCTTTGAAAAAAAAAAAAAAACCAAAAACACAAAAAATGTCTTTATCGGAGCAATTCCGAGATTTTCTTCCGACTTCCACTGATTTTTCGTTAACCTCTTCTCATGATTGGACTGAGTGGGCTGCCTTAGTCCGAATCACTCTACGTGATGTCGTCTTCTTGGTCATATTTATGGTTCGATCTCGAAGCCTCCTGAACCCGCCGCTGATGATAAAGCAGAGACTCGAAATACTATTTGTGTCGCTCAGGAAACTTGGGACCACTACGATGAGCGGATCGTTGCTTTTATCATCTCTTCTGTTGATCGGTCACTTCGTCCGGATCTTAAGGATACCTAGTCAGCTGCTTTATTATGGAACCATTTGACTACTCAGTTTGTTCAGTCGAATGGTGCTTGGGAGTATCAGTTGAAAATTAACGAGTATTCTCGTTGTTAAAAAAGAAAAAGAAAAGGAAAGTTAAACTGCTTGCAAGCAAACAACATTGATGGGTCCGTAACTATTAAAACGGTGCAAAAATTGGTGAAATGTACATAAAAGAAAATTTTCAAGAAAGAGAAGAGATAAGGTCACCTAATGAACTTGCATAAGTAATTATACCATATATATAGAGCAATGATAGAAAAATTGGAAGGAACTCGAATGGCTCGAGATGGAAGCGAACCTATCATCATTCCCAAGCTTGGCTGCAGATATAGGCTTCGAATTAAGCTCATATTTCCCAAGGAAACATATTGTTGATGATAATGAAGGGGTGCGAAGAGATTGAGTTCCAACCTGATTGCCTATAACTGCCACAAGGATTCTAGTATCAGAAGCTTCGATCACGAGGGCTGTGCTCCAAGCTAATAAGCTAATGTTCGATGATTCTGACTACAACACAGGGCCGGCGAGGAGGGTTGGGTTGTCCTAAATAGAACTAATTTTGGTTTTCCCTTGATCCTTATTGATGTAAATATATATTTAAGTTGAGTTTGGACTGGATCGATCATAAGAAAAACAAATGGTCTAAGGGGTTGTCCAAGCATAAAGTCTTGTCAGACTTATTTCTGGATCCTGGACTGGTCCTGCTACGACAGTACGGCCGTGCATTGCATCTAATGATCAAGTTATGCAACACTAGCTTGTATAAGAATTCCTACTGGATCAAAGTTTTCCCAAAATTTCTCACGGAAGTATTGTCCTTCAAAAGTCACATTCTTCAGTTAGCAGGCATTAGCATAGTCTGAATTATGACTAAGCTAAGATGTGCAAAATGCTGCTCCACCGTTGCCTTGTAAAAGCATGTTGATATGTTGTGCCTGTCCACTTTTTATATACGAGCTTTCAACTTTCAGTGTACAACAAGTCCTAGTTTGGTTTATCTATCAAAAAAGGAGTTAGGTTGTCTGTATAAATACTTTTGAAAGTTTGTAGTGTATTCAATATCAAATGTCTCTATACAACTAACGATCTAATTAAGTTTCGAATTTGAAACTTAATATCATAAATTATTGTTTATTTTCATAAAATAGCGGGAACTGGTAGCTTATTCGGCAAGTTAATATCGTGAATTTATCGAATATTTAACTGGTATAACTTGCAAATAAGTGACAGCTATAAATGAAGACTCATGGTATTTAACTTACAAACTTAAACAGTTCATGCCGGCAGCAAGTTACAAAAGTGTTTAAATTCATAATATTTAGCTACAAATTTAGCCTTTTTCAAGAGTAATATCTTTAAAGTGTGTACCTTGTTGGGAACGCGGAGTGATCCGAATCAGAGTTGGTCCATGAGTTGCGCTATTGAATTGTGTCCATATGCCTTAAAAATGAATCCTCATGTAAGGTCTGAATCAATTCCAATTATCTACACCTCATGATTCCACCTTCTATCCGATGTGGGACTAAATTACCAACTCCATTGTCACCCCTCTTTTTAGCACTCAATCGAAAACGAGATACAATCCAACAATCTCCACCTTAGCTCGTTTCTGCTAGCCGAACAACCTTAGCACACACACGGCTACCTTTGCTCGTTTTCACTAGCCGAGCACCCTTAGCGCACCACGGCTACCTTTGTTTGTTCCCACTAACCGAACAACCTTAGCACACTCCGGCTACCTTTGTTCTTTTTCGCTAACCGAGCACCCAGAAGATCCAACATATTGTCATCTCGATCCGTTCGACCACAGAACCAATCTTGACAAGTTCATCCACACCACCATTGTGTACCAACCATAACGTTTGACTCCACATTGGACTCGCCAGATCCACCTTTAAAGCCAATTCGTGTAGTTGATGCTCCTACTCCATCTTGAGAAGAGTCCGTATAATCTATGAACGTTCAGCACTATATATTTCGAACCAATTAGAGCCGCTCAAACCAGCCTCGTAATTTTGGACTCTTATACCATTTGTTGGGAACGCGCTGTGACTCGAACCGGAGTTGGTCCATGAGTTGCGATATTGGATTGTGCTCATGCCTTAAAAGAGATTTTCATGTAAGACCTGAATCAATCCCAATTATCTACACCTCATGATCCCACCTCCTGCTTGATGTAGAACTAAATTATCAACTCCATTCGCACCCCTCTTTTGAGCACTCAATCGAAAATAAGATACAAAAAAACGAGATACAATCCAACACACCTCACACCCTCATTGGAATATTGCGTTATTTCATAGTACGTCTGTCAAATGTCAACATTCTTATTACCCAGATTTATATGCATTGAACGTAACTTTGGTACTAATTTGAATAATGAGAAGTAGCAAGTCCTGTTACGTCTCTAGTTCCATATACAATTTTTACCCTTATTTTGCAAGTGCAGTGCATGCTTCTTTCTATGGTGTCATTGTCCGTCATCATCCTGTCAACATGAAGATTTGACATCAAATTGAATCGTTAATTTATGTTTTAACTATGTGAGTCTAACTGCAATTAGGTCTTGGTTCAAATTAGTCGAGATATTATTATTTGGTTGGTTTTGAAATGGCACATTTATTTGCCTTTGTTATCCAAGGGCTACAATCTGGGTTTTACATGAGCAGGGTCATCGTTCAGAACAAAGTTATCTACATAATTTATAGGTAATGGTTTAATTCAAATTTGTTCATATCAAAATGCATCATTATTGTTACTGCGTGGTTTAATTCACATTTGTTCATATCACTATGCTCCAATTCAAATTTTGTAGCCAGGAATATATAAATTATAATGCAGTTGAAAAATGAACAGTATACATTGAGGACTCCTGTGTACTCCAATTACTTATTTATTTGGAAGATAATGTTCAATTATTATAGAAGAACTTGTGGGCTAGCTCAGTCAGCTATGGATGATCGTTCGTGGATTCGGACCAAAAGCTATTCGTAAATTCGAGCAAATATAATCGGTTTCGGTTGCTTTGGCTCTCCTTCGGATATCATCCACTTTTATCGAAAATATATAGTATTTTTTCTTTCATCGGTCTTCCGTCTGCTTACTCAAGATACCTATTGTATTTTTTCTATATAAAAAAAATATATATTAGAGGCAAGAAGTGAGATTGGGTCTCACATATCTTTGAGATTTTTCAAGTGTAATCTTTCTTGCTTTGCTTAGACTTTTATTATCTATTCTGTACAGTTGGGGTTGTGTAAATTTTTAGCTTTTTATAAACATTATTTAGTAACGATATCGCAATTCCGTTTTTTTCTTTTTATATGTGAATTTCTAATTTATCATGATATGTTTTGCTTGGTGTGATATTTATTTTTCTGTATTAGTCCACCATAAAACTGTTTGGTGGTGCTCACGACAAGCAAGATGCCAAGATCCACAGAAATTTCTCAACACTTTTGAGTAGGAGTTAGGCAATCTTATTTAATTTTATTTAGTCTATCACGTAGTCGTCTAAACAGTTGAAAAAAAAGGTTAGAGAGAGAGAGAGAGAGAGTGAGAGAGAGTGAGTGTGTGTGTTAGAATAGAGAACGGTTTTGAAGCCTCGTGTTGCATACATTGGATCCATAGAAACGTTCTCGGTCAGCGGTAACCAAAGTCATCAAGAGCTATTGAAATGTGAGTTGCTGATAGATTTAGGTCTATTTGGTTCACTGCGATATAATCGTAATCGTAATGGAATCGAATGAATTTTTTTTTTTTTTTTCATTCGATTCAATTACGACTACAATTACATTGCAGTTAACCAAACAGATCCTTCTTTTACAAGTGGTTATTCGGCAATTAGTACAATAATGTGGTCAATTTTTTGAAAACCAACCACTAAATTTTAACTTGATATTCTCAACTATTCAAGTTTTTCAACTTGATACCATAAATATTAAAATTAGATTACTTAATGCCATTAACTAATTAAATATTTTCAAGTTGATACCCTCCATCAAAAATCGGTCAAAAAGCATTAGAAAGATAGAAAAGTGAAAAAAAATTCCAATGTTCTTGGTTTGCGAAACAGTGATTACGGATGAAATTGTCATTCGAAAACAAGTCCATAAACACTAAAATGTGTTGATCGGATCCGGTAGCAATCTAACTAAAATTGGTCAAAGTCTAAAAGAATTAAAAGGACAAAAAACTTAAGGAGTTAACTTTTCTGTTAAAAAAAAATCGATTAAATAAACCTCCCCACCGATGGCGGGTCCACAATTTTTTTTTAACTCTTTTTTTACTTTTATATATATATATATATATATATATATATATATATATATATGTTAGTGTATTTCTAGTCCATCCAAATCTGTTGTAGTCCACTCCAGTCTCAGTTTCTGAATCCGCTCTTACCCCTATGGTCGTTGCCGCTTAGGGGGGGGGGGGGGGAGGGGGACAATGAGAGTATTTTTGTCATTTTAAATATTTCGTTAATATTAACAGGAAATCAAGTAGTATAATTATAGTTGAGGTATAATTAAGTTGTCTAATTTTAAAGTTTGGAGTATTTACCAAGTTTGAAATTTAGCCAAAACAGACGACCATATATTTCTAGCTATATATAAGTTGTATCTATGTAAAGACCTCTAAGAAAATCTCGAAAGAAACAAGCGAAGAAGAAAAATAATGGAGGACGGGTGTCGGTGGATGCACATGGAGACGGACTGTTTGATCAGCATACTCCAGAGGCTGAGTTTGGAGGACTTGACGCTCGGCATCCCCTTCGTGTGCAAGTCCTGGTACAGTTCCTCTCGCGACCCCTACTGCTGGCAACACCTCGACTTCCAGCAACTGGACTTCAGGTCCTGGAGCAAATTCACCAAGAGGGTCAGGACGCAGTACCCCCTGTCGCGCCTCTCCTTCTCCGCCTTCATGAAGTTTGCGGTCGACCGCAGCCGCGGGTCGGTAGTCCAGCTCCGCTTCCCTCCCTTCTTCCATGTCTCAATCGATGACTTGCTCTACGTATCCAACGAGTTAGTAATTTGTTCCCTCTCTATAATTTACAACGTAGATAGTTCTTTACAGTTTTATTTAGTTTTAGAATCTCGTATAATATTCAAAATTTACGTGTAGGTCTCTGTACTGTATATTTTGAATATTATATAAGAGATTAAAACTAAATGTATATTTATCATGTTTTATTGGTTGGTTAGCAGATGTCCGCGACTGAAAGTCCTCGTCTTGAGCTGCTTGAAGGTGGAAGAAGAAGCGCACATCCCGAAGCTCGTAGCGGGATGGAAGGAACTCGAACGGCTCGAGGTCGAATCGAACCCTTCGTCCTTCCCGGACTTGGCTGCGGAGATCGGGCTCAACTGTAAGAAGTTCAGGGGGCTGAAAATGGCAGGTGTCAGGAAGCAAGACGCGTTGGCAATAGTGAGCCACCTTCCGAAGCTCAAGTTTCTGGACCTGAGCATGTCCTATGTGAGCAAGGAGACACTGTTGATGATGATGAGCGGGTGCGGAGAGATTGAGATCCTCTCCGTCAATCACTGCATCGGTTTCGAGGCCGACGACGAGGTCCTGGCTAAGGCTTCTCGCATCAAAAGCTTCGAGCACAGGGGCTCGAAGCTAATGTTAATGGATGCTTCCGACTACGACGACGGTGATCAAGTAATTATGCAACACTACTCGTAGGAATTTACTACGGAACCATTCTTGAAGCAAAGCAAGCATTGTTAGGAGTTGTCAATTATGACCAAGTTGACGTGTGGAAAATGCCATTAGTCTCCACTTCTTCATTTGCTTCCAACTTTCGGTGTAAAAGTCGTAGTTTGGTTCATCAGTTTCTCTACCAAGGGAGTTAGGTTGTCTTTTGAATAGTTTCCAGTGTGTATCAAATGGTTTTATCTACGAAATAGTTGCTTATTATGCTAGCTAGTCAAATGTCAACTCTCTTGTTACACATATTTCTCTACGCATTAAGTTTGTCTTCCGTACTAATTAATAGACTAATGAGAAGTGGCAAATCTAATTAAAATATCTAGTTTAATTTAATATACAATTCTTTATCGTTGTTTTTTCTTTTACTTTCCCATGTGGTGTCAGGGTTGGGCTTGAAATTTGACCTCGAATTTAATCATTTATGTTTTAAGATGTGACTCCATTTCCATAAGATCTTGGCTCACATGGTTACGTATTTGATCCCGGTCCTATAGTAATGTAATTGGTGCGAGTTCCCAATCTATATAGCTCGGTGTGTGCTCACGATCAAGAGGAATAGTTTGTGCAATAGTCCCAATTAAGTGTAGTAATTGTTCTTCACGTCCAGTGATACTATATAAGTTGAGTCAAGTTTGATCGAGAATCATGAAACCGCTTGAAGCTACATGCACGTTGAGTACTATGACAATCGGGAACATATCATTTATGACATGTAACCCTATTATTGCTCAATGTTCCAATCAAATAAAATACGATACTCATACGCTTAATATGCATGCAACGCGTACTGTGTAACAATTTTTACACTCAAAATGTAAAAGTTTGAATGTGATCTTTGAACACAATTTTTACACTCAAAATATGACACAACCCAATGGTCGTTGAATTAATCAAAATAAATGGACAAAATAAGAATAAAAATATTATAATCTTTCATTTCCTTTGTCCTATATGGATTGTGTTACATTTTGAGTGTAAAAGTTGTGTCCAAATATCCCCTCACACACACACACACACACACACACACACACACACACACACACACACACACACACAGGTTGCGGGTTCGAGCCTCCTGGATGCCATTTAATTTTTCTTTGGAGGAATTAAGTGGTGAGTTGGTGATGGGTGCAGCGCAAGTGCGGTTCAGGTGGAGGTGCAGACCTTCGGACATGGAGTCTTTAACACAATTACCTCTTGCAAATATATATATATCCTCAAGCATTCTCCTATTCACATTCGTTGGATGGTTTTTTAAGTCATCTAATCTTAACCGTTGATTTACCAATGGTTAATATTAACCTAGTTTATATATATATATATATATATATATATATATATATATATATATATATAAACTAGGTTTATGTAATTAAAAATAATTTAGTTTGTAAGTAAATAATTGATTATTCTGATTTGTAATTACTTAATATGGGGGTTATTTACAAAAATTACCTAAGCCTACAACCTACTTATTAGTTGTTATATGCAATCTTCCTTAAAAAAATTAATCACCAAAATATCATTTAATCTATTTCATAAGTCATTAATTATTGCATTAGGGTTTTCCATTTAAAATAAAATAATTTTTTTTTCCAAATTCTCTCATTTGGTTTCTAGGATAACAGACGGTGCCTAAAAATCGAAGGGGCCTCAAGTGTCTCAATGATGAAGTAACCCTCGTGAAGAACTAAGGACAAAGAAGAAGGGGTCACCATTCTTTGAAATTTAGGTGATTTTCTCAAATATGGTAAAAAAAAAAAATGGGAATTGTTGTGAGAACAAATTTTTTCCCTATTTATATCCAAGAGATACACACCTAATCTGAGGGTTGGGTAAGTGAAGCGAAATTTCTCACCGGCTTGAAAAAAGTATGTGATCATAAACAAAGGAATGAACGTAATTGTTCAAGCAAACAAGTAGGGCGTACGCATGTATTTATTTTTCTCAAAATGTTATGGTACATTACCTTTGGTAAATAGAAAGACATCAATAGAAAGTTCAAAAGTTAAAACGAAAGGCTTTTCATTAAGGGCTATGTTAGGATTATAAATAAATGTCTACAATTCTCTTACAACCGTCATACGGTGGCCACGTGGCGTTCACGTGACGACCGTCCATTAGAGGAGGGGAGAGAGGTGGAATCCGGTGGCTGTCCGGATGATCGTCACGTGGCCGAAACGTTACATGACGGTCGTTCATTGGAAAAAAAATAGAGCCGGAAGGTGGCCAACATAGCAGGAGATGAAAGGGTTGTAAGAAAGTTGTAAGCATTTGATAGTAAATGTAGCATTATTGTTTCATTAAAAGTGGACAAGAAGGTACACAACTAGCTAGGTCGAGGAATCAGACCCAAACATTCGGCCTACACAAAATACTACATACTAAAAGGACCAACTGCTACTGCTTAGCTAAGTCCGCCCAACACGAAACAAAAGAAAAGAAAAGAAAAGTGAACTGAGAAAACGACGCACATTAAACCTTAAGAAGATGTTAAAGACGATGGAAGGGATAACCATAAGTGATCAGAGCAAGTAAGTCTCTTTCTTCTAGATAGTTAAGCATTTGCAAATGCCCAAATTCAACAAGGTCTGTGGCGAGGAGATTACAAGTGTGTTCCAACCAGTGAAGTCAGGCCTGACCATTAGTCATATACCAAAAAGTTGGGTAATCTGGAGTGGGTAAATCCATATCATGAAGAGATAGAAGGTTCATTAGGTTCTAGTATCAAAAGACATTTACTTGTTTACCGAACTCAAGTGGTCTTTATGGTTACCGAGAAGAAGTATAAGATCCCGACTAGATGGTAAAAGATCAGTGGAGCGAGCCACCGGAACGTATTACTTCTTTCATTTATTAATGATGAAAGTTGGGAGGAGGGAGGGGACAGTGGGCCCACAAGACGTGCAATACAACATGTGCAAAATTTTCAGTATAAAATGTCGGACCACATAAAAAATATTATTATTTACTTGTTCGAAGGGAAGCATGTAGTATAGCTCGTTTATAAAATACAAAATACAAAATACGGAATACTAAGACATGCCTATATCGAAGCATTACAACCATAGGAAAATAGTGAAAATCATGAAACATGTTTTCCGCAAAGAGAGTGTGTTTGATCAGGACATGGCTCAATCGAGTATGAAGAAACAAATTGAATGTCTCGGCTAAAATGAGTATATTTATAAACAAATCCCTAAAATTGATGGAATTAACAATGACAGGGCTGGGGACAAATGTTCCCGCTCATTTTTAATTTAATGATCGAGGAAATATCAATTGGATTTTGGGCCTCGGCCTTAAAAGCAGTCTTCTGCGAGCCTAATAGGCCTACTTAGCCCAATCATAGAGGTATGTGATAGGTCATTATGCCCGTTCATGCCCACGATTGGTCATGAACCCACTCCTAGGTATATCAGTAACACAATGAGAAATTTTACTTATAGTGACGGAAGTCAGTAACGGAATGAATATTCAGTCACTAGTAAAAAACTAATTGTGTCGGCTTAAGAAAAAATTTAGTAATACTATTTCTGACGGAATTAATAGTTAATTAGTTAATAGTGACGGAATATGCGGTCACCAAAATATTTTTAATCATTATATCAAAAAGCAGGCATGGAAATATTTTAGTTGTTTTGTAAAAAAATATGAGTGACTCCTAGATCAGTCACTAATAAAAAATATATTTGCATACATAATAAATTTAATACAAAAAATATATTTTAATAACTTAATATATTCGGTAACCAAAATTTTAGTTTTCCTCCTCTAATTTCACATCCCCCGCCTCTATTTTACATCCCCAATTATCTCTCTCCTAACTCCCCCTCCCTCTTCAACAATACTCATTCCGAGCCAGGAGAGGGCTCCGCCATCACCACCCTCCTTTGCTCGGATCCCTTCCTTCGTCCTCCTCCCTATCCTACCTATTCGATTGTCACGTCCCAGTCCCAAAATACAAGGGACTAGGCCACGTGGCAATTGCCAGCTACGTACCAGGGGACTCCAGTCCGATTCTGAATACGTATAAGTTGTAATGAGGGTTATTATCTAGATAACATGGTCTATATGTCTATGTCTCAAACCACAAGGATATGTAATAAAGAAAGGACAACATGTATCATGGTATGCACCCCACACTACACTCGTCCGAATAGACTCGAAGAAAATAATATGAGTCTACAAATACTGGACTATACTAGCAAAAAATAAGCAAAGATCATAATAGCTGAATAATGAAGAAGTGAATACAAATATCGAGTAACAATACCTGTATAAAACTCATGAGCAGCTCCAGCCTTCCGTCAGCAATCGACCCTACAATCTGGCAGGGAACCAGGTCCCCAAAGGGACGTAATAAGGTACAAAAATAATATGCCAAAGTAAAACAGAAAGAAAACATGTGATACGCCAGTGTAATCTAGTATAACCACCTAAGTGAGACGCAACTTTTGAAGACAATGTTCGACGCGTTGGCTTTCCAAATATAAAACCGTAGCTCCGAGGCACAGGGACACACGGGGCATACCGTAGCTCCGAGCACAGAGTCACACGGGTGATACTACGACTCCAGATACAGGATCTCTACATAAATGGGAATATAAATATATAGCGCGTGCAAAGTAGCTCAAACGTCTAGTAACTGTCTTTCCCTCCCAATGCGGTCAACGAGTGCTCGCTTGACCTGAACCTGTATCTAACAGTCTCGTCATACTGAAGTAACTATCAACAATCACGACCCTAAAGTCATCACAGATTTTGGTCATGCTGACACTTTCAGGATACAGTAAGTCTGGCACGATGACGGTGTCTGAATGTGTCCTAGGGTTTCGATATAACTAAGTAGGTACATTAAGGTGTCGCGAACATCTATCAATCGATACTAGACGTTACCAACGAACGTCTGCACCCGGTTATGACCCAAACGCTAAGTAACAATTTCTATCCAAGGCACACACAATGCATAGATAAAATAAACAGTAAATTTGTAACTGAGATACAGGATGGCAAGGTACACTTGCCTGGAAGCCAGGCGAAGATTCGAACCCGAACTCGCCAAGGAAGTAGCAGCTCAAGATGAAAACTGGAGCAGATGTCTTCGAATGTTGTCACAAATATCACCAACAGTTACAAAATGAGTGAGATGCTCAGAAAAGCTTATGCATACATCCAATTTGGACAAAGGGGCAAAAATGCAATTTCTGGTCAACACGGGATCCACAAGTGGCCTGTCTTGCACCAAAAAATGTACCAGAGACAAAGTTCTTCAAATTCGTCAAACTTAGTATCTACGAGTACAGAACGACGATATTAATCCAACAAAATATCCAGAACTAGATTCTGATGAATCGATCACGAAATCGCTCGTCATGTGGAACTATGGGGCCCACGAAATGATATTTTGTCAACGTTCTCAGAATTGAACCAAACTTGGGTCACATGACCAGCGTAATGCTGTGAATCCGATAGCGCAAATTTTGTTACGAAACGACAGGCACACACAAAATTAGGACGAGTATCAGAATACGTCGATACGGTGCTTTTCGTCGGATACATATTGATTTCACGCACATCCAAATCAAGTTCTACGAAAGTCCACACGTCCACGTTGACGATACGCGTCATTGGGTAGAATCGGTACGCGACGAGGTTGTCCGGTTTGACGGGACCAACTCCGTATCGGTAAGTATCATTATTTTATAAAACAATTTTTTTCAAGAATTGGAACTATAATTACTAACAATAGAATGCAAGATAAAATATTCTAATTGAACACACTGCAAAAGGGTTAAATAAGGTTCATACCCGAAGAATCGGTTCAAGGATCGGTTGCGCAAGGAGGGAGATATCACTTCGTGAATCTGGGAGGTTGAACTCGGATTTCTGAGCACGAGTTCTAGTCGCGGTTTCTCGCGGCCGCGGGGAGGGGCCAGGACGACGACAGCTTGTGGTGGCAGGTCGGTGGCATCAGTGGCGGAGGAGGTGATAGTGGTGGTTGTGGTGGCTCGTGGGGCACTCTGGCGAAGGTGGCAACAGCAGTGGAGGGTGCAGCGGGTGAGGATGAAGGTGTAGGAGGTGGTGGTGATGCTGATGGTGGCCGTTCATGGTGGTGGCAAAGGTGTAGGAGGTGGTGGTGATGCTGGCCGGTGAAAGAGAAGGTTTAGGAGGTGGTGGTAGCGCTGGCAGTGGCCGGAGCTGGTCATGGAGGTATTGATGATGAGGTACGGCGGAGGTGGTGAAGCTGCTGGCGGTGAGAAAATGGCAGTGGGCGGAGGTGGCAGCGGCGCCGGTGAAGTACAGCGGGTGGAGGTCAAGATGGTGCTGGCAGGTGGTGGTGAAGGTGGTGGCTCGTGGGGATGGCAGCGACAGTCTGCGGTGAGAGTTGGCCGGAGGTCGACTATGGGAAGAAAAAGGAGAAGAAGAAGTGAAGAAGAAGAAGAAGAAGAAGAAGAAGAAGAAGAATAAGAATGAGAGGCAAGGAAGGGATTCGGCTGGAAATGAGAGGGAGGGGAGGAAAGAGATGGTGGTGAGAAAACCTAGATTGTCTTGGGATTAGGGCCGGCCACATTGGGATGTGTGTGTGTGTTAAAATAGAGGGAGTGTGTGGTTGTGATGAACTAGGGAATTAAATCAAGGGTCATGATTAATCATGAGGGAGTTGTACATAGCATGGGGGAGAGTGACCAAACATGTAAGGTTGGGGGGTGTTTCTTCATTTGTATACCCCCAATAGGATGGTGACACCTAGCACCATTTTTGCCATTAAGCCCCTTAACTTTTGGGTGTTTGCACATGAAGAAAAATGGTGAGAATTTGGTGTAGAAATTGGTGTTTGGTGTTTTATAGGGTGAGGGGGTGTTGTGTGTTTTGTATGGGCCTCATGAATGGGTGTTGGGTTAAGTTGGGGGTTCGGTTGGGATTAGTTTAAGTTGGTGTCCCCAATTTAATTAAATAAAATGTCATGTGCTCTCAAATTAAATGGGGGCACATGGGGTCTCAATTAGGAGTGACACAAGGATCATGAACGGTGTAGGCTTGGTGTCAGTCTTGGACCCTTTAATTTGTTAGGCAAAACGGGTTGAGTTTGTGTCCCCAAATCGATGGCAACGACATAGGTACGTAACATAGGATTAAAGAATTGATTTCGTGACTGGAAAGTTGTGCAATTAAATTAGAGCATAAGGGAGGGTGTGTGTGTGTGAGTGAAAGAAATGTCCAGCGCCTAGGTTGGCTTATCAGGTCAAGAGTGCAACAAATTGTTGGAAATTAAAGGCTATTGTTGGGCTCCAATTATTTCAGCAACGGTAAGGTGTACTAAGGGTTTAAATTAAAGAACCGGTCAATGCAACATAATTTCTAAACCTCAAACACCCTGATGCTAAACCAAAATTTCTAACCATATCCAGTCTACCTTAAAAATAAAATTTGAGGGGGTTTACATCGATGCTTCCATTCTACTTCCATTATTCTTCTTCTTCTTCTTCTTCTTCTTCTTCTTCTTCTTCTTCTTCAATATTCCACTCCTTCTCGAAAGCCTAATCGTAGAATTAGCAAGAGCTCTCCATGGTGGGAAGAGGAAAGGCAATTGGGGTAGCGGCAGCGAGGAAGTCATCATCGAGGAGCACCAAGGTCGGGTCGGGTCCTGAAGGCCGACACGTATGTCGAGAGGGTCGACGTCGAAGCTCCGGTCTACCACGTCGCCATCCTCAAGTACCTATCTAGCCGTCGAGGTGAATCTTACATATCCATCCTCATCTTGTAAATCCAATTTAGGAATAATAAATTAGGGTTGTTCAAGAAAAGATTTTAATTTGGAGAAAAAATACTATTAATTATTGGTTCAATTAGTTGTTTCGAGACTCATTGTTTGGGTTTGACAGAAGTCAGAAGAGGACTGATCTGCTGCCTCCAATTTGATCATATGTAATACACCAGTCTTAATTGAACCTTTACTTTCAACACTTTCTTGTTTATATTTGAGGAAGCCAAAATTCAAGGAATGATACGGCAATTGGTTGTGATGGATGATGATACGGCAATACCAATCTACAGGTTCAAATTTATTTAAGAAGTATCAATTTTTTTGAAATTCAATAACCCTTCTGAGAAAATTTATAAAATTTAGCTACTTCTAGCATATGATCCTTGTTCTCTCTCGGCCAGATCCTAAGAAGACCGTAACCACGCTGCTCAAGGCCTTTGGTGAGTGTCGTGCATTACGGGAGCTTGCTAATCTGGTAGGTTTGTAATAATCAATATTTATGCTATGTTTTGAAAGAGGAAGCTATTTTGGTGTTTCCTTAATCCCTGTTTTATTTTGCTACTAACTCTGATACTGGGGAATAGAGACAACATTGAGAAATGCATTCAAGCAGCACTATAGTCCTAACAACAATACTCAAGCTCTTCGATAGTGTTGGTATTTTTTCACTTTGCTTTAGGATTTTTAGTCCCACATTGGAAAACCACCTATGTGTATATCTCAATATATAGCTTTTCTTAGTATTGGTATATGCACTTGGGGTGGTGGCCCATGTGGGTTGACTTTCCTAGAGGGATTAAGTGTGAACCCCATTATGACAATCTTTATTTTATCACCTCCTTTGGGAATTTTTTCTTAGGAGCTAAGCCCCAAAGGGACTTAACAACTCGGACTCAAGCTCAAGGGCGCAAAGTGGCACTTTGTTGGCGCATGGCGCTCGTGCGCCCCTTTTATGTGCGAGTTACATGCACGGTTGCTTGCTCGGGTGCATGCATCGTGGATCCATGCAGACAGGTGCCACGGGGTCAGGAGCGCATGCGGCCAAGAGCACATGTGGCCCGGTACGCATGAGACCGGGAGCCCATGCAACCAGGGGCCTTGCGGCCAGGTGCTATGCGACCAGCAAGTTAGCTTGAGCAAGTCAAGTATGGAGGGGACAGGGACTGATGTTGGCAGCTCAGTACGGCGTTGTCTGCTCTATGCAGTACATCGCCAGGTGGCGCAGGCGGCTCGTGGCTCTCTGTGCCACACGGTTGCAGCTTCAGCGTTGTCTGCTCTATGCAGTACAGCGGCATAGACGGCTCATGCGGCCAATTTTTTCCTCAAGCTGCATGGAAGATGAAATCCTCTTTAAATAAAGGCTCCTCTCTTTTATTTATAGCGTTGAAAAAAAATTGAGAGAAAGAAAAATCGAAAGCACCAGCAGGACCTGTGGTAGCAGTTAGCATCCTTCCAAAGGAATCTTTCGAGTGATCCGAAGATGATCAAGAGCGTTCTAGAAGTTCTCGTGTGAACTTGCTGGATCCTGGGGGCAGATCGTTGTATAGCGCGAATCTTGCCTTGAGCTCTGGAGGTTTTGATCACCCAAGCAGAAGTTTATTTCTTTGTATTTTTGTTCTTGTTTCCGTTCTTCTCGGTGTAGAGCCTGCGAATGTAAAAAAAAACGGTTTTCTAATTCTTATTGTATTTATATTTTTTTTGGATTGTCAGTTTATAACATGTTTCTTGTTTAGTGCTTTTGTGGGGTTGTGTGTCACTGTAGAAGAAATCTTGTGTAAATCTCAATGCACCAACTTCTCTTATGGAGTTTGTAGAGACGAACTCTTGTGTGAGTCTCTACTTTGTGGATACATCTTCTTTTTTGATCTGACTTCGGGACTAACAATCTCAAGGCAAGATTTGAGTTAGAATGGACAACCGCTCAAACCTTTTCGATACTAGCTTTCACAAGCTTGAAAAGTTTGATGGCGAATACTATAACTGTCACGCCCCAGTCCCAAAATACCGAGGGACCGGACGCGTGGCAATGGCCAGCAGCACACACCGATGGACAAACCAAATTTAATGGATCCATCAGGGCATACTTAAGCTGTAAAACAAAGTCTACGACAATCATGGCACAACTAATCTCATCCACACAAGATATAAAATATGATCCACAGAATAATAAGGAATGTAAATCATCAGCTAGTCTCAACAACTTGCTTCGGGGAACAACCCGATAAATATCTAATACAATGGTTCAACAGACCAGAAAGTAAATGACTGAAATAAATAATAAATACTGAGCATGAAACATGGATGCTCAGGAGAAGTCTTCGGCTAACACCTCGTCCTCGGATGGCGGTACAGCTCCTGGATCAGCTCCTGCTCCGGTCCCGTATACCTCGGGATAGATCTCGTCCTCAAATCCTGGGGACATAATCCGGATCCAGGTCCTCAGGGGACATATCAAGGTACAAGAAAGCTCATGCAAAATAAATGCAGTACAAAAAATAAATAGAATAAATAGGGCAAGTAAGTAACCATCTAAGTAAAAATGCAAGTGAGAGCAGCACGAGTACTCAGGCTGGGCCACTACAAGCTCTGTATCGGGGAGCCGGTAGTGGTAATAACCGGTAGTGGGTCTAGCTCTGCTCCGAGAGTCTACGACCTCTCAATAATAGTGGATGTATATATATATGGAACAGCCTGTAGCCTGTGTGTCTCTCCCCACCCAATGTAACCACGCATATCATGACCACAATGTCTCATGTCCATGTCAAGCGGGATTATAGCTAATGCAACCAGTCATACTATATCTAAGAATATAATGTCCATGTCCTGTATCCTATACAGAATCACCACGAATATCTCGAGAAAATCATGTCTCATGAATAGTGTCAAGTGTCCTGGGTCATAGGATACTTGGTAAGACAAGTACGAGAATATAAAGTGTCACGAATGTCCATCTTTAGATGACAGTACCCAACACCGCGTACAGTATTGGCACCCGACTAATAATCGGACGCTAAGTACGTCACACGGTCCTAGGTTGAGCATGCACAGCAATATAAATAAAGCAAAAAAATATATAACAATACTGCAGAGTTTGGCAAGATACACTTGCCAAATGTCCGAATACCAACAGTTGTCCCTGTATCAGCGGATCCTGTGGATACTACTCCAAAAGCAGTAATAAATATCACCAACCGTCTCAGAAGATGTCAAATAGCTAGAAACGCCTGTTCTTACGTCCAATTTGGACACAGGGACAAAAAGGGCATTTCCGGGCCAAAGCGGGTTCCACATGTGGGCCACTTTGTACCGGAAAGCGTGTCAAGGTCAAAGGTCTCCAAATTCGTCAAACTCAGTGTCTACAAGTCAGGAACGATGATTCGAACCCAACAGAACTTCCAGAATTGGATTCCGATGAGCCGATCACAAAATCACCCGTCAAGTGGAGCCTGTGGGGCCCACGATACGCGATTTTGTCAACGTTCTCAGAATCGGACCAAACTTGGGTCACAGGACCAGCGTATCGCTACGAGTCCGATGGCGCAAGTTTTGTCTCGATCCGACGTGTGTACACAAAGTTATAACGTGTTCTAGAAAAGACGGATACGGGACGGTGTCCGCGGATACGCGTTGATTTCGGTGTGCACGCACATCTGATTCGACTTCTGCGAAATCCTACACGTCCGTATCAACGACGTGCACGTTTCGGTAAAGATCCCGTGCGACCAAGTCGTCCCGTTTGGCGGGGCGCACTCAGTTTCGGGGTGAAACATGGTATTGTTTTTTCTGTTTTTGGATCACGGTTTGCGATCACCACAGGACGTGATGCACCGAGCGAGTTGCACGGGCACCGAGAGGGTCATACAGTCTACGCGACGCAACTGACGGAATAAAAAACAGGATTACGAGGTGAGAGGAAACGTTACCTGAACAGGGCTCCGTGAAGGCTGATTTTCTCGTGTCCTGCTCGTGTCCTGCTCGAACTCTTGTGTCCGTGCGTCCTGGGTTCTAGGGTTCTGGACTGAAGAACTGGCCGGAGGGGATGCTGAACCGTCAGGGTCGGGGACGCACAGCCGGTCGGTGTCGTTCTCAATCTGATGCTCCGGTTTCCCAGTTATTCTTGACATTATTTTGTTCATTTTTACTCTGTGGTACATTATTTCTCTTATCTGTAATCCCATATCCGGCCTGCAGTTACAGAGCCACCTGAGTTCCCAAGAAGACGACTCTTTGTTTCAGGAGCATGTTGGCGGCGTCGAGCTCCTCGAAGTTCGCCATGCGAGGAGGCCCAGTCGAGAGCCCCTCCTTGACGAGTGCATCCACCCCAATCCCCATCACAGATGAGTTCTCCTCATTCGTGATGAACACCGCCACGACGGTGTTCCTGAGCTTCGGCTTCTTCTCTCCCAGCCTCCTCATCAACTCAGTCACCAATGCCACGTGTCCGAGGCAGTCAGTTGTCCCCCTCCCTCTAAGCTTATCCCCATCCCTGCTTAAGAAGAACGGATCAAAGTCCCAGTTGGAGGGGTCAGCGGTGACGACGTCCATGTGGCAGCCTACGAAAGAGAGCACGTCCGTCGCCGACCTCTCTTCGGGGTACGCGGCGATGACGTTGTCGCGTCCGTCGGCGTAGGAGATGTGGCGGACGACGAGGGGTCCCCCGCCGTCGGAGGCGGAGGTGCTGACCGGGAGGAGGCGGTCGAGGACGTGGCGGGCTACGCGGTCCTCCTTGGGGACGAGGTCCGGGGGGGTTGTTCTGGACGTGGCGGGACTCGGCGATAATCTTGGAGAGGAGGGAGACGTAGGAGTCGCGGTCCAGCGGGCCTAGGGTTTCCTTCAGGGACGTCATGGCCGGAGTGGAGGGGGAAGAGAGTCGAGGAAGGAGATGTAGGCATGTGGGTGCTGGTGAAGTCGTGGTGGTCGGGGAACGGCCGGCGGAGCTCCGGCGAAGGGGGATGTGGGAGATGATGAACAGTACATGGAGGGGAAAGTCGGCTGAATATTGTTTCTATGTTTAGAAATCAATAAAGAAAAGGAAGAGGAAATATTGTATTTATATACATGTGGGGGAGGGTTGGTTTGACCTAGGATTTTGACTTTGGTCAACATTTCCTTGGGATGGGTCTTGGGCTTGCCATGGGGATGTTGGGGGCTACAATTTGCATTGTTTAAATGCAAGAATTGGATTAAAATAAAAGGCGATGTTGCGCGTTTGCACATCCAGAAAATTATAGAAAAAATTCCTATGAAGGGGAAAAGTAAATTTCTTTATGAATTGTCCAATGGTGGGGACACCTCAATACGTTTTTGCATAAAAGCCCCCAAACAATTAGAATATTGCACAAAGGCGAAAATGGAATTTAATTAATTAAATCGAAACGCGCACGATGTTCTAGAATTAATTAGGAGTACTTGGGATTAAAATTAGGCGGGCCATAATTGTCAGGGCGTAGATGGGACAGTGTAGAATATTAATAAAATTTGGTTTGCACAACACGGTCAAGATTGTGTCCCCAATTTCGATTGAGACGCACAAGGATACTGAGTTGGAAATTATTTAGAATTAATAAATAACGTCCGCGGTGTTTATTGTGCGGCTAAAATATAGCACCAGAGAACAATATTTTAAGTTGCACAAGGGTCAGAATAGTATGCGGGCATGTCTAGGATGAGGTTGTAGAGTTTGTTGGAAGGCAATGGCTAGTGAGGTGCTCCAATTATAGAAGCGACGGTAATGTGCGCTACACGATATAAATTATTGCATAATTGAATAAATATCGCGTTCTAATTATAATTGGTTCAAACTAGCCCTAATTCTACTATATAAGCCGAGTAAACCTAATTTTGGGTGAGGGGGTTTACAACAACATTTGGAAGAGGAAGATCTCCTTGAATCTTTGTCTTGTCAAAGATGTTTATGTGTTGGTTGATCCTGAACCTACCATTCCAGAAGATGGAGGAGAGCTTGCAGTTGGTGTGGCACAGGACGTGCACTCCAAGTGGAAGGAAGATAACGACCTCTGCAGGTTGTTGATTCTCAATGCTATGGATGACTCGATGGCAGAGTCCTACAACAAGAAGGAGAAGGCAAGACATGTCTGAGAATCTCTTGAGAAGCACTATAAAACTGACAAGAAAATATCTAAAATCTATCTCGTCGAGAAGTTCTTCACTTTGCAATTTGAGGACGAGAAGGTTATGTTGCTACAAGTTAAGAAACTTCTGAAGATGCAGCAGAAACTGGAGGAAGAGGGCATGAAGCAGGAAGACAAATTTATGGTGGGGGCTATCGTCACCAAACTACCTCCAGAATGGACCAAGTTCTAGACTGACATATACGGTAAAAAGATGGAGATCCATCTCGAAGATCTTCTTCATCGGATTCACATTGAAGATGAAACCAGAGGGCAACTAAAGTTGGACTCCTTGTCCAAGCAGTTGGCTAAGGCTAACATGGTACATGCTAGTGACTCTAAAGAGAAGCAGAAATTTTTCTATAAGAAGAAGAAGGACTTCAACCAGCTGAAGGTAAAGTTGGCTCAGTTCAATCCAAAGCCGAAGACTGATGTGACATGATACAACTGTGGCAAGAATGGTCACTACAAGAGCGACTGCAGGTCGAAGCCTAAACCAAAAGAGCAAGGTGAGATTAACCTAGTTGCTATGATTGCGTAGGTTGAGTCACATGGCGTGGATACTTACTAGTGGGTGGACACTGGTGCATCTTGTCACGTGTGCTCTAAGAAGGAGCTGTTTGCCAAGTATGAGCCTACCTTTGAGAAAGTCTCGATGGCGGATAAGTCTCAAGTTGCAGTGCTGGGGATCAGGACAGTAGTGCTGAAGCTGACTTTCGAAAAGTCACTAACACTGGAGAATGTGAAACATGTACCAATGATCACCAAGAATCTAGTTTCTAGGAGTCTGTTGTGCAAGGCGGGCCTGAGGATGGATATCAATGCCAGTTAGACGGTGATGTCCTACAAAGGAACATATTTCAAAAAAGCTTTCTATACCAAAGGGATGTTTAAACTGCAGCTTGTAACTCCTTCTATTTTTATCAATGTAGTCTCTAATTATGGTTATTCTCTTGATTTATGGCATAATAGACTAAGATATGTGCATTATAAATGCATTAACAAGATGTCTAGTCTAGGCCTTATCTCCAAATATGGGGGTAAGGAGGTGGAAAAATGTGAAGTCTATGCATAGACGAAGATCGTCAGAAAGCCGTTCAGAAGAGTGAACCGAAGCATAGATCTTCTGGAGTTTGTACACATAGATATCTGTGACTTCAAGCAATTCTCCACAAAAGTCAGAATAAAGTATTTTATCACTTTTATTGATGATTTCTCGAAGTACGTGTTCGTATATCTTCTCAGTCGAAAGATGAAGCGTTCAAGAAGTTCAAGGACTTCAAGGATGAAGAAGAATGTCAAACCAGTCAATAACTCAAAAGACTCAGAAGCGATCGAGGCGGAGAATATCGTTCTTTGGAATTTGCATCATTCTGCAAAGATCATGGAATTGTCAACGAAATGACTGCTCTGTGTAAACCCCCAGATTTTGCAAGAATTTAAAATTGGGATTTTTCTGGAATTTTCTGGAAATTTTCTGTAATTAAAATCAAGGTTTTAATTATTAAATGATTTTATTTGTTAATAAATAATATTAAAATGTCATGGAAATAATATTTTTGGGTGTAAAATGAAAAACTGGACTTAGGGTAATTTTTCTGGATTTTTCTGGGCCTCAGACCTATTTTTAAATGCCTAAAAAACTATTTATTAATTAATTTATTATTATTATTATTATTATTATTATTGTTATTGTTATTATTATTATTATTATTATTATTCTTATTATTATTTCTGGCCCGTTCCCCAGCCCGGCCCACTGGGCCTGACCCGGCCCAGCCCCTACCGGGTCGGGTCGGATCCGCCAGACCCGACCCGTCCGCAACCCTCACCCGGCTGACCCGTTCCGCTTCTCCCCGCAGCCCGCGCCTCCGCCGGACTCGCTTCCGACCTCCGCGCTGCCACGGCCACGCGCCTCTCCCTCTGCCCTTGCCGGCTGACCAGTCACCGCCCTCTCCCCTTAAATACCCTCCCCCACCGACTTTCCCCCTAGCCCGGCCAGCCCTAGCCCCCTGAACCCCACCGCAGCTCCCCTCCGGCGCCACCGTCCCGCTCGTCGCGCCCAGCCGACTCCCCCGGCCCCTCCTTCTTCTTCCTCCCCTCTCTCCGCCTGCCTCCGGCCTCGACGAAAGCCGCGGCGAGCTGCAGCAGCGCCCCTCCCCTCGCCTGAGCCGCCACGGCGCCGCCCGGCTGCCTCCGCCTCGCCCCGCCTTGCCGCGCAGCCGCCCAGCCCCGGCCGGCCTCCCCCGCAGCGACGCCGCCCTCCTCCGGCCGGAGCTCCGCCGTCCAGCTTCAAAACCCTAACCCTAGCCCTAATTCTCCTCCCTGTGTCGGACACGGGACACAGGACACAGTGTCCTGTGTCGTGTCGGACACGTTTTTGCCCCGTTTCCGGGTCTCGTTCAGGTGCGTGTATCTCTTTGCTCGTAGCTCCGTTTTCATTTCCGCAAATCGCGTTGTGAAGCCTGTATGACCCTCTCGGTGTCCGGACAAACTGTTCGGGGCATCGCGTCCTGTGGCGATCGCACACCGCGATCCAAAAATAGGAAAAACCAGACCCTGTTTCACCCCGGAACTGAGTGCGCTCCGCCAAACGGGACGACTTGGTCGCGTGCGGTCTTCACAGATACGTGCGCATCGTTGATACGGACGTGTGAGATTTTGTGGAAGCTGATTCGGGTGTGCGTGCACACCGGAATCAACGCGTATCCGCGGACATCGCCCCGTATCCGCCTTTTCGACAATTCGCCCTAACTTCTTGTACACTCGTCAGATCGAGACGAAACTTATGCCATCGGACTCGTAGCGATACGCTGGTCCTGCGAGTCAAGTTTGGTTCGATTCTGAGAACGTTGACGAAATCGCGTGTCGTGGGCCCCACAGGCCCCGCTCGACGGGCGATTTTGTGTTCGGCTCATCGGAATCCAAATCTGGAAGTTCCGTTGTGTTCGTATCAGCGTTCCTGACCTGTTGACACTAAGTTTGGTGAATTTGGAGACCTTTGATCCGGACACGTTTTTCGGTGCAAAGCGAGCCCACCGGCGGACCCCGTTTTGACCCAAAACTGTCATTTTTGCCCTTGTCTCCAAATTGGACCCAAGGACAGGCATTTCTAGCTATTTGACATCTTCTGAGAGTGATGTTAATGTTTATTTCAGCATCTGGGCTCATCTCTGGATATTTCCCCAAGTACAATTAATCGGATCCAAACAACAAGCAAGTACCTGCACTTCAAGTTTAATCTTTATATTGTGATAGTTAATTCCCTGCTCTACTAGTACCCTTGATGATTACACATAGTGCTAGAATACTGAATTTTATGTCTTGGATACTGTATTTCATGTCTTGCTTTTCATGTCGGGTGGGAGAATACTAGAAGGCATGTAGTTTACCCTTCCCCTTATCATGTTTAATAGCTGTTGGTACGCGACTGTACCCTCAGCCGGATCTCGATTGTTCATATTTAATAGCCGTCTATGATGGCCGGATTAGCCTTATAAACCCCTACATGCCAACTATGTATTCTAAAATAAACACAAGTTCACACAGATAGCTTCTGGTCTTGTTATAGTTCTTGCTGACTGTTGTAGTTTCATTTCATGTCTCATTTATTTCCTGCTTTCTCATATTCCTGTTTATAGCATTACCTCTGAGATATTGATGTTCTTCTATGCAACTTCTCAACATGATACTCAAGTTAATTGTCATGAATATTTAGTTTAATCTTGTTGTGCATTGTGTACTTTGCTCCTTTCCTGACTGGATCCGTTGTTTTAGGCGATGATGAGGACTTTGCCCCTACCTATTATGGCCCCTATGAGTTAGCAGGTGACACATATGAGGAGCCGGTTCCCACTCAGGAGACTACCTTTGAGGAGGAGTAGCCAGTTAGTTATTATTTTATTTTCTTTCAGCATAAACTCGGGTTTGTCCCCGATCTATCTTATGGCTTTGTATTAACTATGGATCTGTTGTCACAATTTGTTTTATAAAAGTTAGCACTCCTATTTCCTGTTACTTTCCTTGTCTATTCATTGTGGATGAGATAGATTTAAAATTACCTGTGATGACGACCTAGACAGCGTACTACCGCCGATACTGCGGCGTAGGCTGGACGTGCCCACGCACTCGTGCCCGAATAACCGGGTGCGGGTCATGACACGTTTTTGTGGTGGCCCATGCAGGTCAACGACTAAGTTGTTCGGTTTCAACTTAGGGACCGAACAGGCCTGCAATAAGAATTGAGAATTTTAGGAAAAGCTCATCCACTTAATTGAATCATTCTTGATATTCATACCGGCTTCGAATCACTTTATTGACTTGCATCCTGCCTTGATTCATGTGCGCCTTTATCGTATATTTTGGATGCAGAGTAAAAGATCTACCAGCAAGCGACGAGGTTCCTACAAGATCACCACGAGATGTTCTACCAGCATGACCGTGGAGAACGCGCAGACTCTTGGAGCAATTAATGCGCGTAAGTGATTTGTAGATACCGTTCCTAGTATTGTTTAGCTCGTGCCCATTGGTTCGTGACCTCAGCCCCAACCTAGTAAATTTTAAACTTGCTAATAACCTGGTATGCTTTTATATCTGATAACTGTAGAGTTTGTAGAATTTTTTGTTATTTTGCTTAATGTTGGTTGTTTGTGAACTTAAATAAATTGTATCTTCTTTCATCACCATCTAGTGCACTTTATTTTGCTGTACTTGACTTATGCTGCTATTTTATAGCCTAGTTTTGCAAGCTTATCCTTTTATCAAGCTTGTTCATGACATATGTATTAGTGGGTCGACACACTAATACAATTGTCTACTCAGAATCAATGTATTACGGTCTGATCAACCTTAGTGCATTTGGTTTGCCCTTCGCACTACTTTGCGTGGATTGAGATATACAGTTGACTAGTATACCTGCCCTAGACATGTCTGAGCATAACTCTATTAATACGAGCATGTGAATAGGAATTACCGAGATAGGATTCAATCCATAATCGCTTGACAATTCTCACCTGAATACTTTAAAATGCCTTGACCCCGATATTTCTTTTCTATCACCCCACCCTTGAACTCTTTATTATTGATCTTCGTCTTCCCTTATTTCGGAAAGATGAAACCTCGTGCCTGGTATAAGTTAGTACATAGATAGTACTGGATATGCCACATAGGCCGATCACATACTTGAGGATTAACTTTCGTAATTGAGGACATATCATGATCGGCGTTGAAGTTCGAGGATTGAATGAACATAGGTAAACATATTAAGGAATATTTTTCTTAAGGTATATAGTCTTTTGTGATAAATGGGTAAACTCTAAGTTGGGTAGCAATGCATTTGTCAACTCGAGAGGAATGTCTTTTGGATTGTGACCGAGTAAGGTTAGATTGGAAGATGCAAGCCATTATAATTTTGAAAATTTAGAGGAGTGACTAAAATGATTAATGAATTGATATCGAGGACCCAATAAGTTGTATCTTGGATACATGATTTAAATCTTGAATAATGAAAGTAAAATCGTCAATTTGAATTTAGGGGATATATGATTCAGACTTGAACAGTGGTGGACTACACTTGAATTATTTTTCAACTTGATGATTTGAATTACAAATTAAAATTTGATGGTTGGACTAACTAGTTGGATTATTGAGGAGATGAATGAAATTTAAAAAGTTGAAGCATACAAGTGAATGGGAATACTAATGGACTCGAATTACTTCCAGAAGAAATTACGATCGTGAGGTAAATTCATAAGCATGTGCAAATCTGGAAAATGTTATATGGACTTAATCTAAAACCTGCCTGTGGGTAATTTGAGGAAGTAAGAAGTAATAACCATAAATTGAATTTCTGATTGGAACAGTAGTCACCTTAATCATGAAGTGGTTGCAGTGGACATGATTAGGATTTAAATTTTCGCAAGGAGATTGCGATTGAGATACGTGAAGGATTATGGCTTAATTTTAAATTTCGAGGACAAAATTTTTATAAGTTGGGTAGATTGTAAACCCCCAGATTTTGCAAGAATTTTAAATTGGGATTTTTCGCAATTTTTCTGGAATTTTCTGGGAATTTTCTGTAATTAAAATCAAGATTTTAATTATTAAATGATTTTTAATTGTTAATAAATAATATTAAAATATCATGAAAATATTATTTTTGGGTGTAAAATGAAAAACTGGACTTAGGGTAATTTTTCTGGATTTTTCTGGATTTTTCTGGGCCTCAGACCTATTTTTAAATGCCTAAAAAACTATTTAACTATTTATTAATTAATTTATTATTATTATTATTATTATTATTATTATTATTATTATTATTGTTATTATTATTATTATTATTATTCTTATTATTATTTCCGGCCCGTTCCCCAGCCCGGCCCACTGGGCCTGACCCGGCCCAGCCCCTACCGGGTCGGGTCGGATCCGCCAGACCCGACCCGCCCGCAACCCTCACCCGGCTGACCCGTTCCGCTTCTTCCCGCAGCCCGCGCCTCCGCCGGACTCGCTGCCGACCTCCGCGCTGCCACGGCCACGCGCCTCTCCCTCCGCCCTTGCCGGCTGACCAGTCACCGTCCTCTCCCCTTAAATACCCTCCCCCACCGACTTTCCCCCTAGCCCGGCCAGCCCTAGCCCCCTGAACCCCACCGCAGTTCCCCTCCGGCGCCACCGTCCCGCTCGCCGCGCCCAGCCGACTCCCCCGGCCCCTCCTTCTTCTTCCTACCCTCTCTCCGCCTGCCTCCGGCCTCGACGAAAGCCGCGGCGAGCCGCAGCAGCGCCCCTCCCCTCGCCTGAGCCGCCACGGCGCCGCCCGGCTGCCTCCGCCTCGCCCCGCCTTGCCGCGCAGCCGCCCAGCCGAGGCCGGCCTCCCCCGCAGCGACGTCGCCCTCCTCCGGCCGGAGCTCCGCCGTCCAGCTTCAAAACCCTAACCCTAGCCCTAATTCTCCTCCCTGTGTCGGACACGGGACACAGGACACAGTATCCTGTGTCGTGTCGGACACGTTTTTGCCCGGTTTCCGGGTCTCGTTCAGGTGCGTGTATCTCTTTACTCGTAGCTCCGTTTTCATTTCCGTAAATTGCGTTGTGAAGCCTGTATGACCCTCTCGGTGTCCGGACAAACTGTTCGGGGCATCGCGTCCTGTGGCGATCGCACACCGCGATCCAAAAACAGGAATAACCAGACCCTGTTTCACCCCGGAACTGAGTCCGCCCCGCCAAACGGGACGACTTGGTCGCGTGCGGTCTTCACAGATACGTGCGCATCGTTGATACGGACGTGTGAGATTTCGTGGAAGCTGATTCGGGTGTGCGTGCACACCGGAATCAACGCGTATCCGCGGACATCGCCCCGTATCCACCTTTTCGGCAATTCTCCCTAACTTCTTGTACACTCGTCAGATCGAGATGAAACTTGCGCCATCAGACTCATAGCGATACGCTGGTCCTGTGGGTCAAGTTTGGTTCGTTTCTGAGAACGTTGACGAAATCGCGTGTCGTGGGCCCCATAGGCCCCGCTTGACGGGCGATTTTGTGTTCGGCTCATCGGAATCCAAATCTGGAAGTTCCGTTGAGTTCGTATCAGCGTTCCTGACCTGTTGACACTAAGTTTGGTGAATTTGGAGACCTTTGACCCGGACACGTTTTTCGGTGCAAAGCGGGCCCACCGGCGGACCCCGTTTTGACCCGAAACTGCCATTTTTGCCCTTGTCTCCAAATTGGACCCAAGGACAGGCATTTCTAGCTCTTTGACATCTTCTGAGAGTGATGGTAATGTTTATTTTAGCATCTGGGCTCATCTCTGAATATTTCCCCCAAGTACAATTAATCGGATCCAAACAACAGGCAAGTACCTGCACTTCAAGTTTAATCTTTATATTGTGATAGTTAATTTCCTGCTCTACTAGTACCCTTAATGATTACACGTAGTGCTAGAATACTGAATTTCATGTCTTGGATACTGTATTTCATGTCTTGCTTTTCATGTCGGGTAGGAGAATACTAGAAGGCATGTAGTTTACCCTTCCCCTTATCATGTTTAATAGCTGTTGGTACGCGACTGTACCCTCAGCCGGATCTCGATTGTTCATGTTTAATAGCCGTCTATGACGGCCGGATTAGCCTTATAAACCCCTACATGCCAACTATGTATTCTAAAATAAACACAAGTTCACACAGATAGCTTCTGGTCTTGTTATAGTTCTTGCTGACTGTTGTAGTTTCATTTCCTGTCTCATTTATTTCCTGCTTTCTCATATTCCTGTTTATAGCATTACCTCTGAGATATTGATGTTCTTCTATGCAACTTCTCAACATGATACTCAAGTTAATTGTCATGAATATTTAGTTTAATCTTGTTGTGCATTGTGTACTTTGCTCCTTTCCTGACTGGATCCGTTGTTTTAGGCGATGATGAGGACTTTGCCCCTACCTATTATGGCCCCTATGAGTTAGCAGGTGACACATATGAGGAGCCGGTTCCCACTCAGGAGACTACCTTTGAGGAGGAGTAGCCAGTTAGTTATTATTTTATTTCCTTTCAGCATAAACTCGGGTTTGTCCCCGATCTATCTTCTGGCTTTGTATTAACTATGGATCTGTTGTCACAATTTGTTTTATAAAAGTTAGCACTCCTATTTCCTGTTACTTTCCTTGTCTATTCATTGTGGATGAGATAGATTTAAAATTACCTGTGATGACGACCTAGACAGCGTACTACCGCCGATACTGCGGCGTAGGCTGGACGTGCCCACGCACTCGTGCCCGAATAACCGGGTGCGGGTCGTGACACTCTTTAATCTCCCTAATCTGATGGTATAGCAGAAAGGAAGAATAAGATGCTGAAAGAGATGATGAACTCTATGTTGCTGACAACAGGACTTCTAAAGTGCTTCTAGGGAGAAGCAGCGCTTACGGTTGTATTTATTCTAAATAGAGTACCATTCGCGACATCTGACATTACTCTTCATGAACTCTGGTTTAAGGTCAGACCCAACTTGAATGTCATTTGACTGTGGTGGTGTATGGCGTATATGAAGCTTCCAGACCTCAACACTCAAAATCTGGGAACAAAAAATACGAAGACCATATTTCTGGGCTATGTTGATAAGGGTGATGCTTGGAGGTTCTTTGATGTTGAATCTAATCATATCATAGAATCTCGTGACGCAAAATTCTTTTGAAGACAAGTTTGCGAGGCACAAGAAGGCTATCCGTGACGAGTTTGACTCGATAACTTCTAAATAATACTTGGAAATTAGTCGATCTGCCTGAATGAGCTAAACTCATCGGATGCAATCGTATCTTTAAGAAAAAAATGAAAGCAGACGAAACTGTTGACAAGTTTAATGCCAGGCTAGTGCTCAAGGGATTTTTCCAGATACAGGGGGTTGACTACTTCGATACCTATGCTCCAATTGCACGGATGACTACTATCAGAATGCTGATTGCTCTAGGTGCTATTCACAGAATAGTGATTTATCAGATGGACATTAAGATAATATTTCTAAATGGTGAACTGACTGAGGAGATTTACATACAGTAGCCAGTGGGGTTTTTCGTCAAAGGTCTTGAAGACAAAGTATGCAAACTAGTAAAATATCTGTATGGTCTGAAATAAGCTCCCAAATTGTGGTACGAGAAGTTTGACAAAGTTATCAGATCAAATAGCTATAAGATCAACAAAACTGATAAGTGTGTGTACACGAAGTTCGCTGGTGATAGAGGTGCCATCGTTTATCTCTATGTGGACGATATGCTAATCTTAGGCACGGATGAAGAATGTGTCACTAGAACAAGGATGTTTCTATCGTATAAATTCAGTATAAAGGACATGGGAGATGCAGATGTCATCCTTGGGATTAAGATAATCTGGTAGGAAGATGGGCTTGCTCTATCATAAGCTCACTACGTGGAGAAAATGCTCACACACTATGGATATCAGGATCTTCCAGGGATCGATACTCCATATAGGTACGACAAGAAACTGAAGCCTAACCTAGGAAAAAGCGTCTAACAGTTGGAGTATTCTAGCGTCATCGGAAGCTTGATGTATGCTACAAATGCCACTAGGCCTGACATTGCTTTTGCTGTAGGGATGTTGAGTAGATTCTCGAATAACCCAGGTGTTGAACACTGGAAAGCTGTGAAGAGGGTGATGAGATAACTCAAGAAGACTCAGAAGTTTGCACTTTACTACAGCGGAGATCCAGTAGTGGTAGAAGGCTTCAGTGATGCTAGTTGGTGCTCAGAAGAAGAGAGCGAGAGATCCACAGAAGAATATATTTTCTCAATGGGAGGAGCTGCCATATCGTGGAAGTCGAAGAAGCAGACTATACTATCACGCTCATCTATGGAGTCTGAGTTCTATGCACTTGCAGCTGCAGTAGATCAAGCAGAATGGCTTCGGAAGCTCATATACGATCTTCCAATGGTTGGAGTACAGATTTTGGCTGTACCGATATACTACGACAACCAGGCAGCTGCAGCAGTAGCATCTAATAATCTCTTCAATGGAAAGAAGAGAAATATGCGGCTTCAACATGGAGCACTGAACAACCTTATTAAGACTGGTGTCATTGCAGTGGTGGATGTTCGGAGTCAGGAGAACCTGGCGGATTCGTTTACTAAAGGTCTCAGGCGCCAGCTAGTCGAAGACACAGCTGGTAAAATGGGCTTAAAAGACCTCTGATATTGTGTCTTTGTAATCCTATAATTAAGTTTTATGCTATTAGTTCAAAGAAAAATCTACTAAGCATCTAGATTTTGGTTCAAGGGAGGACCACTGACTGAAAAAATATCAGGTACAGTAGGTAGTCCTTATGGACAATATGGGATACGTACCCGAAATTACTGTTGTCTACTATTTTTTCTATAGACAATTCCTGTGTAAGGTTGGATTCGACATCTTAATGAGTTCTCGGGCAGAGTGAATGTCCGAAGTTCGCTGTAGGAAGCACGTGTAGTTCAACACTACAAGGGACTTGTATCCCATGCTACAGTAGTGTGACACCACGATGAGGTAAAAGATGTAAAGTCTCAACTGTGAGCCATGTCACAGCGGTAGTAGCACCACAAATAGGCAGGTAGCCTAATACTGAAAAGATATAGAATTATAGCACAACACTACTAAGAGGTCGGTGACCTCATGCTATAATATATGACACCACATGAGGTAGTTAACCTCGGCTATGAGCCATGTCACATTGGCGTAGCACTGCAAGGAAGCGCAAGGCTTCATGCTGGGATGTAGTATATCACTACTAAGAGGCTAGTGACCTCATGCTACTGTGGGTGATACCACATGAGGTAGTTAACCTCGGCTATGAGCCATGTCATAGAGTGTAGAACCGCACGGAAGCGCAATGCTTCATGCTGGAAAATATTAAACTCTCTTAAAAAGGAACTCACATAAGTGTATGAACAGAGATATAGGCCGTCTCTTGAGGGTAAACTTGTAGACACCCAAGATACATACACCAAAACCAGGTCAACACAGGGCCTTTAATGTGCGACCGGAGGCACAACTGATGTCATTGTGCGAGTGGGAAGAACAACAACTATGGTTCAGAACTTAAGGCATATACCATTCTTGTATCGTACTGTTATTTGACCCATACGGAAAAATTTAAGTCATGGGCGACATCTATCATAATGCATGATGGGTAGTCACTGTAAGGAACACTCGACCATATATTATAATATATGTGGGAGATTTTTGGTATTTTTTACTTTGCTTTGGGAATTTTAATCCCACATTGGAAAACCACCAATGTGTATATCTCAATATATAGCTTTGCTTAGTATTGGTATATGCATATAGGTGGTGGCCCATGTGGGTTGACTTTCCTAGAGGGATTAAGTATGAACCCCATTATGACAATCTTTATTTTGTCACCTCCTTTGGGAAGTTTACCTTAGGATCTAAGCCCCAAAGGGGCTTAGCGACTCGGGCTCAAGGACGCAAAGTAGCGCTTTATTGGCGCACTTTGCACTTAGCACGTCAACATCGTCGTATGGCGCTCGTGCGCTCCTTTTATGCGCGAGTTATATGCACAATTTCTTGCTCGGATGCATGCTTTGTGGAGCCATGCGGTCCAGTGCGCATGAGGCTAGGAGCCCATGCGTTAAGGGGCCTTGCGGCCTGGAGCAATGCGGCCATGCGCTATGCGGCCAGCAAGTTAGCTTGAGCGAGTCAAGTGAGGAGGGGACAGGGACTGTTGTTGGCAGCTCAATACGGTAATGTCTTCTCTGTGCAGTATAGAGCACAGGCGGCACAGGCGTCTGATGGATCTTTGTGCCACGTGGCTGTAGCTTTTGGCGCTTGATGGCGCTGTCTGCTCTGTGCAGTATAGCGGCCCAGGTGACTCATGCCGAATGGTTTTTTCCTCAGTCCACATGGAAGCTAAATTTCTTTTTAAATAGAGGCTCTCTTCTTTCATTTAGAGCATTAAAAAAAATTGAGAGAGAAAAGCCGAGAGCACCAGCAGGACCTGCGGATGCAGTTAGCATCATTCCAAAAGAATCTTCCGAGTGATCTGAAGGTGACCAAGAGCATACTAGAAGTTCTCGTGTGAACTTGCTTGATCCTGGGGGTAGATCGTTGTATATCGCGAATCTTGCCTTGAGCTCTGGTAGTTTTGATCACCCCAGTAAGAGTTCTCTTCTTTGTATTTTTGTTCTTGTTCCTGTTCTTCTCGGTGTAGCGTCTGCGAACGTAAAAAAAAAGAACGGTTTTCTGATTCTTGTTGTATTTGTATCTTTTTGGGTTGTCAGTTTGTAACTCGTTCTTTGTTTAGTTCTTTTGTGGGGTTGTGTGTCACAGTAGAGGAACTCTTGTGTGAATCTTAATGCACCAACTTCTCTTCTGGAGTTTATAGAGACGAACTCTTGTGTGAGTCTCTACTTTGTGACTACCTCTTCTTCTTTGATCTGACTTCGGGACTAATAGATAGGTATGATCTTTATGGACAGGATGCCTAGTTAATTATCATATTAGACCATACCAAGTTTTCTATAGAAAACTTCATTTTTTATTGTAATGTGGACTTACAATTTTCAAATTGCATGGGGACTGGAAATATTGTCTACGATGCAGCCAGATATAGAGATGAGCTGACCTTTCTGGTTCCACATTCCCTACTTAAATGCTCTAGTGATGCAACAATGCCGGTATATTCTTTTTTGTTTCCAGTTATTTAAGTTAGTAGTTTGGGTTAGGTGTAACATTATATTTTGTTCCAATTATTTCTAAGCAAAGTTGTTTAATAGTGACCAAGTGTGTGAATATTGATTTTTTTTTTCGTAATTGTGTTCGAAAGTAAAGTTTTCTCCATTCATATCTTTTACCTATTTGTTCTCATTTTTATTATCCAGATTTTTGCAAGCAGAAAGTAAAGGACTATCAATAAACACAATAATGTGCATGTCCGAGACGTTGAGTTGTATTGTAGAACCTTCTAAATAGACCATAATTAGTAGCTAAGAGAAACTACACCAAATATTATTACATCTCTCATGTAGTAGCCATAATTTCTAGTAGTTTATATATTCAGTATTTCAGGGAATATGGGTTCAAGTCAGGAGTATATATATTGAGGGACAGAGTCAGCCATCAAAAGGGCGGTACTTTATTGCACAATAAACACATGAATAAGGTTACGGACACAATTTGGAAATTATTCTTTAGTGTTCTGTGTAACATGGAACCTGATTCCTAAACCTTCATAAGCTTACCCTTTTATTTTTTAAAGCAAATAATCAGCCTCTGAGGTATTTCTGGAAATACATACAAAATAATTCATTGTCAAGAATCATAGTTCATAGATGAAACTAGCAAATCAATATTCTCAAAGATAAAAGCACTACAACTAAACAAGATTGTCCCTATATAATCCTTTAAGAGATGAAACAATTCAATATATTTTGCTTACACGGTCTTAATATTTTTATGCACATATACCTCTACCAAGGCATACATTAACCTATACTGAAACATGACACATGCACACACACAAAAAAAAGCTTGTTTCCATGAATTCTGTCCAAGAATCTGACCATTTTTTGCTCTACACTAGTCTCAATATTTTAAGTCATAAATCCATAGCAACACATTGAACATGAGACCTGTGTAGACAAGTCAAGACAAGTGTTGTGAATCACTTCACAATATCTCTGTATCGTGTACTATATAGCAGTGTTCTAAACACAAGGATTAATCGGTGATTAATCGGCATAAGGATCAACATAATCCGAGTATCTCCCATCAGACTAGGGTCGGCTATGGAGCATGAAAAAGCTCCACAAAAGAACTGACAAGTGTTTATGACTAGATGTCAATTTGACATCAATCATATATGATGGTTTCAAATTCCTAGCCAAGGCTATGGTGGTTTCAAATTCCTAGCCAAGGTGGCTAGAGCAAGAGAAGGTCTTGCCATAAAACCTAGAACAAAAGTGGGCAAGTAGAAAGACATATCTTTTAGTATTCAGTTTATTTTTATGCAACCAAGGAGAACCCTTTTCCCCTAGACTAGAAGATAGTCTAGAACAGAAACAAGACTAGACATTCAAAGTTCAAAGTGATAGAAATAAATAGTCTATAACAGAAATGAGACAAGACAGTAGAAGTTCAAAGTGGTGAAATAAAACAATAGCACACAACTGAATATATATATATATATATATATATATATATATATATATATATATATATATATATATATATATATATATATATATATATATATATATATATATATATATATATATATTACCATAATAGGAACAACAAAAATAGTCAAGAATAAAAAACCATAGATTTCCTAGTTCAGCAGATTAATCGACAAATTAATCGAATTATTCGTGTTGCAGAGCACACACAATTTCCAAGTAGCTATGCAATTGAGGGATTAAACAACCACATGTAAAATTAATAATTAACCTGCCATAGATGTCATACCCGATTCCAGATTTAGTATTTCTTAAATTTCTAGAATTAAAATTTTCTTGATAATGTATTCATGCTATATTTCTTATGTTGGTTCCTGTCATTTTATTTATTGTTTTATTTATTATTCATGTTGTTGAGAGAGACTACCCGAGACCAGTAGAATATCCATTGGCATTGCCATAAGATCCCGTTTAGGACCCGTATGTAGAATGGATAATTAGTTCGGTTTATTTTGGGTGAACCCATGACTAAACCATCTTTCTCTCCTCTCTTAGTATATATGTGAGCTTTTCTCTCTCTCTCTCTCTCTCTCTCTCTCTCTCTCTCTCTCTCCTTTCTTTCTTCTTCTTCATTTTTATTTCCTTCTTCCTCCTCTCCCTCAATCCCCCTCTAGCCCCTAGGGAAAGTTGTTATGACTTGGACCGTGAGAGGTTAAGGATCGAAGCCACCCAAGGCAAGTACATCTTGCTAAATGGAGAAGTCATAATTTTTTATATTTTTATATATTTGTTTTTTTAAATGTTTTTGTTGAAAAATATTCTCCCTGAGTTGATGATCATATTTAGTCCTTGGAGTTTTGAATTTTGATGTATAGATTTTTGTAGATTTGAGTTTTAAGTTTAGGGTTTTCTATGTGTTCCATGAGTTTTTCTTGGTTTTGATCTATTATAACTTAGTTTCTTTGAAAACTAGTGGTTTCTTATGTTAGAGCATTTCAGTTCATGCAATTTGGCTTTTGTTTCACTTGAATTGGAGTAAAAATGAAGTTTTTATGAAAAAAATATTTTTTATTTTTGGAGATTTAGGCCATGGCTGAACCTGCTATTGGAGAAAATAAAATCTTCATGTGGCCAGTGAGTGCATGCGGCTGAGAGTGTTATACGGCCCGAGAGGGTTATGTGGCCTGAACTCTTGCTGTATACTGACAGCATGTATCCATCTTGTTGGACGCATGACTGCTTAATCACACAATTGTTCTTGAACACCTTGTGTTTTCACTCGCTGAACGAATGAAAATTTGCTAAGTCCAAGAGGGGAGTCCATGCGGCCAGTGAATTCATATGGCCAGTGAGTGCATACGGCCAGTGGGTGCATGGGGCAAGTGAGTCCATGCGGCCAGTGGACGCATGCGACCAGGAATTCTTGTGTGCATTTTGTGTTCCATGTTGTTATGTTCTTTTAGTAATTTCTTTTAGTGATTATTGTTGTATGCTTTCTTATGTCGATATAAGTTTATGATACCAGACAAGTTTTGCATGTGAGTTTATAAGACAAGTTTATATACAAGTTCACCATCCTCACGACACCGTGGAAATGTTTGTGTATGAAATCTATTGCATTTGGCATCGGATAATCGAGTGTGAGTATTGTCTAGTGTATCACGTGTCGCTAATACGATAACTCACGAAAGCTAATATTTGTGACTCATTATGTCACGCCCTAGTCCCAAAATACGTAGGACTAAGACACGTAAGCATGCCTGCCGCATGGATATGGCAACTCCAATACGTGGAAATCAAATCCATACATACGCTATAATATGAATATCAAATCCACAAGTGGTATAAATCTATCACAAGTCACTGGGTATAATCTAAATCTCATCCACGAAAATCAATATAAATAAATAGACAATCTTTATGAAACCAGATCTCAATACAAAATATTCAAAGATGATAGTTGGATGGAAACAAATTCACTACCAACTCGAATATAAGAGCAAATACAACATAAGTACAACACAACAAACACAATATAAGAATACCAGCTAACAATCACGGGGCACGAAGAGAAGACATCCTTGAAACATATGTAACCATCCGAATCTACGCTCCTGCGAATACTCAAGAACAGCGACACTTGGAAGGGCCAGGTCCTTAGAGGGACATAACAAGATACATAAAAGCATGCCAATAAAGTACTGAAATAAATATCCAATGGTCGCCTAACCGTCTAAGTGAATGCAGTTTAAGAACAACTTTCCAACAAGTGGGTTATCTGGCTAAAAATAGGATTGGCATGGTTCTCTTGGAGATCCAGGGGCCTACAAAGCATGTCGTCTTTTGAACGGCAGAGGCCGCCTGATAATATATAATATATAGTGGTCATCATGACCGTGCATCTCCGGCAGAGCGTACGAGTTACAAGGAAAAAAGTGCAAAGGAGCCCAAATGCGGTACTTGTTGTTCTCCCCACCCCATGCTCTAAGCATGTCACATCTATGACACAATTTGGTTCATAGCCTATTCTTAGTACCCTAGCCCAATCCTGCAACCAAACAAGGACAAGGATTGGACCACCATACTACAATAGGCTATGTCCATGGACCTCTAATAACTACTGAGTCTTCTAGCATACAAAGTTTCTAACAGCAGTCATCCCTAACGCACGGCCCATACGTACAGGAGGCCAGACCTGTCATGCGGTCCATGATCTATATGAGACTCACACTCGTGTAACAACTGTGTCACGGCCAATGAACCTAATGATGCTACATGATAATGGGGTAGTCTCATAAACAAGGTCAATGCAAATACATAAATAAAAATATATCACGATGACACTGTCGCGCGCATTTTATATAACAGTTAAAATATATAAACTAAAGACAGAAAATAAAGATGCATACAACATATGGAATATACATAACAGTACAATGGTAAGGTATACTTGCCTGGCAAGGAAGCTGCAATGTACCAATAACCTGCTCCAGAAGTCGCGCAGAACAAATTCAATATCCTATGTACATATAATATAATACAATAAAATCATTAGTCATTACACTAGCACATACATAACCATATTTACACTGGACTCAGGGGGTACACTAGGGGTAGCACTAGTTATCTAACACGGTCAATTACGCGTTAAATTACGCGGGTGTCGCGTCTTCAAGTACTGTACACAATCAGTCAGTCAACTGACAGGTGTCTACGCCAGTACGTTAATGTACGCAAGGCAGACAATTCATAAGTTCTTAGGGTCAACATGGTCAAGGTAAGTACGGGGCAGTCCACGGTGTCCTAGGGTCGTACAGTCTAAATATATATAGTCATAATTATCAATTAGCATTTACTTAATTATACAATACATATATATATATATCCATATAATTATATAATAATATAACCAGTAATTTATTTATATACCTATTTGAATATATTTACTAAGTATATATATATATATATACCAATGAATATTATACATATACCAAATTGAACAGTATACGCGTACGCATACATATGCGTATACGAGTTGGGTTTACTGACTCAGGGTCCGATATCAGCTAACGGTGGTAACGAAACACTAATGTCCTACTGTAACACACACAAACACACATAAATTGAAGGAAGAGGGACGGGTTCGAACCTCGGTGTGTGCATACGGGGACGATGATAAGGTTGACGACGATGACGATGAGGGTGATGATGTTGGTAATGTTGCTAGAAATGACGACGATGAGATGACGACGATGCAATGATAATGATGGAGTGATGATGGGTTGATGGTTTAATGGTAAAGATGATGGTGGTCAGGGTGAGGCTGCTACTGTTCCGGCCAGGGGGTCCGACGAAGGAGGTCAGTGAAGGGGAAGGAGGACAGGGAGGATGGCAAGGCTGAGAGAGCTTGCTGGAGGTCGAGGTACAGGGAAAATGAGTCGAGGGGAGACTCAGACGAGGTGGCTGATGGTGGTGTTGCTGGTGATCAATGGCAGGGGCTCGGGATATTCCGGTGAGGGGGAGATGACCTGCAGGCGGCTCGGGAAGGAGGAGAAGAAGTCGACGACGGAGAGGAGATGGTGGTTCAGTCGTCCAGGCGGTGGCTGGGATGTGGAGTAGAAGAGAATGAGAGGTGGAGGTGAGGTGGCTCGGGTGTGGCTCGACGTGGAGGTTCCCCGGAGATGGAGGTGGAGGAGACGGTGATGACAGGGAGCGAAGAGGGAGGAGTGAGTTGCTCCGGGACGACGAGGTGAAGGAGAGGCGGTGGTGATGGTGGTAATGGTGATAATGGTGGTGGTGTGCAGAGACGGGGAAGGTCGGGGACGATGGAGGACTAGACGGTGGTTCGTCAGGTTGCTGGAGGAGAACGACTGATGGTTGGGTAGCCGGCTGGGCGAGGCTCCAGTCGGAGGATGATGAACTCCGGCGAAGTGAAGGATGGGGGAGACGGTGAACAGGAGCTCGGGGAAGGTCGGCTGTGTATTTGCATAGGGTTTGGTGAATCAATGAAAGGAGAAAAAATTGTATAAATACATGAAATTTGGGTTTGGGGGTTTGACCTAGGACAATGTGGGCTTGGTCAACTCTCCTTGGAGTGGGCCTTGGTCTTATATGAGGATGTTGGGCTATAATTTTCATGGTTTAAAATACAAGGATGTGGTTTAAATGAGGGGGCGATGTTGTGCATTTTCACATTCCGAAAATTGTTGGAAAAAATCATATGAAGGAAAAAATTAGATTTCTTCATATATTGTCCAATGGTTTGGACACCTTAATGCATTTTTCCATAAAAATGTCCAACAATTGGAAAATTGCACAAGGATAGAAATTAGATTTAAATTAATTAAAATCAATGCGCAAGGTATTTTCGAATCAATTAGAAGTACATAGGGATAAAATTAGGTGGGACACAAGGGTCATGGGCATAGGGGACTCAGAGTAGAATATTATCATAAATTTGGGTTATACAAAATGGTCAAGATTATGTCTCCAATTTCGATTGGAACGCACAAGGGTACAAAGTTAGAATTTATTTAGAATTAGGAAATAACGTCCGCGACATTTATTGTGCGACTAAAATTTTGCACAAGAGAGTATAACTATAAGTTGCACAAAGGTCAGAATGGAAGATGGGTACGTCTAGGAGAAGGGTGTGAAATTTGTAGGAAGGTAATGGCTAGTGTAGTGCTCCAATTATCGAAGAAACGGTAAGGTGCGCTACGTGATACAAATATCGTATAATTAAATAAAATACCGTGTCATATTTTTAATTGGATACAAACTAGCCCTAGTTTCACCATCTAAGCCAAGTAGGCCTAATTTTGGGTGAGGGGGTTTACAATCTACCCAACTTAAAATAATTTTGTCCTCGAAATTAAACTAGGGTAGGGTTTCTCTATCTAATCTCACTTGATCACTATCCAAAAGAATTCTCCTCAAATTAACAATGTGATTTCTACCCAACTTAGAATTTATCCATCTATCACATAAGGCTATACATATAAGAAAACTATTTCTCAAATTATTTAATCATGTTATTCAATTCTCCAAAGTTTTAACACCCACATATATCATATATGATACGCCCTTAATTACGAAAGATAATTATCAAGTATTGTAATTGGCCTATGGGGTATATCTAGTACTGTATATCAAACTTATACCAAGCACGAGGTTTCGTCTTTCCGGAAAAGGGGAAGACGAAGAACAATAATGAAGAGTTCAAGGGGAGGTAATAGAATAGAAGTATGGGGATCAAGGCGTTTTAAAGAGTTAAAAAGGGAATTGTCAAGGCAGTTGTGAATTAAAATTTTATTTGGTAAATTCTTATTCGCATGATCACATCAGTAAAGTTATGTACTTGACATGATATGCTCTGATATATCTAGAGGGCAAGTATATTTGTCTACTGGTTAACTATATATCTCAATCCACGTAAAGTAGTATTTCGGAGGACGAACGAAGCACACTAAGGCTAGCTAGACCTTAATACACTGATTCTAAAATATATTAGTGTGTCGACCCACTAATACATATGTCATGAACAAGCTCGATAAGGAATAAGCTTGCAAAAACTAGGCTATAATAGCGGCATAAGTCAAGGTAGTACATAAAATATAAATACGCTGGATCATGATGAAAGAAGGTACATAATAATTCAAGTTCACAAAAGAAATAAGACTCTACAATCTCTACAGTTATCATACTAATTCCTTGTTTAGGTTGCTAGTCGACAAAATAGGGTACGGACCCCTATGTTCTCATGGTTTAGATAAACAATATCTTCTTATGCAAGCATATAGTTAAGATTATTCAGTTATACTTCATCAATGGATCACAAGGACTATGTGATACTAGGTTTATGAGGCATACTACCCAAATTAAAAGAATTAACTAATACTGTGACGGTCTTAAGAGGATCCTACAAAATAACCTTGCACATGTAAATAAAGCAGAAACTCTTATTAGGGTATATGAGGAAAGATCTTGGTACTCATTAAGGTATCCTATTACATTACATAGGTCATGGTCGTCTTAAGTCTTAGTCATAGCGCTTATAGAGCAAGCGTCAATAATTAGAATGGAAGGTTACTAGCCTTCAAAAGGAAAGAGGATATAACCTACATTGAGGTGGGGTACATGTTACGTGATTTAAAACTAAGGTATAACCATAAAATTATAATCTAAAGGAATACTCAACTATCAAGTTCTAACTACCAATCACATAATTTCAAAATTCAAGATTAACAAACTATAATTCCAACAATCTATATATCTATCAAAAAAGAATACACTTGGCCTACAATCAGAAGGATCAGGTGGTACAGATTAAAAGATGAAGAAGAGAAAACATGATTAGTCGTCGCACAATTAGAGAGCGTTAGGGTTTCAGAGGAACAATATATGAAATTAAAATGGAGGGCTCTAGATAGCATCATGGTTTTCCAAGGGGGAGTGGTATGCTAGCTGCTATGTTCAAGGTATGATCAAGGAAAAAAGTGTTGATTACATTCCTCTAGGCTTCCTAAGGTGTCGTCTACTAATAATAAGACAATGATATAAGTTTATAGTTCTCCAATACTATCTAACTATGAAGGTTAGGTTCAGTCCTAATATTCAATTTTGGTTTTCTATTGGTTCCTCAATACTAGGGTCAAACATTATGGTAAAACTTCTAACTAACTCTAGTAGTGTCTATACTACTCTCAAGTCTTCATAATACATCAAGGGATAATGGTAAACCAATCTATAGGTAAGGAATTCTAGGGTTCACTAGATATTCTAAACTTAGTGGTGTGTCAACACTCTAGTTGTATTCTTAATAGGAAGGTTACCCTACTTATTATCCTAACAACATGGAATCCTATATTCTAGGAGGGGGCTATACTCAAGAAACTATTAGGGAAGTACAGGAATCAAGCAGGATGCAATTGTTCGAATAGAATGGACTGGAAGGAGAGCGAATCATAGTCAATTGTGGATGAGATCCTATACTTTATTCCTAGGTGCAGGCTTGCTCGATACAGTAACATAACCGAGATAATATGCTCTCGACCTGCATGGGCCACCACTAAAAACATGTCACGCTCCAGTCCCAAAATACGTAGGACTAGGACACGTAAGCATGCCAGCCGCATGGATATGGCAACTCCAATACGTGGAAACCAAATCCATATGTACGCTGTAATATGAATATCAAATCCACAAGTGGTATAAATCTATCACAAGTCACAGGGTATAATCTAAATCTCATCCACGAAAATCAATATAAATAAATAACCAATCTCTATGAAACCAGATCTCAATACAAAATATCCAAAGATGATAGTTTGATGGAAACAAATTCACTACCAACTCGAATATAAGAGCAAATACAATATAAGTACAACACAACAAACATAATATAAGAATACCAGCTAACAATCACGGGGCACGAAGAGAAGACATCCTCGAAACATATGTAACCATCTGAATCTGCGCTCCTGCGAATACTCAAGAACAGCGACACCTGGAAGGGCCAGGTCCTCAGAGAGACATAACAAGATACATAAAAGTATGCCAATAAAGTACTGAAATAAATATCCAATGGTCGCCTAACCGTCTAAGTGAATACAATTTAAGAACAACTTTCCAACAAGTGGGCTATCTAGCTAAAAATAGGATTGGCATGGTTCTCTTGGAGATCCAGGGGCCTACAAAGCATGTCATCTTTTGAACGGCAGAGGCCGCCTGATAATATATAATATATAGTGTTCATCATGACCGCGCATCTCCGGCGGAGCGTACGGGTTACAAGGGAAAAAGTGCAAAGGAGCCCAAATGTGGTACTTGTTGTTCTCCCCACCCCATGCTCTAAGCATGTCACATCCATGACACAATTTGGTTCATAGCCTATTCTTAGTACCCTAGCCCAATCCTGCAACCAAACAAGGACAAGGATTGGACCACCGTACTACAATAGGCTATGTCCATGGACCTCTAATAACTGTTGAGTCTTCTAGCATACAAAGTTTCTAACAGCAGTCATCCCTAACGCACGGCCCATACGTACAGGAGGCCAGACCTGTCACGCGGTCCGTGATCTATATGAGACTCACACCCGTGTAACAACTGTGTCACGGCCAATGAAACTAATGATGCTACATGATAATGGGGTAGTCTCATAAACAAGGTCAATGCAAATACATAAATAAAAATATATCGTGATGACACTGTCGCGCGCATTTTATATAACAGTTAAAATATATGAACTAAAGACAGAAAATAAAGATGCATGCAACATATGGAATATAAATAACAGTACAATGGCAAGGTATACTTGCCTGGCAAGGAAGCTGCAATATACCAATAACCTGCTCCAGAAGTCGCGCAGAACAAATCCAATATCCAATGTACATATAATATAATACAATAAAATTATTATTCATTACACTAGCACATACACAACCATATTTACACTGGACTCAGGGGGTACACTAGGGGTGGCACTAGTTATCTAACACGGTCAATTACGCGTTGAATTACGCGGGTGTCGCATCTTCAAGTACTGTACACAATCAGTCAGTCAACTGACAGGTGTCTACGCCAGTACGTTAATGTACGCAAGGCAGACAATTCACAAGTTCTTAGGGTCAACATGGTCAAGGTAAGTACGGGGCAGTCCACGGTGTCCTAGGGTCGTAAAGACTAAATATATATAGTCATAATTATCAATTAGCATTTACCTAATTATACAATACATATATATATATATATATATATATATATATATATATATATATATATATATATATATATATATATATATCCATATAATAATATAACCAGTAATTTATTTACATACCTATTTGAATATATTTACTAAGTATATATATATATGTACCAATGAATATTATACATATACCAAATTGAACAGTATACGCATACGCGTACGTATGCGTATACGAGTTGGGTTTACTGACTCAGGGTCCGATATCAGCTAATGGTGGTAACAAAATACTAATGTCCTACTGAAACACACACAAACACACAAATTAAAGGGAGAGGGACGGGTTCGAACCTCGGTGTGCGTGTACGGGGACGATGATAAGGTTGACGACGATGACGACGAGGGTGATGATGTTGGTAATGTTGCTGGAAATGACGATGATGAGATGACGACGATGCGATGATGATGACAGGGTGATGATGGGTTGATGATGATAGGGTGATGATGGGTTGATGGTGATGATGATGATGGTCAGGGTGAGGCTGCTACTGTTCCGGCCAGGGGGTCCGGCGAGGGAGGTCAGTGAAGGGGAAGGAGGACAGGGAGGATGGCAAGGCTGAGAGATCTTGCTGGAGGTCGAGGTACAGGGAAAATGAGTCGAGGGGAGACTCAGACGAGGTGGCTGATGGTGGTGTTGCTGGTGATCAATAGCAGGGGCTCGGGACGTTCAGGTGAGGGGAAGATGACCTGCAGGCGGCTCGGGGAGGAGGAGAAGAAGTCGACGACGGAGAGGAGATGGTGGTTCAGTCGTCCAGGCGGTGGCTGGGATGTGGAGGAGAAGAGAGGAAGAGGTGGAGGCGAGGTGGCTCGGGTGTGGCTCGACGTGGAGGTTCCCCGGAGATGGAGGTGGAGGAGACAGTGATGACAGGGAGTGGAGAGGGAGGAGGTGAGTTGCTCCGGGACGACGAGGTGAAGGAGAGGCGGTGGTGATGGTGGTAATGGTGATAATGGTGGTGGTGTGCAGAGACGGGGAAGGCCGGGGACAATGGAGGACTAGACGGTGGTTCGTCAGGTTGCTGGAGGAGAACGACTGATGGTTGGGTAGTCGGCTGGACGAGGCTCCGGTCGGAGGATGATGAACTCCGGCGAAGTGAAGGATGGGGGAGATGGTGAACAGGAGCTCGGGGAAGGTCGGCTGTGTATTTGCATAGGGTTTGGTGAATCAATGAAAGAAAGGAGAAAAAGTTGTATAAATACATGAAATTTGGGTTTGGGGGTTTGACCTAGGACAATGTGGGCTTGGTCAACTCTCTTTGGAGTGGGCCTTGGTCTTACATGAGGATGTTGGGCTATAATTTTCATGGTTTAAAATACAAGGATGGGGTTTAAATGAGGGGGCGATGCTGTGCGTTTGCACATTCCGAAAATTGTTAGAAAAATTCATATGAAGGGAAAAAATAGATTTCTTCATATATTGTCCAATGGTGTTGACACCTTAATGCATTTTTGCATAAAAATGCCCAACAATTGAGAAATTGCACAAGGATAGAAATTAGATTTAAATTAATTAAAATCATTGCGCAAGGTGTTTTTGAATCAATTAGAAGTACATGGGGATAAAATTAGGTGGGACACAAGGGTCATGGGCGTAGGGGACTCAGAGTAGAATATTATCATAAATTTGGGTTGCACAAAATGGTCAAGATTGTGTCTCCAATTTTGATTGGAACGCACAAGGGTACAAAGTTGGAATTTATTTAGAATTAGGAAATAACGTCCGCGACGTTTATTGTGCGACTAAAATTTTGCACAAGAGAGTATAATTATAAGTTGCACAAAGGTCAGAATGGAAGATGGGCACGTCTAAGACAAGGGTGTAGAATTTGTAGGAAGGCAATGGCTACTGTAGTGCTCCAATTATCGAAGCAACGGTAAGGTGCGCTACGTGATACAAATATCGTATAATTAAATAAAATATCGTGTCATATTTCTAATTGGATACAAAGTAGCCCTAGTTTCACCATCTAAGCCAAGTAGGCCTAATTTTGGGTGAGGGGGTTTACACATTATTTTAGGGAGTTCTCAAGTGTCCACGACTCGAGAACTTGAAATAAGTTAGCAATGATTAAACAAGATAAGATTTACCTAGATCATTGGGAGAGAAGAATATTACGCTACCCGGCTACCCCGATATCTAAGGGTCCCATGCAGCATGGACAACCCTGCTAGACAAGGGCTCCATGACTGACCAAGTTTACGCGTGTTGTGGCATTTACAAGACAAGTTTATATAGAAGTTTATGTTTGTAAAGAAAATTTATGATTACAAGTTCAAGTTTTTATGATTACAAGTTCAAGTTTATGCTATTGAGTTCAATTTCTGTTTGTGACAAGTAAAAAGTTATTTTTTTTGTATGGTTGAATATACATTTAAATTTACTAGACACGCGTACCCTTAGCCATCCAGGTTAACTGCAGTGTCGGTGGTAGCAATATTCTTAAACATGCATTTAGTAATTAATGTCTGTGACAACCTTAGCTAGTTAATCGTAGCAAGCCGTAAAGTTGTTTGGCCACTCGATGAATGATGTTACTTTCATTATAGCTCGCTCTTCTAGTTTTATTTTCTTTCGGCGCATGGTTAGGGTGCTAAGTTTTGCTCGGGTGAAGGTCTGCAACCCCGATCCTTGTTTGGTTTAAGGGTTATGGTCCCAATTCAGAGTAGTTCCTATGCTCTCTTGTCGCTCGTCGCCTTACTTTTATTTTTGCACTTATTATCAGTTCTTCTAGTGTTATTCTTGAGACAAGTACGTTGGTACCGTACGAGTCTCGATCTTCATTTATTTTCCATAAGTCTCTTTCTGCTTATATTGTGATGTGTTTGGTCTATCACCTCGAGCTCCTTTGTGGTACTTGTTGCTTGGGGTTCTGTCCCCACTGGCTTTGCATGGCCAGGTTACCTTGAAGAGAACCAGGATCCACCGCGCTTCCAGCAAGATAGCTCGCACTCATAGGACTGCGGCCGAAGCTCGCGATTGGGTTTTCTTCTTCCACCCCTCGTCTTGATTACTTTATTTTGTGGTGTTTAGCAAGGGACATAGTTAGCTCATTATATTTTTGAGACTTCAGTCAACATGATGTATATATTAGACCATGGCTGGTATATTTGATCATGTATATTTAAACTCTGCTAGTACAGTATTTTGCATTCACTAGCTTCATGATCATATGTGACATATAATTTAGGACACCTCTTTACTTTCATGTATGATATACTTTTGTACTGGTATTGCTGGATTGAGATAATAAGATTTGTCGGCCTTAGGACTGACATCTTAGCATGCTAGAGTTCACTCATCTGTCTTCTACACAACCTTAACACATTGCGGCTAACTTTGGTATTCTGCATGGTGCGGTTGCCCATGTCAGTCCCCGTATTTATCCAGTATTCTGGGAGCGAAACGTGACAATGGATCAGTCCAGAATCATTCCTAATATATCGCATAGCTATCATAATGACCAAGATAAATAATTGAACCTACAAAGTGTATAAATGCTCGTCATTTATACTATGCAAATTTTATTTTAAGGGTGTCCCAAGAGGCAAGATCCTTAGAAGAAATAATAATCCATGAAACTTTGGTAATAAATAAACACATAGCATTGCTCATCAGTATAAAAACTTCGATATCGGTAGCCTGACACCATGTTACTTTCTGGAAATTTTTGGATGCATGCAATTGTACCCCATTCCATGGAGGCCCAATGGATATAACCAACATCTTCGACGATACATGCATCCAGCCTTGCAACAGTAGATACGTTCTAAGAAAAAAAAAAACTTCAATTCCCAAAAAAGATGAGGCTACCAATAAAAATATATACTACTAAAGATTACCAAAAAAGAAAAGATGAGAGAGATTAGGGGAAAAGAACTAAATTACACCTTCTTTAATTATACTTTTCATTGGCATTTCACCAAAGAAGAAGAAATTCTCGCTGGAAAAGACAAGGATGCTAGTCTAACCAGTTGGTTTTGGTGAGGTTTCTCGTCAAATAGAGCTAGCAAGACCAGAAAGTTCACTAACACCCCTTATTTTTAAAAGGGTTGGGGTCAAGACTCATGCACTAATATTTCTTTAACTGTGGATGTGAGATCCAAACCCGAAAAATTGGTGAATCCAACCCTAGTCATCTAAAGTGACATTTAAAATGTGGACAAGTTACGGGTGTAGCTTACCGTATTTGCTTGTCATGTCATATTGGTGGATACCAAGTGTATCAATAGATATGATTCCCTACTGTTACAAGGAGTAACTAAGATTCATCCGAACAAGAGATTATAGTGTTTTGCGTATTTCAAAATATGGTGACACCAACTAAGAACAGTCGTCCAATTCACTATGCATAATCATTTCCCCTGTGAATTTTGAAGTGTATCCCTACTTAACTGTTATCAATACATATTCGTGTAAAGGGTTCTCTAACTTGTTGATTGTTATGTAGTGCAATATTGATAGAACATTGCTCCAGGGGCCAAACTCATGCTATCTGTCAGGAAGAAATGTACAATATATCCTCATATCTCGGTCAGACCTAGGTGCACTCCACTCTTATGTTATTTGTTGTACTCGTCAACTCGTTAATTGTTACATGATATGATACTAAAACAGCCCTTTTACTCAATAGATTGATTGATTCATCTTTCCTAAATATGCAACTATTAAATATCATATCGCGTAACATCATAGATCCCAAAACAAAATTTCTTAATCCTCAAAGGAGATGCAGATACATTAACATGGTATAACTCTTTATTGGTTACTGAAATTCCTATTGCCAGCTCAAGATATTGGTGGGTGTCATGTCACATGCTTACTGCTGGTTTCTTGACCCCAGTATGGTCTGAATGTAGTTTATGTGCTATTAATCTTATGTAGTCTAAACCTCATGAACTGAGTTCAGGACAAATAATAATGTGATGGATGTTCACATTTTTTTTCCGGCCTACAGTAGTTACTTTCTTTAGGATGGACTAAAGTCTGTTTTCATTCTCCTATTTCGGCAGCTATCTGTTGGAGTGGGTGGAATTCCCAACCTATGTGGAGAATATTCCGGAGTACGACGAGTGTCATCCGTGTATCGAAAAAGTTCGAAGAGTGCATCGAGTGACGTGTATTGGAACATTTATGGTAAGCAAATATTATATTGGATTTCTATCTTTGACTTTAATTATATATTTATGATTGGATCTTTCATATATTAACTTTTCATATAATTGAATTTTCAATATATAGTAAGCTAATTTATGATTTTATTTCCATTAAATATAGGATTGAATGTAATTGGATTTCCATAAATATTTTTGGCTTCCATATATAGATTTCCATATGGAAACCATAATTCATGCAAGAATTTATATAAAGGCTCATGCAATATATAACAACATGAGAAAAAAAATAAGAGAGAAAAAATGTGGCAAGAGTGTCATTACAACTTTGGAGAGGAAAAAGAAGGATTGGAGGTCGTTTCAGAGAAGGAGATCAATTTGGGATATTTCTCATTGTCTTTTTTCTTCGTGGTTGTAATATATTTTCTGTTCCAAAGAGTTGTGGTGATCCGTGTTGGACTGGTGAGGAGTTTGTAGAGGGTGTAATATCTTTATTCCATTAGTGAAGGTTCTTCAGGGTTGGACTCCGATCGTCCCGTGGTTTTTTTCATCTGGATTTTTAACGTAAAATTCTGTGTCTGCGATTTGTGTTTGGTATTTTTTTGGTTTGTGCGTTTTGCTCGGTTCTCTTGCAGGTACTCTCTGGTTTGGGGAACGGTTTTCACGTTTCTTTCCCAACAATGTGGTATCAGAGCCAGATTCTAAAATTTTAAAATGGTGTCAGGAGTTGATAGGCAAATCAGGGAGGAGCGATGGACGTGAAGCCGATGCGCATGTTAAACATGAACGGTACCAACTATCATTACTGGAGGAGCAAAATAAAAGATCTTCTATTTGTCAAGAAGCTGCATCTGCCAGTACTATTTGCTTCCGAGTGGCCCAGTAACAAAGCTGAAGAGGACTGAAAGTTCGAGCATATACAGGTGTGTGGGTACATCAAGAAGTTCGTTGACGAGAACATGTACAACCACGTTGCCAGTATTGAGCACGTGAGGACATTGTGGGATAAGCTAGAATCTTTGTATGCGAAGAAGACAGGGGTAAATAAATTGTTCCTGATCCGGATGATGATGGGTCTGCGGTACAAAGATGGGACATCCATTACGGATCATTTGAGTGAATTCTAGGGCGTGGTTGACCAGCTATCCTCGATGGGAGTCAAGTTCGACGATGAGGTTTAGGGACTATGGTTGTTGTGTACATTGCCAAACTCGAGGGAGACCGTACGAGTTTCAATAATCTGTTCTGCTCCGGAATGCGTGGTCAGTCTGGAGTTTGCCAATAGCGGGATACTGAATGAAGAGATGTGGAGATATTCTCAGGCCACTTCATCTACATTCCACTAAGAGGCGCTTGTTTCAGAGAGCCGTGGAAGGGGTAAAAACAGGGGTCCAAGCGGTGGTAGAGACAAAAGTAGGAGAAGGTCCAAGGGTCGGTACGAGGACTAAGAGTGTTACCATTGTGGCAAGAAGGGCCACATCAAGCAAAACTGTTTTGCTTGGAAAAGAAAGAAGAAGGGAGACAAGGGAAAGCAGGGCGAGAATACTACAGCGATGGCCTCGGCACATGGAGGCGATCTGATCATTGTAGGTGATGCGATAATTATGAACCTCGCCTGCGATAACAACTCTTGGCTGGTGGAATCAGGTGTTTCAGGGCACGTATCTCACAATAGGGCACTATTTGCTACTTACACAACATGCGACTGTGGAGTATTGAAGATGGGCAATGGAGATGTGTCGAAGGCAGTTGCCATTGGAGATGTGCATTTAAAGACAAAGATGGGTGCAGTTCTTGTTATGAAAGATGTCCATCATGTCCCTGATATCCGTTTCAACCTGGTGTCATTTGGAAGGTTGGATGACGAGAGTTTCTTCAATCTCTTCGAAAACAGTTAGTGGAAGTTTTTTAGAGGTTCGATGGTGATTGCCAGAGGAAGCAAGAGGTCCGGACTCTACTATATGGAAGGGAGCGCACTGGGGGCACATGAGGTGAACGCAGCTACTGATGCGTCTACCGAGTTGTTGTACAGGTGGCTCAGCCACATCAGCGAGAAGGGGATGAGCTACTTGGTGAACAGGAAGGTGATTCCAGGACTCAAGTATACAAAGCTGGAGAGGTGCACGCACTGTTTGGCGGGGAAGTAAAATAGGATATATTTTCAAATACACCAAAGTTCAAGAAAGCCGGCGTTGCTCGAGTTGATTCACTCAGATATTTGTGGTCCTATGAAGGTAAAATCTATTGGTGGTGCTTCTTACTTTGTAACTTTTATTGATGATTGTTACAGGAAGGTTTGGGTATATGTCTTAAAGACCAAGGATCAGGTACTTACCACTTTCAAAGAGTTGTAGGCCTCTGTTGAAAGAAAAACGGGCAAGAAGCTGCTATGTGTTCGGTCGGACAATGGCGGCGAATATATCGGTCCCTTTGATGCATACTACAGAGAGCAAGGGATACAACACCAGAAGACTCCATCAAAGATACCTCAGCTTAATGGTGTAGCGGAGTGGATGAATAAGACGCGGATGGAGAGGGTACAGTGTTTGCTGTCAGAAGCAAACATGCCGGACAGTTATTGGGATGAGGCTCTTTACACAGCTTCTTATATTATTAATTTTTCTCCTAGTACTTCTTTGCAAGGTGATGTGCCTGACAAAGTGTGGTACGACAAAGAACCGTCATATAATTACCTGCGAGTGTTTGGTTGCAATGCCTTCGTTCATGTACCGAAGGACGAGAGATCCAAACTTGAGCCAAAGATGAGACGGTGCGTCTTTATCGGTTACAGTCAGGATGAGTTTGGCTATAGACTCTACCACACAGTGGAAAGAAAGCTCTACAGAAGCAGGGACGTAGTATTCATCGAGGATCAGACCATGACCAACACTCAAGATTCTGAGATGCCTTCTGAGGCTGAGGAATTGCCTGAGTGAGAGTCATTTCGCTTCGAGCAGTTTTCAGAGGGCATCGTAGTGGATCCAACTATGGGGGAGCCAGTACATGAAGTTGATTCCAACCTTGATCATCAGTCTGCTGATGGTGGTCAGGGTAACCTTCAGGAGGATGAGCATGCCGAGGAGAAAATTCCTGAGGAAGAGACTATTGGCATACAGCCAGCACCAGTGGTTCCATATGAGGAGGAGCGATAGAGAGCGTCGACCATCTACGAGATACTCACCAGGTGAGTATGTTCTACTGATTAATGGTAAAGAACTTAAAAGTTTTGCAGAGGACATGGAAGACGAACACAGGCAGGAGTGGATGGAGGCCATGCTGGAGGAGATGAGTTCCTTGGAGGCCAACTCTACTTATGATCTGGTACGGTTACCAAAGGTCAAGAAGGCTTTGAAGAATCGATAGGTGTTCAGAGTGAAGCAGACAGATGATGCTACTCGCCCTCGATATAAAGCGAGGCTGGTAATTAAAGGCTACTGTCAACGAAAAGGCGTAGAATATGATGAGATCTTTTTGCCAGTCGCCAAACAGTGGTCTATTCGGGTGGTGCTAGCATTGGCAGCCAGTTTTGACTTGGAGGTCGAGCAAATAGACGTGAAGACGATATTCCTCCACGGTGATCTTGAGGAGGAGTTGTACATGGAGCAACCAGAGAGATTCTGTGAGAAGGGCAAGTCACACTTGGTCTGCCAGTTAAGGAAGAACTTGAATGGTCTGAAGCAGGCTCCGAGGCGGTGGTACTGGAAGTTCGAATCGTTTATGGGGGAGCATGGTTACGCACGGACGACGTCGGACCACTGTGTATTTGTGAGGTACTTTGACGAGGATGATTTCATTATTTTACTGCTCTATGTTGATGATATGCTACTAGCGGGTCGGAATGCCACTAGGATAGCGGAGTTGAAGCGCCAACTAGGCGTGACCTTCTCTATGAAGGATTTGGGCGCATCGAAGACTATTCTGGGGATGGAGATCAGCGAGAGAGAGTCCAAGCTGCTACACTTGTCCCAAAAGAAGTATATTCACCGGGTACTTCAGCATTTCGCGATGAACGGGTCGAAGAAATTGAATAACCCCTTTGTGGCTCACTTTAAGTTCACTGAGGAGCAGTGACCATCTACCGAGGACGAGAAGAAAGATATGGTGTAGGTTCCATATGCCTCAGCTGTGGGGAGTCTCATGTATGCTATGGTGTGTACGAGGCTAGACATCATTCACGTAGTTGGCACAGTTAGCAGGTATACTTCCAATCCTGGAAGGGTACATTGGAGTGCGGTCAAGTGGATCCTACGATATTTTAAAGGAACTGCTGATTTGAGAATTTTTTTTGGTAGTGACGAGCCGAAGCTGGTTGGGTATACCGACGCTAATATAGTTGGAGATGTAGACACGAGACAATCGACTTCGGGCTATGTTGTGATGTTTGCTGGTGGAGCAGTATTGTGGTAGTTGCGGTTGCAGAAGTGTGTTGCCTTGTCGACGACAAAGACAGAGTATATTGCAGCGACAGAGGCTTGCAAGGAGTTGCTGTAGATGAAGAAGATATTGCAGAAAATTGGACTAAAGCAAGAGAAGTATCATTTGCTTTGCGATAGTTAGAGTGTTATTCACCTTGTGAAGAAGCAGACATTTCATAGCCGGTCCAAGTACATTGAGACCCGGTATCATTGGATACGGGATGTTGTGACAAAGAAGGAAGCGGCGCTTGAGAATGTTCAAACAGATGACAACGGAGCAGACATGTTTACAAAGATTCTTCCAAGGAAAAAGTTTGAGTACAGCAGGCGGACCGTCGGGATGACGACCCCTCCACATAGTTGTGAATGAAGAGATTTGTTGGAGTGCGTGGGATTCCCAATCTATGTGGATTATACCCCGGAGTGTGACGAGCGTCATCCGTGTTTCGAAAAAGCTCGAAAAGTGCATCGAGCGTCGTGTATTAGAACATTTATGGTAAGCAAATATTATATTGAATTTTCATCTTTGACTTTTATTATATATTTATGATTGGATCTTTCATATATTAACTTTATATATAATTGAATTTTTAATTTATGGTAAGCTAATTTAATTATGATTTGATTTCCATTAAATATATGATTGAATGTAATTGGATTTTTATAAATATTTTTGGCTTCCATATATAGATTTTTATATGGAAACCCTAATGCATGCAAGAGTTTATATAAAAGCTCATGCAATATATAACAACAGGAGAAAAAAATAAGAGAAAAAAATATGACAAGAGTGTCATTGCAACTTTGGAGAGGAGAAAGATGGATTGGAGGCCGTTTCGGAGAAGAAGATCAATTTGGGGTATTCTCATTGTCTTTTTTTCTTTGTGGTTGTAATCTATTTTATGTTCCAAAGAGTTGCGGTGATCCGTGTTGGATCGGTGAGGAGCTTGTAGAGGGTGTAATATCTTTATTCCATTAGTGGAGGTTCTTCAGGGTTGGACTCCGATCGTCCCGTAGTTTTTCTCATCTGGATTTTTCACGTAAAATTTTTTGTGTCTGCGATTTGTGTTTGATATTTTTTGGTTTGTGCGTTTTGCTCCGTTCTCTCGCAGGTACTCTCTGGTTTGGGGAACGGTTTCCACGTTTCGTTTCCAATACTATCCTCTCTTGGGCTAGTATCTGGCCTACTCATATGCTTACGGAGCACTGTAAAGATCACACACAAGGCCCAAGCACTCACCAGCCATGTAAAAAATATGGCAAGGTAGCACAGCCGAGACTGCGACGGGTTCTCTGCCCCTGCGGGACTTTAGTAGTCGCTAGACTCACTATAGTAGTCCGTCCGGCTGCTCTTGCTTAAATCATTACTATTCATTCTCCCATTGCAACTTTGGAGAGGAGAAGGATATATTGGAGGCCGTTTCGGAAAAGGAGATCAATTTGGGATAATCTCATTGTCTTTTTTCTGTGGTTGTAATCTATTTTATGTTCCAAAGAGTTGCGGTGATCAGTGTTGGATCGGTGAGGAGCTTGTAGAGGGTGTAATATCTTTATTCCATTAGTGGAGGTTCTTCAGAGTTGAACTCCGATCGTCCCGTGATTTTTTTTATCTGAATTTTCCACGTAAAATAAAAAAATTCTGCGATTTGTGTTAGATATTTTTTGGTTTGTGCGTTTTGCTCCGTTCTCTCGCACGTACTCTCTGGTTTGAGGAACGGTTTCCGCGTTTCGTTTCCAACACTATCCTCTCTTGGACTAGCATCTGGCCTACTCATATGCTTACGGAGCACTGTAAAGATCACACACAAGGCCCAAGCACTCACCAGCCATGCCGCGAAGTGGCACGTATGCGCTACTAGTGAATCCTTTGTAGCTGACCCAGAGATACTCTGTGAGGCTATTGCTTCCAATCGTGTCTTCTCTGTGATCAATGTTGAGAATCAAGAAGAATTTGATATCGACGAGGCTGTGACGAGGTTGAACTCGAGGGCACGAAGATTGTGCATCCTCATGCCAATGTCATCTCTTTCCAAAAGTGGCAGGCTCTAGGTGAGGCACTAGGTGGTGTGTAAACTGCATGATCTTATTTCTTTTCTTCTTCTTCTGAATTTGCAGTGACATATTTGGAGAACATCATGGCAGGGATTACTGTTTTTAAATTTGTGTTGCACAGGAGATATCTCCGCATGGTATTTATGATACAGCTGAGTTTGGTCCTATGGCTATTGGGAAGGACAATTAGTCTAAAAACCAAAGTTGACTATTCTACAGAAGAATACCGTTCAGAGAGCAGAGCACCGAAGTTGTGCCTGCCAATCCTTTTCCTGCAAAAAAAGACTAAAGAGAATATAGGGAGGTTCACCATAAGATGTTTCATGCTGGTGAATTCACGATTTTGGTTCCTTCATGTTGTATATAGTTTCTTAGCTCTTTAAATTTGGTGAGAGAAAGAGTGTTTGGAAAGCAATATGTTTTACATAGAAGTTGAATTGTACCATTGGCATTCATTATCTGCTAATTACAAATTTTCTGGATGGCAATTCAATTTATATCAGAACTGGCTCCAATGAGGTAAAATATTTTGTGATATCATGTGCATTTGAAGTTGAGCGAGAATTAATGAGTTATGCTTTAGGTTTCTGTATGTTTCCGCACATCATTTTATTGAGGCGAATGTGAATGTTTCCTTCATGGGCCACTTGTTAACCATGAGAGTGAAGGGTAAGAGAACTATTACATATTGGGTTTATAAGCAAAAAAATGATCCATCTGGAGCTGATCTACCTCCTATTGCACTGGGTTTTTTTTTTCGAAAATTCCATTAATGGTGTTGCCATGAATCAACAAATTGAATAATGGAAAATTCAAAAAAAAAAAAAAAATAGAATAACATTATTTATAACATTTTTTTAGCTATCATAAAAAATTATTTTATGATATTTATCTACGTGGCATGTCTAATTATAGTGATGGATTTAGGAATTCGTCCATCACTAGTATTATTAGGATCGCTCGTAGTAGCGACTGACACTAACTCCGTTACTCATGTGATTAGTCCGTCACTGCTATGATTTCTGACGGAATTCAGTCAGTATTAACATATATTAGTGACTGGTCTTTGTCGTTACTATAAGCAAAAGACCACTAACCGAACTCAACTGGCTTTTGTGGTCAGTGAGAAGAGGTATAACCTCTCTGGCTAGACGGATGGTCTCGGGATCAAACTGTGGAGGAGATATGGGACAGTGGACCCAAATAACATACAATACAACGTGTATAAAATTTCTTACGTATCTCCGGACATCTTAAAAAAAAAAAAAAAAAAAAGGGAGGAACACTCCAGTAACTTGAGTACTAATGAGTGTTGCGCGAAAGTACAAAGGTGGGGGGTTACATCGTGGAGCAATGTTCAAACCATTACTTGGTAGTGGAACAAGTGGTCTGGTGAGTATAAACAGTCATAAGCTTAAATAAGAAGGGATCCATCGATCAATCAACAATCTATCATTTATCACATGATTTCCTTTCTCCACTTATAAATAAAAAAGGTGATGGGTCTTTGAAGGCAGCACGCTGTCGACGGAGACTCTTTGCTCGCTGTGTCGTCGACGCATGCATCCTTCCTGGGATTTGTTTGGGTATTTAAAGGTGGTAGCAACATAATACATAGTAATCCTAGAGGAACTCGTGAATGTCCGAGTATAATACATAGTAATCAATTGGGCACATTCATTTAAGAGCTTATTAGCAAGTATGTATAGAAATAGAAGAAACGATTGAAGTTGATCTCTATAGTAAGTAACCTTTCTGATGGATGCTAGTTCAGCTTCCTCATTTCATGGCAGAAGGCGTCCGAGTGTTCCTTCCCGACGCAGCTCGCCATGACGCGAATGCCGGTCATGGGCGGAGGCGAGTTGATGAGGATGCACATGCCGATCTGAGAGTCGTTCAAGGGGACGACGTGGTTCGGCGTCCCCCAACCGTAGTCCGCTTCCAGGAAGCCCGCCCGCCTCAGGTCCGTCAGGCACATCGTCCCGTAGTCGATCGTGCCGAACTTGTGCTCCGACGGGTCTCCCCGCAGCCACTTGGCGAACTTCGACGACAGCCCTTCCTTCCCTTCCTTCACCACCTTCGTGATCTCGACGAGCGGCCCGCCCGCGATCCGCCCGCTCCTCGCCCTGATGTTTATGTTGTGTATGCAGTTCCCGTAGTATCCCCCCTCCGCGGGCAGCTCCTTGAACAGCTCCTGGCGGATGTTGGCGGTGAAGTTCACGGAAACTTCCGCCTCGGGACGGAGGCCGATGGCGCGGGTCCGGCTCTGCCATATCTTCGCGGAGACGATGTCGAAAACCGAGCACCGAAGGCCCGTCTCCTCCATGAACTGGTTCCTCACCTGCTTGATGTCGGGCAGAGGGATGTCGAGGATGCGGTGTTCGAAGACGAAGCTCGGTATGGCGGGGAAGTCGGACATGTTGATCGGTGGGATGTTCGGGGTCGGGATGGCCTCCCTGCACCATACTGGCTTGACCGTAGGCTGCGCGAGCCCTCTGGCTAGCTCGCTGAGCGCGGTTATGAATTGTCCGGTTCCGATTCCGTCGAAGATTACGTGTGTGTTCTTGTGCGCGACGGTGAATCCGCCACACTTGAATTGTGTAACCTGAGATCAGTTAATGCGTCCCTCGTCAGTATCTGAATTTCTTGAAACACAAATTACAACTTCTTCTTCTTCACGTCATTCTCTTGTGGAGTTTCATTTATTCTTATTTACTGCATTAAAATAGGAAAGAAACCAGCATAATATAGTATTTATGTATTATTAGAGTTTGTATAGTTATTTGTTTGTACTCTCTCCTTTCTACTTGAACCCTGTATATGGTTCTGTAGTGACTTTTTCTGGAGACGACAATTCTTTTTTTGTATAAAACGTGAAATAAATTATTTTGATCTTTTAGTATAAAAAAGTACTTAAAAAGAACTGAGTTCGAACTCATTACCTACTATTTATATCTTTATTCCATACCAGACCTACCTATAACTACATAGCCACCCTGGTGGCATAAAAAAAATGTCAACTGTTAGTTTTATTTTGAATTACAATTTTGGGATGGATATTTGTTCAAATGTCCCATGTCCAAGGTCGGAATTAGAAATTTAAACTGAGATAGATTGGATTGGGCTGGGGTAAACTAGGTATAGGCTGACTTACATAAAAAAAAATATTAAGAATTTTGGGAGGTCAACTTGAACCCACTCTAGTCCTGGTTCCACCCTTGCAAGAACAGAGAGAGCTAGAAGTATGAACTGGAGTGGACTAGGTTAGATTGGAATGAGAACTTAAATATATGGAAAAATAAAAACATATATTAAAAAATAAAAAAAATTGGGGTTGGCTCCAGCCCACTTGAGCCCTAAGGTAGCTCCGTCCTTGCATCCATGTTCATTTTTATCATGTTTGTTGTATTAGTATTCTACCGTTTGAGTCCGAAATGAATGGACACATTTGAATATGGATCGAAAGTCTTTCGATCCATATTCAATTGTGTCCGTTCATTTTGGAGAATCAAACACAACTGCAATTCAATCTGGACCAACGCAATTAACATTGCTCCAGCAGAAGAGTGGCAGATATCCGACATGGTCGGATGGAGTTCGAGTCTCAGGATCGTTTAGAGTGTAGATGGACCTATGAGTATTCCAAAAAAAAAAAAAAAAAAAACCTGCAATCCAAACTAGAGTAGGATAAAGAAAAGAAGAATTGGTACCTGTATCATAAAAATGAGATCCGTGTCGTCGACGCCAGGAGGAGGAGAAGGGAGGAGCTCCTCCTTAGGGATCATAAGAGGCTTGCTCCGAAGGTAGTTGACGTCCTCGAGGCGGCAGTCGGCCGATGCCTCGACGAACCACACGCCTTCTCCGGTGCACGCGACCTGCAACAGGCCGTCGTCGGTGTCTTCGGTGAGTCGGCCTGCGACCGGGTAGTAAGGCACCAGGACCTTAGCCACCGCCTCCTTTATGACCTTCGCGGGCTCGACCCCGTGGCCGAACACATGGATCATCTCCCCGAACATCCTGACCATCGGCAGGCGGTCGAAGAAGGAGAGGGGGAGGCATCCGGAGGGCGTCGGCTCGGAAGGGACGACTAGAGTTTGAGAATCCTTCGTGACAGTAAAGCCCATGTTGTGAAGTTTTTTTTTTTTTTTTTTTTTTTTGGCTTTTTTGTTAATGCAAGAATGTTATGTAACATGCAAGCTTTATAGATGCTGTACCTAACATTTTGTATTTAATTGTCATAGTTGGGTTGGTTCGACAACAATAACAAAACTCCCTGAGTTGTGTGCAAGAAACCTGGTTGGTGAACATCTAGAGACGGTCTATATTATCTGACTGGTAATTATCAAAGAGGATTTGAATATGTAACGTTGAAATATGTGAGTCGAGGAAAGAGATTGGAGAAGAAGAAGAAGAAAAAATGTCCGATCCAAAAATTGGTATACCAGAAGATTTTTACTTTCACACTTAAATCTGGTTGATTGACCATCTGGTTTCGCTTTCTGCGTACGAATCAAGTGGACGTCTGCTGCTTTTCGTTCCACCCACCCTCAATGTGTGGCCACTACAATCAACAACGTACGTCCGTCCACTCGGGCCACGGTGTTTATGTAAATCACACAACTATGTATACAAAGCTGTGAAGTACTGAACTATTCTTCAACTAAGATTTATGCAGAGATAACACATACCAAATAATGACAATGAAGTTCATAAGCTATAATATCCACCAGAGATCTCCAATGCCGCCGTACTACTAAGCTTTTTTTTTTTTGTTCTTTATTCCTGGCATTTCTAGTATATATTTATTCACCAAGTAGATGTTTGGCAAGACTAACACAATGGAGATGTCTTTGAAATCCTGGAAAAAGGGATGAAATGACAATTTTAGTCCACCCTTAGCTTCAGTGTGTATATATATATATATATATATATATATATATATATATATATATATATATATATGCAGCTTTCTATACGGAATCTCCTCTGCAAAGAAAATGCGTACGTTTTTAATAAACAAATTTATCACTATCTTAAAATTTTAAATATCTTCTTTTTAAAAAATAATCTATCTATATTTTAAAAAATGTCTATCTTAATGTTAATGTTAATGTTAATGTTAATGTTAATGTTAATTTTAATTTTATTTAATATGAATGTTAATGTTAATGTTAATATTAATGTTAATTTTTAATTTTAAAATTAATTTTAAGTTAATTTTAATGTTAATTTTAAAATAATATTAATATTACATTAACACTAAAATTTAAATTAATAATAAAATTTAAATTTAAAAATTAACATTTAAACTAAAATTAATTCAAAAATCAAAATTAACACTAAAATTAACATAAAAACTAAAATTAATACTAAAATTAAAATAAACATTAAATTTATATTAACATTAAAACTAATATTAAAACTAACTTTAAAAATAATATTAACATTAACACTATCACTAACACTAAAAAAAATTATAATTATAATTATAATTATAATTTTAAATATATTTTTTAAAGGTATATTTGTTTTTAAAGATAGATTATTTTTTAGATTTATTTTGAAAGATAAATTATTTTTTAGATTTGTTTTAAAAAAAAATCTACCCTAATTAAAAAAAAAACTATCTATCTCTATTTAAAATAAAAAATTTATCTCAGTTTCAAAAAATAAATATATAGATAAGGCTTATTTTTAAAGATAAAATAGAATTGTTTTAAAAATGAGAATTAAAATTTTTTTTTTAAGAAAAAAAAATATGAAGAGAAACATACGTAGGTTTTCTGATCCCGTAAGTTTGTCCAGTAAATTATTTTCCCAGGACAAGGTATATATATATATATATATATATATATATATATATATATATATTGCGGGAATAACTTACGGGACCAAAGGCAATTGTATTATGTAACCACCGTATGTTAAATACTTGGATTTGAATTGAATGTGTGAGATTAAAATGTGTAGTTCCCACCACCTTTTAATCTCACTCATACAATTCAAATTCAAGTGATGTAACATATGGTAGTTCCATAACATGAGATGTAGGAATTCATTCTTGTCGGTCTACATGTACATATATGAACCTATGGTTTATATATATATATATTCTCTCAAAATAAAATATTCTCACTATGATGATGGAATCTTTCCTAAGGTAAATAAACATCAAAACATCTTCAACTTGAACAAGACAAGGTTCAAGAAGTTCCTTTCCTTGAAGGAAGGATTCAAAAGGAAAATGAATATTTGGCATTTTTTTTTAAACATATTTTGTCTTTCCCCGGATAAACACAAATATATAAAAACTGTAAATGATCACAGCTAGAGTCAAGTCAACTAAGGATGGTTAGGGAGTATTGAGCTCTGAAGAAATATATACATGCCAGCCATTTCTAGCTTCTTAGTCAACTTGGCATGGGGAACATGCTCAGTTTGGTATGTACAGAATATCATTGGTAATCATGGACACTTCTTGGTAGTTACCTGTACTTGAGATGATCAGAGAAACATTCCACCTGACTGACATGGATTACACTAATGGAGATCGTAGTTTAGAATAATCCATATTTATGTTTGCGTGTCATCCATCATAGAGCCACTAACTGTCCTAATTATTCAAGAATTAATGATGTTAAAGATGACTTGGTCTAGGTAGCCACCAACTGCAGTTGGTGCACACGTTTGTCAAGGGTTCCATATTTTCCAGCTTATGCTTACAATTTGTCCAACCCACCTACTACTGTGATGGCTACTTCTCTGGCAACCAAATCAGGGTTGGAAGAAGCTTTGGGTCCATTGTAGATAAGCACCCAAAGGAATGGTATGAAAACTTTATAGTCCAAAATATTTGACTGCATGAGGGTTTTGTAGTCCACCCACCATAAAAATAGCTAGCTAGCTAGCTTCTTTTTCTGAATAGTCGATGACCTATTTTCCAAAAGTTTTTCTCAAAATTATTTCCAATGGTGATCTAATGAAGAAAAGAAATGCTATACATCCAAATGATTGCTTCCAAGAGAGTACTATATCCTAAATTAGCATATGTATTCAAACTGTTTTTTTTTTCTTTTTTTTTTGAGATGCTGTATTCAAACTGTTGAAATTAAGATATTGGAATTGGACTTGCCAACGGGGGAGGTTACGGACAAATGATTGTTTTCCAAGTAAATTGGCATATCTTGTAATCAAATAGTTGAAGATGTTGGGATTGGACTTTCCAACCCGTTAATAACCCCATTTACTTGCACGAATAAGTTTTGGATCTATTAATTATTTATGGCCGAAATCAAAACGTAGTGGTATTGTTGAATTGGAAGAAACAGTAGGCATTATTATAGGTCAATTGGCATGTCCAGAATACTAGAGAGCAGACTAGACACAGACCAGCTACGCAATATAAAGTGCTACGGTACCTGTAGGGCGGTCATTGCTATCTAAAATTAAGTGGGGGATAAATCTGTCAAACTGCTGACATCATCGTAGGGTCGGACAAGTCTTATATCTCAATCCACACAAGCAAATGATCAACAAGAATATATCATATAAGAAATGTAGTAAGACGTCTCTGATGCAATATCATATCATACGTGGTAGTCAAACTAGCATATGAAAATATAACGCTAGCAGAATACGTAATAATATACATAATTATACAACTAGCCATGATACATAATGTACAACCACGTCGTCCTCGGACGAAGAGAACATGTTCCAAGAAACAAGAGTTAACACTTGTCCTAGGGTAAATGCCACATAACATAATCATATAAGACAATGAAAGAGAAAAAAGAAGTTCACTCGCGCACCGGTGCCGCAATTCTCCAAGTGCGAGTCATATCGTAAAAGTTATCACGTTCCAGTCCCAAAATATCGAGAGACTACCCATAAGTCTAATTTAGAGACATGGACAGAATTGACAGTTTCTAGTCAAAACGTGGTCCACATGTGGCCCACTTCGTACCGAAAAATATGTCAAAGACAAAGTTCTCCAAATTCGTCAAACTTAGTGTCTACGAGTTTAGAACGATGATACGAACCCAACGGAATATCCAGAACTGGATTTCGATGAGCCGGTCATGAAATTGGCCGTCAAGTGGAACCGTGGGGCCCACAAAACGATATTTTGTCAACGTTCTCAGAATCGAACCAAACTTGGGTCACAGGACCAGCGTAACGCTGCGAATCCGATGGTGAAATTTTGTTGCGAAACGACAAGCACACACGAAATTATGATCAGTGTCAGAATAGGTCGATATGGGACTTTCCGACGGATACGCATTGATTCCGGTGTGCACGAACATCCAAATTAACTTCTGCAAAATATCACACGTCCGCGTTGACGATACGCATCTTTCGGTAAAATTCGCACACGATGAAATCGCCTCATTTAGCGGAATGTACCCCGTTTCGGAAAATTTTGGGTTTAAAAAACCAAGTAATTTTGACAGATTTCAACAGCAATTAAAACACGGCATACATCGAATTAAAATAAACTAATTGAAGAGATTAAATCTCAGTTATGTTTTCTAAATTACAGTTTAAGTAGAATTTAAAAATATTAACTAGGTTGAAAGAAAATCGTACATGAACATGGGTGGTTGGAACAGTTTCTGAACTACAAACTGGGTCATTTTTTTTCTTATTTTGCGTCGCAAATTACGACCGACACAGGACACGATAGGTAAAACTAATTACACAGGATTTTAGGGGGTCATGTGGTCTTCGCATAGGATTCGACGGGTCGATATTTAGTTAACTGTGCAGGGAGATACAGGGGTAAGAAGAAGGGTACCTCGCTGTGTTGTTGCTCGGAATGTCGGAGCGGGTTGTCTTCACGGCGGCGGCGGCGGCCACCGGGGATGGTCGGGATGGTAGAGGAGATGATGGTGGTGGTGGTCAGCTAGGCTAGGGTTTAAATAGGATGACGAGGAGAAAGTTACGGGGAGACGAAGAGGAGGGGGTACGGCGGTTTGGGGAGAGGGAGAGAGGGGACGCGGGGCTGCGGGGGGGGGGGGGGGGGGTTACTGTAGATGAATGGGTAATGGGTTTCAGGTAACCGGGTTAGTGGGTCTCGGGCCGAGCTATGGGATCCGGGTTTGGTTGGTCTAGTTTGGTTTAACTCAGTTTGGTTTGGGTTAGTTTATTTAAATCAATATATATATATATATATATATATATATATATATATATACATACATGGCCATCTAAAAATAGTTTTGGACCCCAATAAATTCTAAAAAAATGACACAATACTCTATTATTAGTTTTACACCCAAAATTATATTTTCTGTGCTATATTAATAATTAATTAAATACACATAATTATAAATCCATGAACGAACATTTATTATAATTAGAAAAAATACAGAAAAATCTTCCTTATTCTCAAAAATTTATAATTCCAATAATTAAAATTCTAAAAAATCAGGGTGTTTACAAAAGTGCAGGTAGATCCCATGGCCCCGCTCTGAAATCTCATCATGCAAAACCGGTTGGATCAACCCCCTGATATCAAGTACCCAAAAAGAAAGATCGAAAGGGCCGGGAAAAAAAACATAAAAACAATCAAGATAAAACCAATACAATTGATGAAGATTCAAAAACTATCGCTGGAACAGTAACCATGCCTCTACATCAAGCAAGGACAAGACGATGCCAATTGTCTCTAAGATAGTACTACGTCTCTACGTCAATTACAGTATAGAAGCATGAAAAATTTCTACCATGCGCTAACAGTAATTAAAGGTCATGTGCCGTAGTGATCAAGCCCCCTGGGCCATAATGATCCAGTGTCATACACCAACCATTTTATAACTAGTGTTCCCATGTGCCAGCAGTACCATGCACCACAAATAACTAGTGTTTACATGCGCCAACAGTACAATGTGCCACTATGTAACTAGTGTCCACATGCGCCAGCAGTGCCATGCACCACTACTCCCTCAAGCATCCCCATGCGCCAAGCGGAAGGACACTTCACAGATGCGCCGTTGCATTTCCTGTTGTTATCTCCTCCATGCTTATGTTCAAAGTATTCTAAACTTAAAAAACTTACAAAGTTTAGAAACTTTGAAGGAAATCTTGTAGAAGCATAAAAATTATACAGGCCGCATAGAGCTCATGCTCCCTCAAAGTGAAAGCAGGTCGCAGAGGGGGGACACATAGAGCCCATACGGCCCAAAAAACTAAAGAGTTAGAAGCCTCATAAGAAGAATTCATGCGGCATGAACAACCATGAAGTAAGGGGCCGCATGAGATCCCCTGACACGATATTCAATACATGTCAGAAGTTCTGACACACCACTCATCACCCAGAGTGCTTCGAGAATTGTAAGAGACGGCAGCTCATAAAAAGATAAAAAGTTACATCAGTGCATTAATAACTTCGCCCGATGTGCCATGTCACGTGTTCCCTCATATGCGGCCACAGCCCTATGCGGCCTCATCATCAGGCGGCCAAAGTGTCCATCCGACTAAGGCCAGACGAGAGCTCGCATGAGGCCACAACGTCGTGCGACCGAAGTATCCATATGACCAAGGCCAAAGGAGAGCACATATGCGGCCAAGACGTTATTCGGCCAAGATGATATTTAAGATATTTCCGTTACAACCGAAGGGATCCTTACACAATCAATACAGACCACGTGTCCAGATGACCGAGTCATGCACACAACAGAGTTGAGAATGACCCCGCGATCTTATCAACAGCATATCCCAACCGATGCCACATGACAGCATGCCCGTGGTATGCAGCTACAGTTGCAACCGCATTCTGTTGAAGGATCCCCATGCGGCCACCAAACAGAGGCATATACGGCACCTATAGTCCATCAGCATGATGACTATAAATAAGAGGAACTTGGACGTTCCCAGGGTCCTCTTTTTAGAGATCATATCCTCCCCCAGGCGAGCTACGTACGTGCACACAAGCTCAATAGAGAGAAAAAAGAAGAGAGCATCATCATTCCATCATCGGACCGTCAACAGAATAAAGGAGTCATTGCAGTACTCGATCTTCATCGTCACATTTTCCAGATCAAAAATATTGTACTTAGATTTTATGTCTATGATTTCTTTGTATTTTTTTGTTTGTTGTTGAACAAAAGTTTTTCAAACTTACATTAATGGCAAACATACACAACACATAATATAATTGTAGAAATATGCCGAGGTCAATGCAGTAAGAAAGAATATTAGAAATCAGATGCATAGTAATATCAACTGAAATAACAAGTTTATGATAATAAAAAAAAAGTAATATCAACTGAAGTAACAAGTTTATGATATAAAAAAAAGAATAACTGACATATCCCTTCTGAGTATGAGAGTATCCAAAATACATACTTGGTCGCACGGGCATCCAATTTATCATATACGGACCAAGATGATGAACATAGAAAGTATACCCAAAAGCCCGAGGAATCATCAAAAACGGTTGTGATGAAGTGCCCTAAAACCTAAGAAATCATCGGAAAAAAGGATAGAGTAAGGAGATTTATAGTTGAGAATCATGGAGGACATATTGTTAATTAGGTAACAAACAATGGTAATTAATAGCAAAAGTCCAATAGAGTTTTGGAATATTCATCTGAAATACTATCGAATGTGCAACCTCGAAAAGATGATAATTTTTTACGTTTATCTACACCATTTTGTTGTATGGTATAAGAGTAAAAATTTTGATGAATGATACCATGTGAAGCACATATATCCTAAAAATTGTTACTCATAAGCATTGTCGGTCCGAATAATTTTAATAGTGATGGAAAATTGGGTACGAGTCTCAGCCAAAAGAACAAAAATTCACAAGTTTTCATATTGATCACGAAGTAAATAAAATCAAGTCATGTGAGAATGATCATCAATAAAAGTAGAAAAATATCAAAAACCAAATAAACTAGTAGTTTTGTAAGGGCCTAATATCAAAGTGCACTAAAGAAAATAGAATATCGCTTTTAGAGAAATGAGATAAACTTTTTTTTTAATTATAGAGCGATGTTGTTTCTGAGAATACATGGTTCACAAGAAACTTAGAAAAGGAAAGTTGAATAACACATTTTGTATTATAGGCAATGGAGCATGTCCTAAACGTCGATGCCAATCAATAAAAGAAGTAGTCTCCAGAATAGGTAGTCCAGAAGATACAAGAAATTAGTTTTCTACCCTCCTAATAATAATGGATTACGATTGGATATCCTAAATTATAAAATAATAAGGAGGAAAAGTTACAGTGCAGTTATGATCTCGAGCAACATCACTGACAAAAACAGGATTAAAATACAACCAGTATTATTAAGCCCAAAGTGAAATTGAAGAGTTGGGGTAATAGACACTATTTCAGATCCATGAACCGGGTGGTTTCCTATTACTTACCATAATGAATATAGAAAATTTATCATCTGTATACCTGACTAGATGAGAGGTAACACGATTGATAGTGTCATGCCCTAATCTCCCGCAAGCTCAATCGTCCCCGCTGAACGTGAATCACTACGTTGTAGCGCTCCCGTAGGACAATCGTTCTCATCGAGACGTGATACCATACGAGCCTAGAGTTGCGCTCGCACAAGGCGATGATGTCAAACATCAAAGTTATCATCGAAACGACCAAGTTGCAGCGAAAGTCAAATATTGTGTACCAAGCACACATCAGAGTATACGCAGTGAAGCTCTCGATAGGGTCCAAATAAAAATGCTATGAAGGAGAATGCCATACAGGCGATGCAACACTCTTGCTCTTTCTCTTGCCCACAAAGATACTTATCGTTCATACATCATGTCTCGTATATCCAAGCAGCACCACTACACATGCGTACCTGAAATAATGCCCACAAACGTGGATCGGTACACAGCTATACTGGTGAGCGGGGTAACCTACTCGTCTAAACCGACACTAAGTAGAATAGTGAATGCAAACAGTTATATGGTGATCTTTCTACTTGAATCCTAAATTCATTTTATGGCAGAGATATGACATGTTAAGAAAAACTATAAAGCAGGTTCAATATGCAAGCATTCAACTCAAGCAAATATACAAGCAGATATATCCAACTCAAAAGGAAACTAGCATACAAACCATTCTACTCAAACCCAAACAACGCGTAAACCTATCGAACCACAATCTAAGCCACAATATCCATCCTCAAACCATGCCACAATCCAAGTCTTACTAATCCAATCGTCGATATGCACACTCTTGCCTAGGCAAGGTGGCCGCCACCTACACGAAAAGCACAAACCAAATCAAAGCAAAGCAAAGCAAACCAACTCTTATCTATATGAAGTCACTGGCCAAGCCATAAAGGACTAATCAACTGCATTTCTACCCGACCCTGTGCGGAGTAGCTAGCCCGTCTGGTCGTATCGAACTACCGGCACCTCGCCAAGGCACGTTACCATTTGTCTCATACATGGCCTAACGGTCCCGGTGCCCCGGAGCATATCACGTTCGAGGAAACCTGTAACACCCGGGGTTTTTTCAAATTTTAAAAAAATAAATTTCTGGATTTTTCGGTGATTTTTAATTAATTATTAAAAATGTCCTTCATGGATTAATATTTTATGGATTAAATTAATTATTAAAATATTATAAAATTATATTTTTTTGGTGTATTATTAATTATTGGTTGTTGTGTAATTATTTTGGAATTTATTGGGCTCAAAAACTATTTTTTATAGCTAAAAATTGCCTGTCTTAATTTAAACCAACCTAAATCGGGTTAAACCGGATTAAACCGACCCCAACTGAACCCAACCGACCCAAACCCTAAAACCTAACGGGTCGGGTCTGGACCCGACCCGCCTACCCGACCCTACCCGATACCCAAAACCCTACTCCCCCTGTACACCACGACCCCGACCCGACCCCGACTCTGCCGGCACGACCCCGTCGACTCCGCCCCGCCTCCGCCCACGACCCCACGACCCCGCTCCGGCCTCCCCTCGCATATGTAAACCCTCGACCCGGCCGCCCCCATCACCTGTAACCACCCTCACACCCACCGCCACTCCGGCCGACAAGCTCCCCCGGCGACCTCTGCCGTGACCCCCGAGCAAGCCTGCGATAAGGATAGGATAAGTTATAGGATCTCATCCACTTGCTTAAATCATTTTTGATCTCTATATCAGATTCGAATTAATTACTTGACTTGCATACTGCCTTGATTCCTCTGTGAGCCTCTTATAGTTTATTTTGGATGCAGAGTAATGGATTCACCAGTAAGAGACGAGACTCCTGCAGGAACACCACAAGGTGCGGTGGTCACCTACGAAGATGAAATAACACCAGTGGGTGGAGGACAATCAGTACAACAAAGCAGTCAAGCAAATCAGCATGCTTCTAGATTTTGGCGAGATGACATTCCACCTCCGCCGCAGTTTACTCCACCGATGCCCGTATTTTCACAAGGGCAGGCTATGGACGGGCAAGAGATATTTCAAATGATCTACGCAATGATGCAAGCCCAACAGCAGATTCATCAAGAGGCTCAGCATCACGAGGCAAAAAATCTGAGAAATAGTATAGTGATCGCACTGGAGCAGGCGAACGTACCAGCTCGATGGCCATCGACGGGATCTATCACCGATTTCCGCCAGCTGAAGCCCCGTACCTTTTCAGGCAAAGAGGAGCCCACTGAAGTTCATGAGTGGCTCACAAACACTCAACACCAATTGGAAGCAGCTGAGCTTCCTAGAGAGCGTTGGATGACTGCCGTCAGAATGCAGTTGACGGGCAATGCGCACCACTGGTGGTTAACTGAGGAGACACGGCTCGGAGCAGACCGAGTCACTTGGGAAGAGTTCTCTAGACTCTTTCAGGAGATGTACATTCCATCTATTGCTCGATCGGAACTTTGGGACAAGTTCAATCGCCTCACTCAAGACAATATAACGGTGGAAGAGTACAATGCGGAATTCATCCGTTTGAGTCGCTTCGCCCCTACCCTGATCCCGACAGAAGAGGAGAAGGCTGAGAAGTTCTTCGATGGACTAAACTTTGAGCTACAGAGATTGATCGGATATGTTGCACCTACTTCATACTCGGACATTCTTGCTGCAGCCCGACGCATGGAGTGCATCACCAGGAGAGAGTCCAGCCTGAAATTGCCATTTTTACCAGCACCAATCAGAGCATTACACGGGGAGTCTGCCAAGCGACCCCAGACAAATCTACCACAAAGAGCAGCACCAAGAGCCTCATTCCTTCCTACTTGTCACTACTGTGGCAAGATAGGCCATATTAAGAGGGAGTACAGACGCAAGTTGGGAATGTGCTTGATTTGCGGATCCAGCCAATATTTAGCCAGAGATTGCACGAAGCATCAAGGAGAAACACTGATGATTAACCGAGAAGCCTTACCAGCACCGGGAGGATATCAGCCGATGCCACCCTTGGCACCACAAGCAGCACTCTTCTAGCAGGCCCAGAAACAGCAAAGGGCACAACCACAAGGACGCGGACAATATTTTGCGATGACAATGGAGGACGCGCAGACTCGTGGGGTAGCGAATACGCGTTAGCACGTGCCTGTTAGTTTCATTCCCTAGCCGAAGCCTAGTGTTATGTTAGCTTGAACTTGTTAGTCTAGATTAGTATCTGGTACCCAAGTTTTCATAAGTTGTAAATTTTTTTGCTCTATCCAGATTTCTTTTACTTATCTCTCATTGCCTAGGAAAATGTCTTATTTTCTTTCCTACATGTTCTGCTTGATCTTTCTCTCGATCATCTTGTTCATGATTCTTAATCCCTTGTGTCGTGCTTCACACATGTTGTGCAACAGCGTTATCCTTTCTAACCGGTTATGTTTTATTTTTCTTAATTGCAAGGACGCAATTCTTTTAAGGTGGGCAGATTGTAACACCCGATTTTTTTTCAAATTTATAAAAATAAATTTATGGATTTTTCGGTGATTTTTAATTAATTATTAAAAATGTCCTTCATGGATTAATATTTTATGGATTAAATTAATTATTAAAATATTATAAACATTATATTTTTTGGTATATTATTAATTATTGGTTGTTGTGTAATTTTTCTGGAATTTATTGGGCTCAAAAACTATTTTTTATAGCTAAAAACCTTTTGTCTTAATTTAAACCAACCTAAACCGGGTTAAACCTGATTAAATCGACCCCAATTGAACCCAACCGACCCAACCTCTAAAACCTAACGGGTCGGGTCTGGACCCGACCCGCCTACCCGATCCTACCTGATACCCAAAACCGCACTCCCCCTGTACACCACGACCCCGACCCGCCCCCGACTCTGCCGGCACGACCCCGTCGACTCCGCCCCGCCTCCGCCCACGACCCTACGACCCCGCTCCGGCCTTCCCCCCCTCAACCGCCTCCCCTCGCCTATTTAAACCCACGACCCGGCCGCCCCCATCACCTGTCACCACCCTCACACCCACCACCACTCCGGCCGACAAGCTCCCCCGGCGACCTCCGTCGTGACCCCGACGCCCCCGCAGCTTTCCTGGCTGCCGGCGACCCCCACGGCCCCCAGCAGCCGCAGCCTCAGCAACCACCGTCGCCGTGCCCCGCCACCGTGCCTCGTCGCGACCCTCCCAGTGCACGAACAACGGCGAGGTATACCCCTTCCCAGCCTCGTATCACTCTGTATATAGACCCGTATTCCGTTCTGTCGAATCCTGTGCGAAGACTACGTGACCCTCTCAAAACCCTTGCAACTCGTTCGGGGTATCGCATCCTGGTCGCAAACCGCGACGCAAAAACAGAAAAAATAACCCAATTTCTGAAATTCAGAAATCGTCCCGAACTCACAAGTTCACGGCCATTTTTCTCCTAACCTGTGCATTATTTCTAAATTCTGTTTGAACAGTTAATTAGACAACATAACTGAGATTGAAATCCTGTAATTAAATTTTTTTATGGTGCTGTATGATGTGTTTTATTCGTGGGTGAAATCGACAAAAAATATGGTCTTTAAAAACCTAATTTTCCCGGAACTGGGTGCGCCGCGCTAAACGAGATAACTTGGTCGTGTGCGACCTTCATCAAAAGGTGCACACCATTAATACGGACGTGTGAAATTTTGCGGAAGTTGATTTGGATGTGCGTGCACACCAGAATCAACGTGTATCCGTCGACAACGCCCAATATCGGCCCTATTCTGAAACTCGTTGTAACTTCGTGTGTGTTCGTCGTTTCAAAACGAAACTTATGCCATCAGACTCGTAGCAATACGCTGGTCCTGTGATCCAAGTTTGGTTCGATTCTGAGAACGTTGACAAAATTCCGTATTGTGGGCCCCACGGCTCCACTTGACGGACGATTTTGTGATCGGCTCATCGAAATTCATTTCTGGATATTACGTTGGGTTTATATCATCGTTCTGGACTTATAGACACTAAGTTTGATAAATTTGGAGAACATTATCGTTGGTACATTTTTCGATGCGAAGTGGGCCACATGTGGACCCCGCTTTGACCAGAAACTGTCAGCTTTGCCCCTGTGTCCAAATTGGACTTATGGACAGATAATTCTAGCTATTTCATATCTTCTGAATATGATGGTAGTGTTTATTTTAGCAACCGGAGGAGTACCTGCAGATCCCGCTGATACCAGAGCAATAGTTGGACACCAAACCCCAAGCAAGTGTACCTTGCCAATCTTGCAGTATTTTCTACATAATGTTCTCTTAATTTAATTATATGATATAAATGTTCAATCCAGGACCGTGTGATATTACTTAACGTCCGAACAAGATTTGGTTGTCAACGCCGCACGCGGAGTTGTGTAACGTCACCTAGAGATTGATATCGTGACCCTATGTATTTTCGTGCTTGCATTATCAAGTACGTCATACCATAGGACACTTGATACTATTCATGAGACAGAATCTTTCTGAGATATTCATGATGATTTTGTATAGGATACAGGATTCGTGACATAGATATTACATATGCTTGGCTATCATTATGACTCGATGCATCAGTTAGAGGTCATGATCTTGCGTGACATGGACATGAGACGTCGTGGACATGAGACGTATGATTACATTGGGTGGGGAGAGACACACAGGCTACAGGATAATTTTATATATATATTTATTATTGTGAGGCCGTAGACTCTACATCAGAGTTAGGCACTCTACTAGTGATATTACTGCTACCGGCTCCCCGACACAGAGCTTGTAGTGGTCTCAGCATGAGTACTAGTGATGCTCTCACTTGCATATCATATAGTTGGTTACATAGTTTACCCTATTGTTATTGTTTTATTTATTATTGTACTGCATTTATTCTGTTTTGAGTTATTCTTGTACCTTGCTATGTCCCCTAAGGACCTGGATCCGGATTATGTCTCCAGGTTTAGCAGAGGAGATCTACCCCGAGGTATACGGGACAGGAGCCGACATTGGAGCAGTACCATCACCAGAGGACGAGGTGATCGCCGACGATTTCTCCTGAGTATCTGCTTTATCTATACTTAGTTATTTCTGTTATTTCCTGTTTATTGAATTGATGTACCAAACTCATTAGCGGGTTGTTCCCCGAGATATATTTTATTGAGACTTAATGTTGCTTTATATTTCATATAGATTGTATTTATTTCTGTGGATGAGATTAGTAGCATAGACCTTTATTATTATTCTACAGCTTAAGTACACCCTGATGGGTCCATTAAATTGGGTTTGCCCATCGGTGTGTGCTGCTGGCCATTGTCATGTGTCTAGTCCCTCGATATTTTAGGACTGGGACGTGACAAAACTAAACCCTGTGCGCAATAGGTTATCCATAACCAATGCAAAAACTAAGTAGGTATGACGAGAGAATCGAGCCTTCTCGCCCCACCAAACGATACTCGCCTCAATTCGACCAACTATCCATAACCATTCTCCAACTTATATCCCAAGGCACCATCTCAAGCTATCTCCATAGGCACTATGCCGCTTCTCGACACAATACAATAATTGGTGCAACACCCCCTCGCTCAGAAAAATCCATGACATAATGCCCCAACAATGGCATAATGCCCTCACCGATGTAGTTGTCCAATTTTGAACCACAACTGCATGCTTTGCTTGATAAAGTGCCCAACTTGATACTCGTGCACGGATGCACGCTCGCTCGCTCGCCTTTCCGAAGTGCCTCGATGTTCCAACCAAGATGATCAACACAAGCCCCAACTGCTCAAACGCAAGACCAACTCAAGCCACAAATCCTATCAATCCAAACGACGCACACTCTATGCACGCCACAGTACGGTGATTCCAATATTCTAGTCCAAGTGTTCAAGCCATTACGTGTATTCCATATTATTAGTCATGAAGGAGTAGAGGAGAAGGGACAGAGCCCACTGACCAAGTCTGATTCCGCTAGCACTCTGCCTTGCCGATACGGCCGATCCTTTGAACCTGTTGTCCGATGTAAAGCACGATATACTCAATTGGTATGACTGTACAAACAGGCCGTGCTCTCCAAATCATCTGATCGATCGGACTAAGGAAGCCCGCATTATCGCTCCAATTCAGCTATCTCACTACTGCTCTGAACGAACACCTGATTCCATCAAACTCTGCTTGCGATCTGCACATGAAACCAACTCAAATCACTACTTGTTTCCAAATCCAACAAATCAAAATGTAATCAGATATTGCCTATTCAATCCGACTTAGCATAATGCACCGTACGGTTGCAGAATATTACAGATAGCCCCATAATCAATCATTCAAGAAGAATTATAAGTAATGCATGATTACCTTCAGTCAAAATAGAAGAAATATAGCCAAATAAATGAGCGATAAGACCGTGTAGACTCTGTAACTCATCTCGTAAACTTTTTATTTCATTTGCAGTAGAGAGAATAGTAAAAGAAGAAGAAGAAGAAGTAGCTGGAGTATCCACAACTTAGTAGAGAATGAACGCGGGGTAGACGGTTGTGATGTGGAAGACTACTGCTACTCTTAAGAGTATTCATGATTCTTCCACCATGTGGCTTCAACATGGTTCAAGCGACCTAATAATAACAAATACGAAGAGTACCTCGACTATGGCCACGTCCCTCTCGGCCCCTTCCTTGACGAAATCCAATAAGAGGACCTCCATGACCATGAACAAGAAGGCGAATTACATGTCTTCTAGAGTGGTGTATGAGAGAAAGACGAGCTAGGAATCCATATGTCCCATTGGAGTAACTCGTACCATTAACGAGAATATACTAGTGAGTAATGGAATGGGGCTATAATTATAAGATAAAATTTTGGGATACACACCATCAAGTCAATGCAGATTAACATTACCAGAAGTATAGAGATAACTAAGCCTCTCGATGTAATCGCTGAACAAATACATCTTGATCAAAGGGTTGGTGATAAACTTACTCCTCGGTAGTGAGCCACAAAAGAAATCATGTCACCATCCACAAACTCTACTAGATTAAACTCCTAGAATATATTATATATGCACTGAAGATTATCCTCGGTAGAGTAAATTAATAGACTTGTGCTTCTGCTGCATCTCCTAGATGATAGATATGACACGGTATGATAACAAGAAGTCTCCATAGAGTTAAGCATCCAAAACTGAACCTGATTTCATCACATAACCAAGCCTCAGAATGATCAGTTAGGAATCCTTAGTCAAGTGGTGCAATAAGCCCTTCGTCCTTAGGCATGCTGAATAGAATAAGGTCATTTAAGATAATTGGTGTTCCCACTAGTGTAATAATAGTGAGACATAGCTCATCCTTGGGCTCATAATAGGGAGGAAACATAGACGAAGATGCCCCCGGTATAGAGGAAAAAGAGCCCGAAGAAGTCACCGTAAAGATGAGGATCTCGAATCACCAAATAAGGAAAGACTGAAGTCGAAGAAGAAAACAAAGTCGTAGAGCAAAACCCAAGAATAGAATATCACACCAAATCACCAAAGAAAACTAACCAAATTGTTCCAACACAAATCACCAAAGTCCCAACACGAAAGTGAACCCCACCAACAAAATCACAAGTTCCAATTCACGGCGACAATATTGGGACAATCATATGAATGCCCAAGCCCACAAACATTATAACAAACTCCGAAAGCTCAAGTCGATATCATTGCATCAAAAAAAAAATACATGGAACTAAAAAAATTACAAGCTAAGAAATAATTTGTTGATTTCTTTTTCTTTTGAAGGATAAAAGAGTAAAAATAATAGGGAAGAAAACTTGAATCCTATTTGAGGAAGAGGAAGCAGTGGTCATAGTAGTGAATTGGCAATGCCGAGGTCGTCGAAGAAATTGGGGGTGGAGGCATCGAGGAATCTCATGGAAGGTCTAGCAGCGTCGGAGGCTGATTTAGAGACCTCGTCGTCGTCGTCATCTCTTTGCATCGACGACATCGATAGCCAGTCTAGAGAGGTCATCGACCAGTCCTAAGGGTAATCAAGTGCTATAAAGGGTTGTCGCGATCAATAGAGGTGGTTTGGAGGGTCGTCGTCCATCTGGTTCATCGAAGACGATGGCTGGAGGTGGTATGGTGGCTAGGGTTAGTAGTTTAGGGCTCGAGAAGAATGGAGGGGTTGGCGGGTAGGGTTTTGAGAATGGTAGTGGTGGCAGGTGATAGAGAGGTTGGTGGTGACCGGTATTGGTGGAGGGATTAGAGCGTCTACGGTTAGGGTTTTGGAGTAGAGAAAAAAAAAATTAGGGTTAGAGTTTCTAAAAATTAGGAAGAAAGGTATTCGGTAAAAGAGCTATTAATGCTGAAAGTTGGATAAATTTAATGGACGTAAATCATTAAAGTAGTGGAGATCGAATACATATTTATAGGCAATGGTGAGCATTCATTCCTTATGTTTTTTCAATGTTAAACTAAAAGTAGGAGCAAAACTAAAAAAGATTATAGGTCATACAATTTAAACAAGAACTAGCTAACTTAGATCGACAAATGACCTATGTAATCTTTTACCAACTAAATATATTATTATGCATCTACCAACTAAGGACTTGTATGGTTGCACCAAACTTCAGCAGTGTTAATTTGTTTACCAAAAATATGATAGGAGTGAAGTCACTCTAGTGCATGCATGTTAGAAATTGATCCCAATGCTTGTCCCTTTCGAAGAGGTATCGTCAGTGTGAGTCCTCAATATATAGATCACTTTGGTGATCCACGAGATATATAACAACTCTACAATTAATGGACTGGAGAAAAATGGGCACTGGATGTCCCATGATATCAAGAGTTTAGTCCTTAGACGCAATTGCCGACAACAAGCTTACTGGAAACTAAAGTAACATATATAGATGTGTCAAAGATTATTATGATGAGGGAGATTTATTTGGCCTTCATTCGTAGGTATAATACACCTTTTTTTTCTGATAAGTCAATTTAAGATTTTTCGGATATTCAGTTTCATGTGTATTCGGGGTGATCGTATACTTTAGTACATGATTATTTAGAAGTTGATACAAATGGATCAATACTAATGTGAAGAGAACCAGTAGTTACAAAAGAGAAGAAAATGTGGTATCAGATCGGTTTATAAAATAAAAAAAAATTTAATATCCGCTAGAAAATATTTTTATTTTGACTTAGGTTATAAAAAAAATTGGAGAATTTTTAATATCCGCTAGAAAATATGAAAATCTTCTCTCTTAAAAATAGGTAAAAAAAAATTGTCTGGTAATTTTGTCAGCTATGGCTATAGTAAATTTTTTCAAACTACGTTAGCGAAATTTTCAAATTTTTTTTTGGTAATAGTTATGATCCTTTAAATATAACTAAAAGTTATGGTCCTTTAAAAAAAAAGGTTTAGAAAAATTAACTAAACAAAACCAAAATATTAGTTCTTTTCTACTTGGTTTGTATGTTATTCGTTTTAACAATGCAATCGAAAAATGAAAAAGTTATGGTCCTTTAAAGTTTCTACCGTAATCGAAATTTAAATCGATTTTATTACGATTAGTAATTTATTTATAAATAGATAATTTTGTCATTAAAAATAAATAATATATCCTTGTCCCATTTTTAGTCATCTTCGTAGTGATATATTATATGATAACGATTTAGGGTCCAGAAACAGTTGGCGAACTATTTCGTTACTGTTAATTTTTTTAAACTTTTTTCGTTTTTCCTAAGTTATCTAAAAAAATTTATCGGTATAACAAATTTTCTGCAAAAATAAACCAAATTAAAAAAAAAACAATAAACCAAATAAAACTCAAACCAAAACCTACACAAGAAAACACAAACCAAAACAAAAACAAAAATAACCAAACAAAAATAACCAAATAAAATCCAAAACAAACATAAAAAAAGCCAAATAAACCAAATAAAAACCAAACAAAAACAAACAAAATAAAACACAAAACAAACACACACAAAAATTAATAAACCAAAAGATAAAACCAATTCCAACAATAAAAAAAACCAAAACAAACCAAATAAAATCATAACAAAAAACCAAAGAAAAAAAAAACATAAATGGCATATTTTCACCAACTTGGTTGGCTAAATTTGAGCAAAGTCAAAATTTTGCAAACCTAGATGGCGAAAATGTCCCAAAAATAAAATAAAAAACAGAAAATTTACTGTAGCGAAATAAATTTATATTCAATTCATGCAAACGAAACAAGTTTGTAAAATTTTGGAAAAAAGACAGTGTTGGCGGAAAACACAACTGCTGTAAACGTAGGCAAAAAAAAAAAAAAAAATTAAAGTGGGACTCCAACAGTGTTGGCGGAATTTTGTTGTGGGGGCCCACTTCGTTGGTTGGGTTCGGTTCGGTTTGTTTGGTTGGTTTGTTTTAATTAGTTATGTTTTTGTTTTATTTATTTAGTTTAGTTTTGTAATTAGATTTAATAAAATTTATTTTAACGAAATAAAAATAAAATAAAATAATTGGAAAGAAAAATTTAGAAATATTTTTTATTAAATAATAATAAAATTCTGCCGTAAGAATATTACGTCTGCCGTCGAGCAGACTTCAAGCGGCCATAACTACTTGTTTTGAAATCGTTTTTCGTTAAATAATAAGTCGATTTGTATGTTTTCGACGAGAGTAACAAAAATCGTGTAGGAAAAAAAATTTATCCGAATCAAGACGCACATGTTACAGACAAAAATATAAAATTTAAAACTTTAAAGTATCATAACTTTTGACTGAGAGATCGAAACAAACTCCAGTTTGTGCCAAAATGATCATATCGAAAAGTACTATGGAATAAACGGTTTTACTGTTTTAAGGGCTTCCCAAATTTTCAGAATCGCAAAAAAACGATGTTTCGACCTCCAAATTTTACTTTCGGTCTTTTTTTTCGAATATTAAAAATTTACTGTAGCGAAATTAATTTATATTGGGTGTGGGGCCCACGGATTTAAAACGATGTTTCAACCTCCCAAAAAAAATTAAATTTTTATTTTATTTTTTTTTGAATTATTTGTTTTAAATCCGTGAGATCAAAATAGTAGACATCATAAAACATGTGCGAAAAAAATATTTCTAAATTTTTTTTACAATTAATTAATTTTATTTTATTTCGGTAAAATATATATTTTTTAAATTAAATTTCAAAACTAAACTAAGTAAAAAATAACTAAAACATAACTAATTAAAACTAACTAATAAAATAAACCAAACCAAACAAACCAAACCAACCAAATAAAACCCAGCCACCCAAACCAACCTGCGGGCCCCACAAGGCAAAATTCTGCCAACACTGTTGGTTGTTTGTGCTTGCACTACTCTTGGCGAAATTTTGCTTAGTGGGGTGTACTTTTTGCCTACGTGTTCATTTTTTTGGTTTTCCGCCAACACTGTTGGCGGACGCTGTTTTTTTTTCAAAATTTTACAAACTTGTTTTGTTTGCATGAATTTAATATAATATTTCGCTACAGTAAATTTTCTGAATAAAAAATTTATTGTTCAGAATTTAGTTATCTAGGTTGGCGAAATGTTTAGTTACAGTAAAATTTTCAAAAAAAAAATCCGTTTTTGTTGATTATTTAAAAATAAAGTTCTGTACAACAAATTTTTTGTAATTTTTCTTGTTCTTTCTCTTTACTTTTTTCAACTGTTTTTCCTTCTCTTGTTTTTTTTTTTTACTTTTTTTTATTTTAAGAATTTTTTGTTTTTTTTCCCTTGTTTTTTTTGTTCTGAATGATTTTTTCTTTTTCTTTTATTTCAATTTTTTTTAAATTTTTCCAATTTTTTATTTTTTTCTTGAAAATATTTATATATTTACCAAACATGAAAATATAATTTTTTTTAAAAATTTAATTTCCGAAAATATAAAAAATTATGACAATATATAGTATTTCGTGTACTAAATGCCTCCTAAAAAATTAGTCCGATATATAACCTATTTCACAATCGGGACAGAATAGGAAAATATTTCCGGCCTTTCCATTGCACTTTATTTAGAACCCTTTTATTAAGTAAACACATGAAATGAAAGTATTGGTTCACCGCTCGCCTCTTACGAGACTGGCACACTCTGAGCTCAATAGACGAATAAGTAACAGATCCGAGGACATCGTTTGTCTTGTGCGAGAACGGTAGGCGCGAGTAGCCGAGATGACCGGTCTCGTTGGAAGCCATCGCCACGTGCAAGCGGCTGATGGATACCGATGTCAAACAAGATCCGCTTGTGGGAGAAAGAACCTGCTTGCGGACGCATGTGACGATGATGAAGCTATTAATTGGCCCATCCAAACTAACTCTTCTCTAGTTTTATGTCCACGAGTGCTCCAAATCACGGTTGTCAAAATCGGATCGGATCGACGGTTGAATCGGGTCGGACTGGATCTGACCAAAAAATTGGTCTTTTCTGGTCTGATCTGAACCAAATTTTTTGAAGAACCGACGATTTTTTTTATTTTTTTTGAACCGGAGTTGACCGGTGAACCGGCCGAACAAGTTCACAATTGAACCGGTCATTTGGTGTTATTTTTTTTTTTAAAGCTCAAAAAAAATTATCATGTGAAATTTAGACTATTTGTTATTTGGTTTGATTTTGAGAGACCTTATAGTTGTAAAACCAAAACAAATCATACATATTAAGAACCAAATCAAAAAGTAAATATAAATATCTTATATGATTTGGTTCTCGTAAAGGGTCTATTTGAATTTCGGTTGAACTCCGGTCCGATCTATACCAAAGATTTTCGGTTCAATTATCGTTCCAGTTTTTAAAGCATTGCTCCAAATTAACGAAGAAAGTTGCAAGGTCCACTCGCCTCAATAAAAGTTTGGTTTAGAATGGAACTTTAACTCTGCTAATTTCATGCCATGAACTTAGAAGATGTATGCTTATGAAGACTCGTCTGTAGGAGACTTATGGCATTGTTGATTGCTTTACGGTCAGAGACCAAAGTACCAAGTGTAAAATGGAGTCACGGTCATCCTCTATTTAAATGTCACTCTATCTAAATGTCATCTGCTACTTATTTTTTTTGAGATGTCCGATAATAAGTACGAAAATTTACGCACGTTATGTTGCATGTTATTTGGGTCCACTGTTCCTACACTTCCCTCGCGATTTGATTCCGAGACCTCTGTCCAGTCAGAAAGGTTATACCTTTTCTCACTGACCATAAGAGTCAGTTGAGTTCGGTATTGTCACATGCTACTATGAAATAGTATATCTTTAATTGCATAAATACTTGGTTCATTTGCTATTGTCTAATTTGTGTAACTTGACTTTATTTTGTCCACAAATGAATGTGTATAGTGTCTTATTACACATTGTGCTCGGGAGCTTCAAAAAACTAACGAGAGAAATGAATGATTTTGAGGACAATGTATTTTACTTTTATGGAAAAGAAAAAAAAAACTCAATTCACCCTAAATTTTAAATCGTAGTTTTGTTCCTGTTTATGGTGTACTAATTAATTATTTTGCAGTTATTTGCTTCTAATATGTTCGTGATCTTTTTTTATGAACATATGATACTTTTTAGATCTGAACCTTTGTGCGGACACATATGATATTATTTTTAGATCTGAACCGTTCTTTTTTCATTTTACATAGCCAGTTCCAATCCAGCGAAATACTGGCAATGGTAGGTGTGGGGATCCTATTTAAGAACCCCATCAACCCTAGTACTGGTTGGCAAAAGTATGAAGCCTTGAGGGAGGAGTGCTAGATGTCTTTGGACGAAGGTTTTATATATTTAAAATTTTATTTTTTATTTACATGAAAAAGAAATTCAATATTTATATACCAATGTTTGGTTATATAATGTTAGAAATATAAAAAAAAATATTAATTTATTTAATTTTTCATAAATATTTTTTATGTTTTTATTACCTAAATTTACATGTTTGGAATAGAAGTTAAATTTTGAAAGTAAAATGAGGATATTATTGTCCAAACAAAATATTTAAGCAATATTTCTAGGAAAGCAAAATTATTCTCAAGGGGACTTTGGGAATTACTTTTCCACAATCATGGAAATATGAAGTCCCTTATATTTCCTTTTAATTCTCAATCCTATACATACCAAACAAGCGTAAAGAATCTAAAATCTATTTTCAAGTTTCAAAATCTTGAACCAAACGTCACCTAAGAATTTTTTTTTTTCTAAGGAAAATATTAAGAAGAATTCTCAAAGATAGTTCTTTTTCAATTTTCTTTTTTCATGTTTAGGACTAGGAGGATTACGTACAATTCTGACAGTTCTTGAACGAAGTCTCTTAAAGGAGCCATATCTAACTGTTCTTGAAACAAGCCTATTAAAGGTGGTCATATTTATAACTAGGACTGATTCGGAGGATTGGATTGTCCTGGTCAAAACTAATTTTAGTTGTCCATGTCTCTTAACTTCAGAAAAGGATATCAAAAGATACAAGTTGAAAGCTATAAATACGAAACTGAAATCAACTTTTGGAGTGGATGTCTTTGGTTCTAACGACAACGTGAAGCTCAGATTTCGAGTTCCTCTCCTGACACCTAAGCTATTCGGGACCTTCACAGTGGGAGTTCAAAAAAAATTTATAATTAATATGGGTTGGGATTGTAAGGAGTTGACAGTTCAACTAATATGGAGGAGTTTGAGTAGACCACGAAAGCTTTATTGATGGAAAGGTGGATACTTACGGATCTGAAAGTTGTCTTAATCATGGGGGTTGTCCAAGTCTTATCGGCTTACACCGGGATCGGCCCTGTTTATAGCCAGGAACAAAGAGTTTGTGATTGATGAACGAGTCCTTAATTAAACATTACATCCATACAAAGGAAAAGGTACATACAACACTCTAATAAAAGGAAAGTTAAGTGAGGGGAAGTTAAGGGCATTGGAAAAAAAATTATGCTGGGTCTAAGGGCAGGTCCGGAATTTATAGGAGGTATATGAGGTGACTGTTTCAGATCTAAAATTTGAGAAGGCACTAAATTTTTATATATTATTTAATATATGTAAGTATAATTCCCAACAAAGGTCCAACAGACTCATTTTAATCCTTTCAGTCAGTATAATTTTTTTTGTTACAGGATATCTAAACGTCATATACTAGAATATCGAGAGACAAGTCGGTTAGTCAGAAACAAAAAAAAAAAAAAAATTAGTACAGTTGTTGTAAAAAATTTCTCATTTCGTCACTCTAACAGTATGACGCTCTCAATCTCCTCTATCATTCCGTTCGTCTCTCTCTCTCTTTCTCTCTCTCTCTCTCTCTTTGTGTGTATCCTCTTTGAGGTAATTGAACAACATAACAAGTTATTTTTTTCTTTTTTATTATTATCATTATGAACTACTCCAAATATTGTTAGTTTTTTTTATTTATTTGTGTGGAACATGATTTTATTTTTTGGTTTGGAACATTTTCAATTTTAGTAGTATTTTATTATAACATATATTATTTTATTTTTTGAATTTTGTGTTGATAATACTATTGTATCATCATCAATGGAAAAAATAATTATGTGAACATTAAGTTTTAATTGCACCACTTTTAGAGTTCACCTCAGGCGTCAAAATATATAGTCTGGCACTGTCTAAGGGTGAGAGTTTAACTAGGAGAGAAAGTCATAAATGATGAAGTAAGGGTTTGTTTAACATTTTTTTCTATTTTTTTCACCCTCCAAATCGAGGGTTAACGAGAGGAAGTGAAGAGTTATGTTTAAAAAGTCATGAATACCACTTATTTGTCCTATAAAATATTATAATTTTTTTTTCCATTTCTTTTTCTTTCAACCTGTTGTTCGGTAGTCTCCTAACTTGGTCCAGGTGCGTCATGTCTCTTCTCACTTTCTCATACTTTATTACTCATCGTTGACAAGAAAAACCATTTATGATATTTTATTACTCATCTGTTGAGTTGATGAGGATTTCATGCATCCGTTGATAAAAAAAAATCTAAGTTTTTGATGCATCTGTTGATAAGAAAAATCATTTGATCATAAGTAAAAATTGTTGATAAAAAAAAATCGACACATCCTATGAATTACAATCGGACATAGTACATCTGTTGGTAAGAATATGAGATCCAAATGCAATACATTATTCTCTTTTAATGCATAGAACTGCAATATGTAATAAGAATATTTTGGTAACTATTATATTTTTATTAATCCTCCTCCCACTCAAAACTTCTAATTTAAGTAAGAGTTATTAAACACACCCCACTTAAGTATTTAACTCTCCCTCCAATCCAAGCAAAGTTATATGTATTGACTCTCTCCACCCTCCACCCCCCCACCCCAACCAAACCCTCCACTTAACCCACTTAACTATGTTTTTTTTTCTCCTCAATCGAAGAAGACCCTAAAGGTCTGCTTGGATTAAGGGTTAAGAGAGTTAAGTGGAAAAAAGTTAAGGGGGATAAAAAATCTTGCTTGGTTAAAGGGTGGGAATTTGGAATAGCGAGTTATAGAGGGTTAAGTGGGAGTTTGTTTAGCCTTCTTTTGTCCATTTTTTAACCCTCCCAATCAGGGGATTAACGAGAAAAAATGAGAGATTTTGTTTAAAAAGTCATAAATATCCCTTATTTGTCCTATAAAATATCATGACTTTTTTTTATTGTTCATGCTTTCAACCTGCTGCTCCGTAGCTTCCTGGCCAGGTATCTCATTGTTCTTACTTCTAAACGGTAGAAGCCTATAATTCTTATATTACTTAATTTTATTGTGTTTTGATTCTATTTTTTTTTATAGGTATCATATTTATAGCTCTCTTTTTTCAAGATATTTTGACAAATTTTAATTAAAAATTCAATCAAAATAATTTAATTTTATGTCATATATAATAAAGGTGTTTTGGTAACTATTATATTTTTATTAATCTTTTTTTCACGCAAAACCTTCAATCCAAAAAAGAGTTATTAAACACACCCCACTTAACTCTCCCTCAAATCCAAGCAAGGTTATATGTATTGTCTCTCCTCCCCTCACTTAACTCCCTCTCACTTAAATTCTACTTATTTTTTTCCCTCGAACCAAGCAGACCCTAAGGACTAAGGTGGGCTCTAGCCCACCCCAAAAAATTTTTGCTTATTTTTCATATGTTTTTTTTTTCACCTCGGTCTATTCTAGCTCGAATTTGTGGTTCCACCCTTGACAAGCCTTACATTCAACTGCATGCCCTAGTATTAGGATTAAATTGTATCATAAAATTATATTTATGGTGATTAGATATATATGGTGATTGGTTGGCTACATATGGTGATTGGGATATTGGGATTAAATTGTATCATTAAATTGTATTTATGGTGATTGGCCATGTGACTTAGGCCCCAAGTTGATATGTGGATGTATATATATGTAATATCATGATGAATGAAATACCGAAAATATTATCTCCTATCACTTCTTCACATGGTATCAGAGCCTGACAGCTATGGCACGTTTTCTTCGAGTGGCGGCGGTGGCGGTATGTCGAGCGGCGGCGGCCAAATGAAGAGTGGCGGCGGGACTTTTACGCCGACGGCATCGCGGATCGATCCCACATTCTCGTATTACCTTAGTTCTAATGAAAATTTTGGTAATACAATTACGAAAGTGGTGTTTCGTGGAAAAAAATTATGAGGAATGGTCGAGATCTATTCGGCTTTCTCTACGGGCTTGACAAAAATTTGGGTTTGTTGATGGATCTATCAATAAACCTTCGGAGAATGATCAATTGGAGGATTGGTATTGCGTCCAATCGATGCTTGTGCAGTAGATTTTGCATACTATCGACGCTTCGGTGAAGAAGACAATACCCTACTTTGAGGAGGCGAAACCACTATGGGATTCGCTCAAGGACCGATTTAGCGTGGGAAATGGCGCTAGAATTCAATAAATTAAACATTCGTTGGCAGAGTGTCGCCAAACGAAATCCATGTCAATGGTCGACTACTTCGGCCAATTCTCTTTGGGATGAGTTGGGGACTTATGAACCTATTCCGGCGTGCAGTTGTGGCAAATGTACGTGTGATATCCCGAAGAAGCTGCAGAAACGAGTTGATGAGGAGCACTTTTATCAGTTTCTTTATGGGATCAATCAGGAACTCTATGGCAACGTTCGCTCGACTTTATTGGCACAAGATCTATTTCCTACTTTGGCACGTGCTTATCAATCCATGCTGTAGGAGGAACGATTGCACACGTTCACACAGGTCTCCTCTGAACAGGACGAGGATATGGCACTTGCGGTTAAAACTCCTTCTGTTAACTGTGGGACGTCTCATTTGGATGCTCGAAATAAATCGGAGTTGCTTTGCAATTTTTTCAAACGCAACGGACATGAAGAAGCCGCATGCTTTGATAAATACGACTTTCCAGATTGGTGGGGGGGTCAGCCGCGTGGCGGCGGACGTAGGGCTGGCCGCGGACGTGGTGGCAGACATACGGCTGGTGGTGGACGTGGACGGGGTACGAAAGTGCGTACGGCGGTAGCAGGACTTGGCTTCGTTGTTGTACAGCCACGGATGACAGATGATGGTGCAGGCGGCGGCGGTGTGCCGGGATTGACTCCGGACCAATGGCAATAACTTATTTCTATGCTTGGTAATTCTTTGGCCAAATCTCCGGAGGATCGTTTGGTGGGTAAGTCCATTGCACCTTGGATTATTGATATAGGCACTTCGAATCATTTTACGAGAAATTTGGATTTATTGTCGGGGGTGACGGCAATGGAGTATCTGGTTGGACTCCCGGACGAACAGACTGCGATTGCCTCGTGCTGCGGGCGTGTTGCTCTTGCATCAGGCGTGGTTCTCACGAATGTTCTATTCGTACCTCAATTATATTATAATTTAATTTCTGTGGCCCATCTTATTAATGATATAAATTGTATTGTACAATTCACTAAAAATTTGTGTGTGATACAGGACCCCAGTTTGAGGACCCTGATTGGAGTCGGTGAACTGTGGGAACGGACTCTACTACTTTCGTATTGTACCGAAGACTCAGGCCTTGGTAGTGACTAGGACGATTTCTCTGGACATTTGGCATCAGCGACTTGGGCATCATTATGATAAAGTAGTAAAGTCACTTCCTATTGTCAGTAGCTCTAGTAGTTCTGTGAATAAGGCATATGAAGTTTGCCATCAGGCAAAGCAAACTCGAGGTATCTTTCTTGTCAGTGACTCTCGGGCTGTTGCTATTTTTGATTTGATACATTGTGATCTTTGGGGGTCGTATCCTACGTCTTCTTCGTGTGGAGCTCGATAATTTTTGACGATTGTGGATGGTTTTTCTCGTGCTGTTTAGGTGTTTTTGTTTATTGATAAGACTGAAGTATACAAGATGTTCTCGTCATTTTTTCTATGATTGAGCTGCAATTTAATTCCAAAGTTTGCATTGTGCGAAGTGATAATGGTACTGAGTTTAATTGTATGCGCAACTACTTTGCACAGAATGGTATTTTGTTTCAGACATCTTGTGTAGGTACACATCAGCAGAATGGGAGGGTCGAATGAAAACATAGACATATTTTGAATGTGGCACGTTCTTTACATTTTCAAGAAAATTTGTCAATTTCTTTTTGGGGTGAGTGTATTTTGGCGGCTGGTTATTTGATCAATCGAACTCCTTCGAGCCTTCTTGGTTTTAAAAACCCATATAAAATATTATTTGATGCTCCTCCTTCTTATGATGAATTACGTGTTTTTGGTTGTCTTTGTTTTGACCATAACAAAAAAGCTAAGATGGATAAGTTTGCTCCTCGCAGTCAAAAGTATATTTTTGTGGGATACCCCCATGGCAAGAAGGGATAAAAATTGTATGATTTAGCTACTGGTGATTTTTTTGTCTCTCGAGATGTTAAAATTTATGAGAATGAGTTTTCCTATTATGTTGAAGATGATTGTGGTGAAATGGCTCCTCCTGACCTGGCATCCCTTGTCTTGGGCGATGATGCTTTGGGGTTTGATCTACCTCATATGGATGGGATGGCTGTCGTGGAGGCTGAGGCCGCCGTGGAGGACAGCGCGGCTGAGGCCGAGGCCGCTGTGGAAGATGAAAGACAGTCGTGGCGGCTGCAACAGTAGAGGATGAGACGGTGGTGGTGGTGTCGAATGGTGAGGGGTGCACTGGGGCGTGGCATCCGTACCGAGATTCCGTCTGTGAAGCTCCGTGACTTTGTTACAAATACAATACGAAAGTTGTCTCATAGTTCTCCCTCCCAACATTCCACCATGTCCAATCACTCCTCAGGTACTCCTTATCCTATAGCACATTTTTTGAATTATGATCGGTTTTCTCTGGGATACAGGAATTTTCTTGCAGCTGTAACTGCAGGTACAAAATTGACCTCCTTTAAAGATGCAGTTAAAGATGCAATGTGGCGAGAAGCTATGCAAAAGGAGATACGGGCGTTGGAGGATAGTGGTACCTGGTCCATGGAGATGCTTCCGGCTGAAAAACGTGCTCTGGGGAGCCGGTGGGTGTACAAGATAAAGTATAACTCTGATGAGAGTGTTGAGCGGCTTAAAGCTCGTTTGGTGGTTTTTGGAAATTATCAGGTTGAAGGAATTGATTACACTGATACTTTTGCTCCGGTTGCAAAAATGGTTACTGTTCGTGTCTTTCTAGCTGTAGCTACAACAAAGAATTGGGAACTACATCATATGGATGTTCACAATGCCTTTCTACATGGAGACCTTACCAAAGAAGTGTATGAAACTACCACCTGGTTTCCAAACCAAACACCCTGGTCAGGTATGTTGGCTTCGAAAATCTATCTATGGGCTTAAACTGGCGTCTCGTTGTTGGTTTGTGAAGTTTGCATCTTCTTTGCGGGAGTACAGATTTTGCCAATCGTACTCTGACTATTCGCTTTTGACTTTTCACAAGGGTGATGTTCAGATAAATGTTCTTGTGTATATTGACAATTTGATTCTCATTGGCAATAATTCTGCTGCTCTTACTGCCTTTCAGAATTATTTGAGTACATGCTTTAACATGAAAGACCTTGGGGCGTTAAAGTTTATTCTTGGTGTTGAGGTAGCTCGAAGTGCGAAAGGTATTTATCTGTGTCAACGAAAATATCCACTTGACATTATCTCTGAGACAGGATTGTTGGGGGCAAAATTTGCGAGCTTTTTCATGGAACAACATCATCAACTGGCATGCTCTACAAGTCAACTTTTGTTTGATGGGAAAGAATATCGACGGCTTGTGGGACGGCTGATTTATCTTTCGTTTACTCGGCCGGATTTGACTTATGTTGTTCACATCTTGTCGCAGTTTATGCATGAGCCCCGGCGTGATCATTGGGATGTGGCTTTGAGGATTGTTAGATATCTGAAGGGTTATCCCGGTCAAGGCATTCTTTTTTCCTCTGACTGTGATTTGCGGCTCCGGGGGTGGTATGATTCTGATTGGGTGAGTTGTCCCATCACACGACGCTCTTTGTCTGGTTGGTTGGTTTTTCTTGGTGATTCGTCCATCTCTTGGAAGACGAAGAAACAGGTGACGGTGCCCTATTTTTCGGCCGAAGCGGAGTACCGTGCGATGGCGGCGGTCACGTATGAGCTTAAGTGGCTCAAGGGGTTGCTTGACAGTTTGGGGGTGCAACATTCGTGTGCTATGGATTTGTTTTGTGATAGTCAATCTGCTTTACATCTTGCGCATAACCCAGTTTTCCATGAACGCATAAAATACATTGAGGTCGATTGTCATTTTTTGAGGGATGATGTTCTTGCTGGACTTATTCGTCCATCTCATGTGTCAACGGATGAGCAATTGACGGATGTTTTCACCAAAGTTTTGGACAAACGACAATTTGAATTTTTTTTGCGCAAGTTGGACATTTGTGACTTACATGCTCCAACTTGAGAAAGGGTATTGGGATTAAATCGTATCATTAAATGCATTTATGGTGATTAGCTATATATGGTGATTGGTTGGCTATATATGACGATTGAGGTATTGGGATTAAATTGTATCATTAAATTGTATTTATGGTAATTGGCCATGTGACTTAGGTCCCAAATTGATATGTGAATGTATATATATGTAGTATCATGATGAATGAAATACCGAAAATATTATTTTCTATCACTACTTCACACCTAGGGACCACAGAATTAAATTCGGGTCAGTCAAGCTAGGCAAATTGTCCTCCAGCAAAGGGAGCATGCCCGAAGGGTCAAGAAACCACGTTGTGCTGGATTAAACAGTATTGCTGGATGTCAAGAAAGAATGTCAAATGCAACTTCATGCTCATTAACAGGTAGAAAGTAGCATAATTGATTTCAGAAAAATAAGGCCTGAACCTCATGGAAGTACATATCCCACATAGAATGCAAATGACTTGGCATGTGATTATCCAAAGAAGGATTGAACATACCACACACATGGCTAAAACCTGTCAACTTTGTAAATAGAGAAACATCTCAAGTTTCGACAAACTGACATTTAAATAAGACTAAACTATAACTTGATACCCTCAACTTTGATAGACATCAACTTAATACTCTTCCTCCCTTCTTATCTTAGCAGTATTAACTGAAGAGGTCAAATGACAAAAATGACTCTCCCCACTCTCTCTCTCCGGCAACTCGACGCAACGAGCAGGCTGCTGCAAGGACGGCACAGACGGCACGTACGACGCTAGCGGAGCAACAAAACGACGCTGGCGGAGAGGACAAGGGCACAGGCTTCACGAGGGAGCGGGAGGGGTGGGGAAGGTAGGAAGGGACATTTTTGTCCAACTAAAAAAAAAGTAACGGAAAACTTAACGTTTGTTATTACGGAGAGTACCAAGTTAAAAATATTAATTGAAATAGAATATTAAGTTAGTGTCTATCAAAGTTGAGAGTATTAAATTAAATATTTTGAATAATTGAGGATATCAGCCTTTAAATAATGATAACTTCCAGAAGTTAGAGACATAGTTGGGTGGTACTGGCCAATGCTGGAACTATCGAGACCAACCTTCTTTTATATTTTCCAACCACGGATAATTGTTTGAAACCACCCTATTCCAAACTGCCAAAACTGGAGAATGGTTTATTCCGATACCGATACTGCAAAACCATGCTAAGAGATCACAGCAGTAACAACAGTGTAGAAACCTGTAAAAGGAGGTGCATTCTCCATTAAAGCACTAGACCATACGTTCACAATCCAAAGAAAATGGGAGTCCTTGCCTCAGAAAGCCAGATATTACGATTGATGCACCAGAAGCATCATGTAAGTGAAGAAAAGAAGATACCGTGACAACATTCACGAGCAAAAATTTCGGATCATAAACATAACAAAAGCAACACTGCCGCAGTGATTAATTTTTCTTCCTCTTCTTTTGCATTAGTTCATAATGATTCTACAAACTAAAAAGCAGTCATTATAAAACACATTAATAAACAACATAAGTCTCAAAATCTATCTAGAGGAATTAATGTAACAAAGGTCATCAAGGCGACAGCACATTTGGTCTTATTGCGCACTTCAACAAATGAACTATTATGAAGATGCAACAGCACTGGTCATTCAAGAAATGCTGAGTTTCACAATTGAACATTAGCGCACAGGCTGTTGGTTATAGTGATTCTTCTCTTTCTTCTTTGCAGCAGCCAACTTAGCACGTCTAGCAGCGGCCTCAACTGTGACAGCTTTTGCCGCCGGATCTATCTCTTTGCCTGATTTCTTCTTCTTTGCAGCCACCTTCTTTAGCCGTTCTTTAACATCAAGTGCAGATTGATCCTCTTCAGTGGGTTCAGAATTGTCAGTCCTCTCACCAGGACCATTGGCATCAGAGACATTGAGCTGCTGCTCAGAATCTTTGACCTCTTTTGAGGCTCTCTCTTTCTTGGCCTTCTTCTTTTTTGAAGCTTTGCTCTCTGTTGGACCAGCAGCATTCTCCTTCCTTTCACCATCAGCAGGCTGTTCCTCCAGTATCCTCTCTCTTGTAGCAGCTACAAAAATATACCACACAAGAAAGAAATAAAAGCCACAAAGATGCATGCATGAGAGTTGTTTACTTCTAATCTGACTTCACCAAATGATAAAAGCACGAGAAATGAAGCTGATTTCACCAAATAATAAGAGTTCAATGTTAACTATGCGGTGCCCTATGAGACTTCACTATTTCCAAGTAATTCAATAACTACAAAGTATATGGTGGGCTATCCAACAATTCCAATGAATGGTGATCCATTACATTGAACTTGATGTAATACAACTACACAAGAGACGTCCGCAAGGAAAGATTTCTGTTTGGGATCTTCTAAACCAAAAGTATTACCTTTTTACTTTTTAGCTGTTGAAAGAGTCAGAAATCTTCGAATTTTTATTATTCTATCATAGAACTTTTTAGAGTAGAGAATGCAAATAAGAACTATCTAGGTAATAGAAAGTAAATGGATGATATAATTAGAAATATCGACTGATACCTGATATTGAAAAGAAGAATTTTTTTGCAGAAGTTGGCTAATGTTCAGTTACATTATCGGGCCAATAACAATATAACATGGATTATGTCAACTGTTATATAACCCCCAAATCCCTAATATATAACATGTATAAGAACAGCAAGCAACACATTACCATTTGTGCTTTTGAAATGTCAGACGACATATCGGGCTTGGACCATAATATCATATCTGATATTGTGTGAATACTGGCAATTTTGCAAAGTAAGCTAATCGGTCCACTAACCATAACAAGTACACACCAACATAAAATGTTTGATATTAACTCGATATACAAGACTCAAATCCCCAAATCATAAGAGCAGAAGCCCTAGCCTCTTGTCTTCTCTCTCATCATCATCATCTCCGAAAAGCTACCCTGATGACTTGCAACAATCGTCCAAGTTTCTAGCGGCCACCAGACACCATCATCTCGTGTGTGTGTCACATCTTCTCTGACAACATCATCATCATCTCCACAGTACTCTTCTTTCATCTAGTACTCTTTTGTCTCTCTTCTTTCATCTCACTACGACCCAAACAATTACAAACCACCACTGAATGGCAATAGTACCACCAAAATTTCTAGTGGCCACAACAACAGAAACATCAGTCAACATTGGTGTTGCTATATACCTTTTTAGTACATCTTTAATTTTAACTTATAACCATGTTTTCTTATCCACTGTATATAATTTACTTATTCTTCTATTATAAAAAATTTTGCATCTATCTTCCTGTTATCATCTCCGAAAAGCTAACCTGATGACTTGCAACAATCGTCCAAGTTTCTAGTGGCCACCAGACACCAACATTTCATGTGTGTGTGTCACATCTTCTCTGACAACAACAACATCATCATCTCCATAGTACTCTTTCGTCTCTCTTCTTTCATCTCACTACGACCCAAACAATTACAAACCACCACTGAATGGCAATAGTACCATCAAAATTTATAGTGGCCACAACAACAGAAGCATCAGTCAACATCGGTGCAGAACATCAGTCAACATCGGTGTTGCTGCATATCTTTTTAGTACATCTTTAATTTTAACTTATAATCATGTTTTCTTATTCAGTGTATATAATTTACTTATTCTAGTATAAAGAAAATTGCATCCATTTCTTGTTATCATCTCCGAAAAGCTACACTGATGACTTGCAACAATCATCCAAGTATCTAGCAACCACCAGACACCATCATCTCGTGTGTGTGTGTCACATCTTCTCTGACAACATCATCATTATCTCCATGGTACTCTTTCGTTTCTCTTCTTTCATCTCACTACGACCCAAACAATTCTAGTGGCCACAACAACAGAAGCATCAGTCAACATCGGTGTTGCTACATACCTTTTCAGTACATCTTTAATTTTAACTTATAATCATGTTTTCTTATTCACTGTATATAATTTACTTATTCTTCTATTAAAAAAAAAAAATTGCATCTATCTTCTTGTTATCATCTACGAAAAGCTAACCTGATGACTTGCAACAATCATCCAAGTTTCTAGTGGCCACCAGACACTATCATCTCGTGTGTGTGTGTGTCACATCTTCTCTGACAACAACATCATCATCTCCATAGTACTCTTTCGTCTCTCTTCTTTCATCTCATTACAACCCAAACAATTACAAACCACCACTGAATGGCAATAGTACCATCAAAATTTCTAGTGGCCACAACAGAAGCATCAATCAACATCAGTGTTGCTACATACCTTTTTAGTACATCTTTAATTTTAACCTATAATCCTGTTTTCTTATTCACTGTATATAATTTACTTATTCGTCTAGTATAAAGAAAATTGTATCCATCTTCTTGTTATTGTTTTCGTCTCTTTAAGCAAGTAGCTCTTTATTACAAGTTGGCCCAATGCCTTTATACAATAAATTTGCCCAACAGAATTGATCAACAGTTATATACATTTTACTATTTAGCTTATTTAGGAGATTGAGATAATGCATAATAATTAATTTATCAATACTTATATATATAGGGTATATACAGAGACGGTTGGAGAGGAGACCAAGACGGGTCATGCCCCTGCTCATGTTACTTAAAAATTGATTAATGTGACCACCTACCCATCTTTACAAAGTTTTGTTTGTTATAAGATAAAGTTACTGTTAATTATTAAGTGGGCCATACTGGTCACTCACAATAATGTTCTAAATTTGCCCAACAGAACATTATTTAGGAGATTGAGACTTATTTAGGAGATTGAGATAATGCATAATAATTAATTTATCAATACTTATATATAGGGTATATACAGAGACGGTTGGAGAGGAGACCAGGATGGGTCATGCCCCTGCTCATGTTACTTAAAAATTGATTAATGTGACCACCTACCCATCTTTACAAAGTTTTGTTTGTTATAAGATGAAGTTGTTGTTAATTATTAAGTGGGCCATACTGGTCACTCACAATTATGTTCTAAAGTGTGTCCCTTCTCCTAGGTTCTAAGACCCAACTTTTAAGTGGACAAGTCTAATTTTCATTTTTCATTCACAATTTACCGATTCCAACCTATTCTTTCATGTTCCTCATCTCCTAGTCCTTCTGGTTTCTCCTTGGGATTCCTCATTAGTTGGACCAACTCCGGTAGCTCCATTCTCAATCCCATCCTTTGCAGACAACCCTTTCTGACATATTTTTAGTTTTTTACTTGATAACTTGCAAACGAACTCTACAATTATGTTGCCATATTTGACAGATTGATAGTTACTTTGATGATTGTTAAATAAATTTGATAACTACCAGTGACCACTAGAGAACTCTTTTTTTTAAAAGAAAAACTTAGCCCCCGTGGATAAAGTACTTGGCTTCGTCACTCATATATATATATATATATATATATATATATATATATATATATATATATAGGGTCCGATATGGATGACCAGCATTTTAATTTATCCCGACATGTTGTCCAACATCCAATATCTGACATGAAAAACCCAATCCCAGATGAACCCGACATCCGATTTTTAATACCTTGGGTATGCAAAAAATAATTTAATTGGTTCGTTGTCAATCATATTGTTAAAAGTTAAACCTAGTCTTTGATATGACTGGATTCAGGATCTCCAAAAAGTAGTTAGTTTTATGCTAGATTTGCATATTAGGTAGGCTAAATTAATGTTTTCTATAATCTATAGTGGTGGGTGTCCATAAACAGACTTATCAACTTTGTTGGCTTTTGTTTCATGAAACAAAAGTAAGAAACTTTGGGTCCATTTTCACCTCTTCTTCTAGGGTTTTAATAAGTTAATATGTTGCTTAGAACGTAGAACAGATCATTATTTTGGACTCATTGATTGTTAATGGTTAAGTTGTTATCGATGAATGATGCTAAATTCATGAATAGTAAAATCACAGAATACAATTTTACTATATTATTCTAAATTTTCCCAATGCCTTCATATAATCTATAAAATTGATCAATAGTTTATTAACATTTTACTATTAATGTTATTTAGGACATTTGAAACAATGCATAATAGAGTAATTTAATGGTTTACGATATTTACATATAGTGTATACATTTAAGAAGCCCAACATGGATGTCTGTTATATTAATTTTTCCCGCGCAACATCTGATACCCAACATGACGAAATCCAATTTGGCATAAACCTGGCATCGGATTTTTAATACCTTGGGTATAGTAACATTAACAAGCAATTCTCTTTCGTATAGTCTGTAGACTAGATCTGGGATCTCGCAAAAGTAGTTAGATCTACACTAGATTTCTGTAACAAATTAGACTAGTGGTGTGTGTTTCATTATCTACAGTGATTGGGAGTCCATAAAACATTGACTTGTCAATTCTTTCTTAGCTTTTGTTCCTTGCTACCAAATCGATAAAGATTTGGTCTTTACCACCTCTTTCTAGGGTTTTAACAAGCTAAACATTGTTTAGAAAATAAAACATAGAACAGAACATCTTTTTGAATGTCTTTAATGGTTAAAGTTTTTATTAATGCAATGATTCTATATTCATGTATAATAGAACCACTTACGTAATACTAATTTTGCATTTTCTTCATTATTAATGACTTTATGATGAACTTGTAACTTAATGCTTAATGATGATCCTAATATTTGTCAATGCATTGAAATTATCCATATATGCATGACCATATTAATTCCCAAATAAATTTATTGTGGGAAAATGTATTGTACATCATACGATACATAAGGGTGTCATATTAACAAGGTACATATCTCGAATTCTCGATTTCACAACATAACTGCTGGAATTTGTTTAGTTATTGCTTCAAACCGATAACTAGTGCTGCTGGCAATAGTTATTAGACAAAATTGTGGGGAGGGGTGATGCAGTTATAAAATGAGCAAAAAAATTTGTTTCCTTATTACAGTCTTTTTTATCTTCAGCAATCCTATTTCAAGTCAATTTTTTGCTGAAATAAATAATAAACTAGGATGTTATATATAAGTTCCTTATTTAAATAACCTAGTGCAAGATGCATCCATTTTTTGGTTTCAGGAAGCAAGTCAACAATGTTAAAACCATGTGGCACCATATGTTTCTAGGTGTTTACATGTTACAAATTACATGGGCTATAATTCAAATCATAATGGAATTTGTTGAGGAAGTGTTTACACCTAATACTTCTACCTGTCCCCCAGCCTACTTGTCTGCTTGCCAGGCTACCAATAAGAAGAAAAAGCATCAACCATGTGAATTATTGATTCTTGTAGGCTCCATTTCACAGTAAATTGGAGGTCAGTGGAAGTGAATAATCAACTTGGTAATGGAAGAAAATTGCCTTATTTACCTATCCAAGAGGAAGTTTTCTACTAGGAAGCACGGTAACTCCATAAATCAACGCCATGCAGGGCGGCCAAGAGGCAAGCCAAACAAGCCCGCGGGCTTGGGCAACCCCCTCCTCTATGGGCAACCCCCTCCGGGCTCCAGGCCCCCAAGCCCAGTGGACAATGGCTGCTGTTCTCCAACAAAACCCTATGCTCCCTATTCCAAAAAAAAAAAGGTTGATGCTCCCCAACAAAACCCTATCCTCCCTCTTCCAACAAAAGCCGTTCTCCACCTCTCCGCCGAGGCTCCACCAAATCAGCCTCCCGGCTCCGCCACTGTGACACCGCCATGCCACGGTCGCCACTCAGCACCCCATCTCCTCCCTCTCATCTCTGGTACATCACCAAGCCTCCTCTTTTATTTGGGATTTTCTTTTTCTTTTTTAAATTCTTCTGTTTGTATTTTGATCGTTTTTATCTTGATAGAATCCTCTTTTAGGGCTTTAGCAAGCCTATAAAACTATTTTGCTAGATCAGACTTGTATTTCTGAATCATTTTTAGTTTGCAGTTTGTATTTTGATAGAATCCTCTTCATGATAGAATCCTCCTTTAGCAAGCAGGTTCCGCGACGAGGAATGTTTTTATAGGCTTATTATGCTAGATTTTATAGCGACGAGTATTGTAGTTTGTATTTTGATATCATCCTCTTTTAGTTGGAGTAACAGAATGTGACTGTCAGATTTTATAGGCTTATTGATCAAATAACAAAATTGTTAACAAATAAAGTTTTTATAGGATAAATTCTATAGTAAAAGGTGAAAGATGTTGGAGGTTCACATTTTATCTAGGAAAATTCTAAAGGCACATCATTTTTTTTGGCTCGGGACGGGGAGAATCTATTAGGACTGTCAAAAAATTTGACAGTCCTATATATTGGATGGACTGTCAATTTTGACAGTCCTGAAAATGTAGGACTGTCAAAATTTTCGACAGTCCTACATATTTAAAGGATTATCAAAAAATTTGACAGTAGTAAAGATTTAGGAGTGTCAATTTTTTTGACAATCCTTCCTATTAGAAGGATTGTCAAAAAAAATTGACAATCCTAAAAATTGGGCTGTCTTGAATAACTTTGGTAGTGCCTTTAGAATTTGCACTTATCTATTACCAAGAACCGTGAGTTTGGACTAATAAAGTTAGGAATCTGCTTCCTAGCTTATACAACTTATCTATATGTAATTTATGAAAATGGAATTTGAGGTTACTATGGCTAGCTAAGTTGCACCATCCCTAGCTGTCCACTTCAATTTTAGTTTAAATAACTTCCATAACCTTCTGGAATGAAAACATAACTTTTCATGTCAAAGGATTTATCATGTATCATGTGATTTTATTATCCAATGTCTTCCTCTTACCTCACTATACTAATGTATCTTATCTTTTCCTTCCCTTTTTTGGGTCTACAAAATTTAGTTCGAATGAGCATGTTGATTTGCATATTCGGCTATTGATTTGCATATTCATATGATTTTTCAATAAGGCCAAGGGCAACCAAATTTAGTTCCGCCTAGGCAACCCAACACCCTGGGCCGGCCCTCACGCCATGCTATATTGTGCACGTATTGTACATGACAGACAAGCCAAAACCTAGGATACACCAAAAGATATACCATGTATGTGTTCTATCGTGTCCTATTCATGTCTGTGCAGCATAGTTCAAACTTTCAAGTTTCAACTACACCCTAGGATGAAAGATATAATGTTTTAGCATTGATATGTGGCATAAAAATTGTTCAGCAAGTCAAATTTATAACAACTTTCTACTCTTGAGGCATGATTAGATAAGGAGACCACAAATTCGATAAGCAAATGGCCATGGTGAGTGCTTATATGCAGAATATATACGAAATATATATCGATCAAAGAGTAGTTACCAAAAATAGTAATTACCATATGTTTTCTCCTGCCCATCAATTCCTTTGCTGTTATCTTTTCCAGATAACCCCAGCTCGGCCAAGACAGCTTCTAGCTCTGCAAGTTCCTTTTTCTTCCGTTCCTTTTTTGACAGTTGCCTATCTGTATCTTTAGGTGCCACTGGAGCAGAGGGAGGTTTCTCCAAGACTGGCTCAGCTGGTACAGGAAGCTCAGGTTCATGATCGTCGCTATCCTCAATGTCATCATCATCACTCTCACTTTCCTACATCATATATATGGCACATCATTCCAGCTAGCACACACTAGTAGAAGCTATAAGTCCACAAGGAAACAGTTGAGACAGTTCTGTGCAACATTGGAAATATTGAAAAAACAAACATTATGAAGTCCATCATAAATCTACTAATATCACTTTGCAACCATCTCAACAATCAGTTATCATGTAGATAATATTTGTGTATCAGAAACATAAGAAACTAGGTAATTATGCTAGTAAAAATATTTAAACAAGCACCGTTGCCCTGCTATGTTTAAGTTTATTCAATAATAAGTGACAATATTATGGAAGAATCATGGTTACATGGAACGTGGAATGCTCCACATTGTGAAGAAAAACTGAAAGTATGAGGTGGTCAGGGTACGCAATACATCGGGAGTAGGCCTTTTTCCAAACGCTTTTATGGAATGCAATATGTTTATCTGGAACGTGGAACATATTTAAGGACAAAATATATAATTAATATATAATATATAATTTACATTCAAAATTAATCAAGTACCATAATATACAATCGCCAAAAATTCAAAATGAATTTATTTATAAGCTTCAAGCAATCCTAGCAATAATATCTTGTGAAAAGAAGTAAAGCAAGTCTTAAAGAGAACTGAATCTTACCTTTGAACGATTGGTTGGTTCGCTTTAAAAGCTTGGTTGGGAACACAACTTATAATGCATTTACTTGTCAGAACGTGGATTTCCACGTTCCAATTTGCTGCATTACACGATTCCGGAACGTACTTTAATTGATAGCAGAATGCTCTACTTATACGGTGAATTCAGGTAACCATAGAAGAACACTATTTATTCTTCCACAGTTTAACATCAAAAATGCTATAAATTGGAAAAAAATATATTTAAAAACTCCTGACAGACCATATCATAATACCAGAATTAATATAATTGCTCAAGCTTATAAAAATGAACAGACGCCCTTGTAAATGGAACTAGCATGTTTTTCACAGAAAGATCTCTTATAGAACATTTCTATAAGGTTTCTTAATTGAAACATTGTCAAATGCAGTTTATTTTCTGTTCTTCTTAAAGAAAAATACCACCTATGAATTTTAAAATGATAAGAGACACCCTAGTATCTTGAGATTAAGCATATTAAAGTTTGCATTCATCTCAAAATGTTATAGCTAGAGAAAGATCTCTTTGTATATACCTTATTTTATCTTTACCCTTAGTTCAGTCCCACATAGGGAAACTTCTAGGAAGGGAGCCAGTCTCTCATATATATTGTAATCACTCTTTTCCAAAATAAGTAAATTCATTATGATAAGTAAACTTCTAAATATGGTACCAGAGCAATATGCGGCTCAGCCTCTCAGATATGCGGCTAAGCCTCTCAGATCTGACCCTTGTTGTTGGTATATAAAAAAACCACGAATCTATACTACTATATAAAGAGAAAAGTTCAGCTTCACAGTGAAACTTTTCTTTCCAAATATACCTTTTATATGTTTACTAATTAAAAATTCATTAAATTTAATAGGGGCAGCTAGGTAATTACGGGATCTGTCTTTTGGTATTCCTAAATTGTGTTGCATACATATATATAATAATATAATATAATATTAAATTTAGAATAATTAAGGTAGCTGTCTTTTAGTCTTCCTAAGCAGCTATCGTCTTCCTAATAATAATCTATGAAATACGTGTGTTGCACGTGCATTTATACTAGTAAAATATAGGAATACAAAATAATCTCCAAAAAATAATTAAGTATACAAACTGTTACCACATACCAATACCTGTTTGGGGAAGGAAGAAGGAGCTTTGGCTCTATTTGTAGAAAAAATATACAAAAATAAGCTAGGGCAAAATTGAAAGAGGGAAGAGGAGGGTAACAAAGAGAGAAGACCTTACGCAGCGCTGGAGGTTAGGGCACGGAAAAGAAAGGTAGGGCAAAATTGAGAGAGAGGAGAGGAGGGAGATCAAAGAGAGAAGACCTTACATTGTGCTGGAGGTTAGTACGCAGAAAGAAGAGAAGAGAGTGTGCAAGAATTAGAGGAGGTTTCAGTCTGGTTAGGTAGGGATTGTTTTTGAAAACGACACACAAGTACATTTAAAATTTTCCTGCTCTTTAAAATTTCCATGCTGGTCGATATGTTGGGTTTGACCAAGTAGGACTGTCGGCATTTGCCTAATCACATAAAAGTCATATATATATATATATATATATATATATATATATATATATATATATATATATAATCATGTTGTTTAATCATGAAACCTATATGTCGGCCGACATAAACAACAATGTCAATTCCAATAAAGTCCAAAATTGAAACTACAAACCTTGGTTAATATGCTTTCACTGAAATGTGCCACAATAATGTAGCGAAAAGAGGCCTAATTATTTTGGACCGCTGATGTACCAACTTATTGCAGAAATCACTTATAATTCATTGAGAAAAAAAAACTAATGTTAAACTATACAATGCATGTTGGTTAAAATAGTAATACTGGGGGGGGGGGGGGGGGGGGGGGGGGGAGTGGATGGATGTGGCAACCAAACCAACACTGTGGACTTTATAACGAAGTTCATAGCATGTCACATAATTATATCTGTTCTTCCTTATACAAGTGCAACAGTATCTACAGAAAACTAAGATCAATCAAGAGTAGTGTTCGGTGTTCCTCAAAACTATAAAAATTAACTTTATTTAAAAATATGATTAAATGTATATAAATGAAATGAATTCTTCATAATGGAGTATTTGTGGTCTGATGGGTGTAGTTGTTAAAAAATGTAGGATCATAGTTGAAGGTGTTATATTTTTAAGGGCTTCACCGTAGAAGATGGATTGAGGAAAGAAAAACAAAGTTTTGTTGGTAGTTCAGTGACGAACAATTACATTGCTGCCAACGTAATTAATTAATACTGGTAGGCATTATCACTGAAGAAGTACCACATTAAAAAAAATCATTATGATGGGTTATACAAATAACTGATTACAAAAACTGGTGTAATGACAAAGGGTCAAACCCACACTATTATGAAAATACAAAGATTCTGCCCCATAATGTCATCCATTTAATTGCGCAAGTAATAAGCTAAAGCTGATAAACATTTCTTAATCCTAACTTCTTAACAAGAGTGATCTGGTTATCTATTTTATCCAGGCCACCACAGACTTGCAAGAGTACCTCAAAATATGGATTATTCCTAGTCCAATAGTTTCAACAACAAAATTTGTTTCTTGAACATATGGAGACCAACGTCTATTCAGATTTGTATCATGTATATGTGAGGTCCTCTTTCCTTCTAGATGTGTGTGCATGTGTGGTTGTCTGTGAATGTTGTGGTGGTGCTTGTGGGGTGACTAAGGATATTTGGGGAAGAGACTAGGGCCATGTGACCCCCCATATGCATGATGACAGAATAGCTTGGGTCGGGACATAGTAGGTCGCGGTCTCTAAATTGAACCCTAAAATCGTTGTAATTGAGATCTAAATCAAGCTTGGATCTGCCCTAAACCTGATAGGTTCATGATAAGCACTCAAGTTAGATCCCATAGAGATTCTTTATTGTTCAGAAAACTTTTCCCGTGTTTACACAATGCAACACTGATAGGCACAATCCCAAACTGGATCTGAGGTTTCTCACACAAGTAACCACCTAAGCTGCAAATATTTTCAAAATTCTCATCATAATTACTTCTGCTAAACCCGTACTGAAAGACCCTACAGGAATGTACTACTGTGGCTAGGATTATTCACACATGACATCATAAAAAAAGCTCATGTAACAAACATGGCAGATAACATGGTAAATTACATAGATGGAAACTTTCCAGGTGCAAATAATGCCATGCGAGCAATGTATAACATTGGAATTTTTCCTTTCAACTTCAACAGTATCCTGAAGATCACAAAACAATCCAGAAGCACTCTTCCATTTCAAACATCCTGTTTTAACTCTATGTAGAACATCCTTTTCAATCATGACGGGACAAGTCTGAAGGATTATAATCCAAGAAACACACACGCTCCAAAATACACTCAACACATTAGTCAGTGACATTTGTGTCGTGTCCACACCATGTTCTGTCCATATCCGTGTGAATGTACCTTATTATAGCTGTGCATGTTCCATAGTTACCAGATTCGTGGTACATTTTAGTTTAAGAGGTATGTACCTGGTATGCAGTACAAGATAAATGGGATGTGAATGGGTCCCATTAACAAGAGTTAATGGAATGATTACTATCTGTTGCCTTTAACAACTCATAGTTCTAGGTCAGTTTACTTTGCCGCCTACAACCACTTAACATAAAGGAGCCAATAAACTATGACAACTAGGATAAGTTCTGACATAATATGAGAACTATATATTCAATGTATCCTTTGATAGTGTGTTTATATAATAACATATACTTGTCATAACTTGATTGGTCTCCTTATGGAGTTATGGTATGAGCATGCAAACCAATGACCAGAAGAAGTTCCGTACTAACCTTAACCTTACCCTCATGATATGTTCTCATTTTTTTTCTCTTTCGGTTATGAATTTCTGAATTTTCCCCATACAGTAGGGTTCAATATTATGATTCTGGAGTACGGTATGCAACTTTTTAAAGTAACAACCCAATTCGCAAGACTCAGGTAAGGTAGAGAAGCTAGAAACTTGTCAGAGCAACATAGATCATAATGATTTTTCTGAGCAATGCAAAACATAGTAGTCAGTAGACAAACTCAAGTCATCTAGATAGACACTACATCTTCTACGCAAGCTTTTAAAACGGGGCCGCATTATGTTGTACAGAAATAGGTTAAGTCAACCAATTGAAACTGCTATTGAGGGCCTTCACTGCCTGGATTTCTGTTCCTAGAATTAGCTAAATGCTAAAAGTAACCAAACATAACCCCAGAGACGAACAAGTACGCATTAGCATACATGGTGCCTAACATGTCAAGAATTGCAGCAAAAATTAATGAACTTATAAGCAATCAGTAACTGCACATGATAAAACTTCCTTGTGCTTGCTGAATGGCGACAGTAAAAGACAATTATAGGTTTCAGCAAAATTATCAAAATTTGTAGTGCCAAGGGAAGAAGAGGGGTCTCCATAAAATAAAAATAATGCACTCAAACAAATATCATGTACTTAACAATGTTTCAAGAATACCATTATACTTCTTATGCCATCATATAAATGGCCATAATATTTCCATTTTAAGGGATCAGCATTAGAATTTAGAATCTTTACTATCTTCCTAGTTTGAGACTTTTGAGTATATATCTCCATTTATACTGCTTACATGTTACAGTCACATCCCACAAACGCAACCAAACATAGATTCTCAACTTTGAATAACTCTCAAAAAGGCAAACTTTTAAGTAAAATAATCAAAAAAATAATAAACCTCAGAGAAGAGCAATAATGAATCCAAAGTAAGTTCTCAACTAAACAAAACATAAAGACAATGCTATATGAATATTGATGTAGCGTTCTAAAATATACGAGCCATATATGCCTTCTTATTTTAGGGAATGGCAGGAGAATCCCGAGAACATCAAGAAGACAAGAAAAGGACATCTATATAAAAAGAAAATTTCTAGAAAGTTACTAGTCAACCATAATGTTCTTGTCTGGGTATGGGCATTAAATTCAGTAACCTCTACTACACTATTACATTCTCCTCCAATCACATCCCACAAATACTAGCGTTCTTAGTTTCCATGTCCTGAAAAGGAGAGATGTCCTAAACCAACCGAAGAAATTGTCTGCCTCAGGTAACTGGTTCAATAATAATGAACACATTAAGAACAAAGAATGAAGTGAATTCCCCATAATTCTCAGAAACTGTAATCTCCACTTTCCTAATTTTAATTTTTTATTATTATTGTTAGGATTAATTAATTACTAATTAGTGATTAGTTAATTAATCTTAATTAGTGTTAGTTTAGGGTTAACCTATGTTTAGGTTAATGGAAGATTAGGGTATGTTTAGGTTAGAAACTAATCAAGGATTAGGAAAATCTAGATATTTAACTTCCCACCTCTTCAAACAAATATCTAACTTTCCACCTCTTAAAAATAAATATCCTAGAAGCTTGGGGGAGAAGCTTTGACCATCTCACACCCCTCCCACACCTCCTATATTGGGGGCCACTTTAAAGGCCTCCCCACCCCTTCATAAATTCATCCCGCTTCATTTTCACTCCTCCACTTCTTCTTCTTCAAGTTCCATCTTCCAAATTACTTTCCCCACAACCCTACACAACTTCAAACTTCTCCAAAACTCCTCCAAAGGTAGAGCAAAAGCTTGAAAACTCAACGAGGTTGCCAGAGGAAGCTTGAGGCTAGAAGGAAAAACCTTGGACTTAGCTTTGAGTCTAAAACTCATTGGTTGTACTTGGGAGCCCTTCCCAAGAGGTAAGACACTACTTCCCTCAGACTTTTTAGTCTAAAAACCAATATAAAATCTATAGAAAATCAACTAATCTCTAGGCCTAATTTCTAATAGTGATACTTGGTAGTATAATGAGTTTTAGGGTGTTTAAATAATAGGAGTGTGTTTGGGAATCCTATTGTGTTTGTGTATAAATATACACAAGAGTATATAGGTATATATACATAAAGAGTAAATACACATATATGCATGTGTATGTGTGTTGTTATTAATAAAGAAGAGTGTGTTGATAATGATATGAGTACATGTGAGAGGTGTATATATATATATATATATATATATATATATAACACTTATGTATATGTGTAAATGAACACACACACATTCTCTCTCTCTCTCTCTCTCTCTCTCTCTCTCTCTCTCTCTCTCTCTCTATATATATATATATATAGAGAGAGAGAGAGAGAGAATGTGTGTGTGTTCATTTACACATATACATAAGTGTTATATATATATATATATATATATATATATATATATATACACACAGCCATATATATATGAGTGTGTCTATATATATATACATATATATATATATATATGTGTGTGTGTGTGTGTGTATTTTTTTAAGAGGGGGAGAGAAAGCAGCTGCAAAAGCAGCAGCAGTACATAAAGCAGCAGCAGTACATGCAGCAGCAACAGCAGTAGCAACATCACCACCATCACTCTCCCCATCATTATATTGATCAAGGGGTAGAGATATTAGTTGGTAGGAGGGTAAGTCAGTGTTCAAAAGTGTTAGTATATAGGTGAGTTAGGATACAAAAATTAGTATTGTGGTAAGTAGTGTTTAGTGTAGGTATTAAATATCAAGGTATTGGAATACCAAGGTAATTGAACCTAGAAACCAATAACTTAGTAAATATGTTTGATTAGATTTCATATCGCCTATTGACTTGGTAATCCTTAATATAGGTTATTTGGACCTCGACTCAGACTCTTTTCCATATCATCACACTACGGCAGGTGAGTACATTCTCTGATTGTTTTCAGTATTTGATAGCTTCTATACTTCGTACTTTAAGTTATATTTTACTTGATTCTCGTCACGACTTATTCACGGATTGATATTATATGGATTCACTTCAGGATACGTGTTGCTTGTGTGGGTCATGTTCGTGTTGACTTACGCTAGTTTATCTAGTTTCATGGTTACATGTTTCTAGAAATCACTATATCCATACTAGAATCCATGAATATTAGTCGGGACAGAGGAAATGCGATGTTGATATGTGATCAAACCTCTTGTCGCTTTTACTTTTCTCGACGAATAGCTTAATCATACATTCACGTATGATTAAGCCGGACTCTACAAGTTTAATAGCCATCGATGCGAGATGTGCCGGATTTTCAAGCGATCACAAATCTAACATAGTATTTTAAATCACTAGAATAGTTCAAATTTTACTTATTATTATATTGCATGTTGTCGTACCACTTTGCTTACTAGACTGCCTATTTTTCTTATCTGTGACATACATGATCTCTCTTTCTAGTTATCTTATTTATTTTACATATGCTTAATCTACCATATATCTGGAAGTACTTTCATTGATGTACTTTCGCTCCAATCCTGACTTGGATATGTTGAAAATATTAGGTGATATTTTTTAGGATCAGTTCTCCTATGGGGCCCAGGAGGACCTAATATCGGAGATTGACCCTGCCCTACCGGAGGATCCGGAAGCCCTCGTAGCAGAGATCTAGGCTGCGACTACTTAGTTTAGCATAGCTTAGACTTTATTATATTTGTCCGAATTTTATCTCCGGTAAACTCTGAAATATGTATATTTGGAGTTAGACTCTTTGTAGTCACTACCTGAACTTTAAACTTTATGGTTTCTATATGATGTTCCTTCGCATTTATCTTTCTTAGAAATGGTGTTTGAGTACAGTTATTTATATCATATATAAATTGCGTGAGTTGTTGGATATTGTGAGTTACTAGACAGCGTTCTACCGCCGACTTTGCAGCGTAGGCTGGACGTACCCATGTACTCGTGTCCGAATATCGGGTGCAGGTCGTGACAGAAATAAAAAATCAACTTTTCAGTAAAATACTAGCCAAATGTGACCAATTTTTTTACTTGGAATGGACTCTAAAAGTCCTAAAATAACTAGTTGGGGTATAAATCTCCACTTATAACACTTCCAATTGCAATCAGAAAAGCAACCAATTTCGACATAACCCATATAGAACAATCAAAAGTTTTAAATACAGTCATATTTCACAAGGTACACCCCCATATACACGTCAATGAAAAAATTGCCTTATATTCATGACGAGCATTAGAATTCAAAATTCACGAGTGCCACTTATATCTCCTCCATCCAATTTTACATGACTCTAGGCAAAGTTCCATGCAGAAGTAAAAAAATAACAATGAATTCAGTTGCGGTGAGCATTAGAAATCCGGTTTTAGAAGGTTTGGACCAATCACAATTCATCACCATCTTACCCGCTTCCAATTGATGACCGGCTAATATATGTGTTGTCCTAAGCCCCTGTGTAGTGGCTCGGCTCCCGAAACAAAATTCATATACATCCCTTCAATCAAATCCCATAAATTCAACAAGTTTCCCATAACTCTCAAAACAAATAAACCAACTTTTTAGTAAATATACCAGCCAAAGGGTAGCAGTTTTCATTGGCTTGGGTATGTAGTACTGCTGCTTTTCAGAAAGCAGAAGAAGCTTAGGAAAGCATACTCCCCCTGCTCTCATAAGCCGACACAGAAAATAAAATGACTAATAAAAAACAGACGCAGTGTTACCAAACAGCTTTTTCTGCTGCTTTACAAAAATAAAAACAGAAGCAGCCCCAATAAGATATATCAAACCCAGTCTTATTTGTCAAGCATTAGAATTCTAAATTATCTAAAAAAGTAAAAAAATCCTAGTTTTCTAGTATAAATCTCCACAAGGGAAGCATGAACACTGCAAAAAGTAATGTCATGTGTGTGCCATCTTGTGTTAGACATATATCAGAGATGGAAGAAGCACCAAAATACACTAGGACGCTCCAATGTTTATATTGTGTGTTCGCCTCTGGGTCACTGTCATGCAGTTTGTCTTCCTATCCATCCAACATAGGTCTCCCACTTATGTATATCCAATCAAATCCCACAATGCAACCCATTTCCAACAACTCTCAATAGAATCAATCAAATTTACAGTAAATACCGAACATAAACTCCCCATAGAATGAAATTTCCAGTAAAATATCGGCTCCTCAGAGAATCAAATTTCCAGTAAAATATCGACTGTAATTCCTAAGAGGTGCCCCTGGCCAAATTCCAATCACAATATTTCCTTATTTGGAGATGGACTACACCATCATCCATTCACAACCAACAAACATGACCAATTCCACTTAAGCCTAGAAAAAAAAATCCTCAAATTAATCAAAAGTTACAAAGCAAGGGAGAAGACGATCTCCCCAATTACCTAAATTGATCAAAATTTCCAGAAATCCCTAAATATTCAGAAAACTGTTCGAAACCCAAAAATGCAACCATATTCACCTAAACCCTGAAATTTAAAAATAACCAAAAAGAAAAGACCTTTAAAATAAATAAATCAAAATTTACAAAGCCAAAACGCAAATATGACCCCTCCAATACCAAAACAAATCAAAATCTCTAAAATCCCTGAATTCTGAGGAACGTAATCACAACTAATTTCATTAAACACTTAAATCTAAAACAAAACAAAACAAAATAGATGTTTTCATCAAATTAATCAAAATTTACAAATCTATACACAAATCTAACCTCTTCATTACCAAAAAATTCCGAAAAGAAAACTTAAATTTTGCACAGACTAACCACAACCCACAAACACAACCAATTTAAGGTAACCCTAACAAAAAGAAAGTCGCAAGAAATTATCTCTTCATCAAAACTATTTCCAAAATCTTAAATTTTGAGCAATTTAATGACCAAATGAAACAAATTTATAGAACCATGGGAAGTTAACAACCTCCTCCTCCTCCAGAAAATGAACCTGGTCCTCCTCCTCCTCCTCCTCCTCCTTCATCACCGGCAGCTTCCCCGGAGGCTCCGCGGTGGCGAAGTAGTCGTCGTCGTCGTCGACGTCGGCCCACGACATGGACTTGATCGGGGTCGGCGCCCAGAAGACCTCCACCGGCTCCGGCTCAGTCCTGGACTGGCCGGTCGACGCCTTGCTCTTCTTCTTTTTCTTCAGCGAGTCGAGCGCCGCGAAGACGTTGGTGCTGCGTGTGCCCCCTCCTCCTACCATTGCTGATCCAGCGAGCTAGGGTAGGTGTAGGGTTTTGGGGATGGAAAATTACGGTTTGATGGGGATAATTAGGGTTAAAAACGGCTTCTTTGGGAGTGTGTGTGATAGTCACCGGAGGGATATAAGGACTTTCAAGCGTTACTTTAGTACACTGAATAAAATTCGATTTGGAAATTGCAAATTATCTATCAAAAAGATAAATCTATATTTGAATTTATCTATACTACTAGCAGTATACTTACCAAAAACAATTATGATATTATTAAAAAAAAATAGACAAAAATTTAAAATATATTAAATAACTTAAATATGACTTGAATATATTTATTAAAATTTGTTACAGGTATGTTTATAAAACTTTGAATATATGTTTAGATAATTTAAATATGAATTGAATATTGAATATATTTTAATTTAGATTTGTTATATATTGTTATATGATTTTAGATATATGTTCATGTAGTTATAAGAAGTTTAAGATTTTTATTTATTTATTATATGAGGCTATAAATATTGGGATAGTTATAAGAATTTTAGGATTTTATTTATTTATTATATGAGAATATATATATTGGGATAGTTAGAAGAATTTTAGATTTTTTTTAATTAATTGATGGAGGATATACAAACGGCTTAGACGTCTCATTCTTGAGTCATTTTCAAGCCGCCTTATCTATACTAATAACTAATATAAAGTGGTTTGAAAACGACTCAAGATTGAACCGTCTAAGTCATTTATAAATACTTCATTAATTATTTAAAATAAAATTAACTAATTATTTAATTACCTAATATGATTTGTTTATAATTAAACAACTCTAATTCAAGTGGTTAAGGTAAGAAGTATTGTCTGAGTTCAATTCCTAGATGCAACATTATTTATAATAAAATTATATTTAAAAAATTGCACATGCACGTGTGCCAAAAAATTACAAATTTTTTGTGCTAGTAATATTAAATACTTGCTGTGAACTTGCATATATACTTAGTCAAATTATTCCTAAATGATAATATTTATCAAATCCAAAGATAATCCAACACCTTCTTTTGTCAATTTTTTTCTAACTAATCTTGCATAATTAATTGCTAGGTTAAGGTGTGATTTGTTGTAAAGCATAAGAAACTTTTTAAAGTACCTGTCACTCTTGCTATATGAAGTTGTTACATAACTCTAAATTCTAAAGCTATTTCTATAAGCACTCCAATTTTTGCTTAGAACAGTCCATTACTTCAGGACAGTCCAAATTTTTCTAATTTTTACCCAGCACAACTCCAACTTTACTCAGGACAGCCCAACACCCCTCCTCTCTCACCCCCAACCCTAACCCTAATTCCAACCCCAACCGCCGGTGTCACGCCCCAATCTCCCGCAAGCTCAATAAATAACCAACTCGAAGGAAACTAGCATGCAAACCGTCCTACTCAAACCCAAGCAACACGAGAAACTATTGAACCATTTCCAAGCCTCAATATCCATCCTCAATCCAAACCACAATCCAATCCAATATGTACACTCTTGTCGAGGCAAGGTGGCCGTCGCCTACGCGAAAGCACAAACCAAGCCAAAGTAAAGCAAGCCAACTCTTATCTATATGAAGTCACTGGCCAAGCCATAAAGGACGTTGATCGGACTGATCAAGTGCAGTTCTACTCGAAATAGCGCTAAGTAGTGTCACGACCCGCACCCGAAAATCGGGCATGAGCCGTGGGTACGTCCAGCCTACGCCGCAGAATCGGCGGTAGAACGCTGTAAAGGTCCGTTCTAGGTCAACCAACTATCTAGATAACTCACAGAAAAATTCGGCATGACCTCTCCAAAAGGAGGGCAAAACCACGCAATATATATGTGTGAATAAAATCCTCTCCAAAAGGAGGGCAACCACGCAATATATATATGTCAATAATCTCAATCACAAAACTAGAGGAAGAATATAAGCACGATATGATATAAACAAAGAAACAGAACCAAGAGAGCAAGACAAACCAAAATAATACAGTCCAGGTCTAAAAGCTACAACATCTCACAGAAGCACAAAAGAATAAGTACAGTCATCCAAAATACAACCCACTGGAAATAACCCAGGAAACCCACCTAGCTAACTAGGGTGCTATCGGCGTCTCCTCGGCGCACTCCTCCTCGATCACGGGGTCACAACAGTCGTCAATACCAGGCCCGTAGAACGTAGGGCAATAGTCCTCAGGATCCTCTGGAAAAAATATGCCCAGTCAGGACTGAAGCGAAGTACATAACTCTGAAAGCAACTCCAAATACATGGTAAGGTGTATATGACGAGCAATATAAAAGTAATCAAGATGCACAGGAAATAAATATATGCTGGAGCACAATAAGTAGCTGCAATGTAAACTGGAGAACGATACAAGTAGTGAGAAAGTAACTGCAGGTGAGAAACATGAATACTAGCTAAGTGCCTTGAGCACAAGTTCGTTATATGATCGGCTTAGGTTGCACATGAAGAACACTACGATAACTCCGTTATGCGTGAGTTGCATAACCGACATACACATGAATACTGTTTGGCTTTGATCATATAACCAACTCACTACTCCCCTCCCCCACTAATACCATTGGATCCAACCACAACACGCTACGTACATGATAATAGCTCGCGCACACGAAGGCGAGAGCACAAGAAGCACATGATAGCACATGATAATCAATATCCGAAGCACATGATAAAATACACGTGATAGAGTACCCGCTGAACACGGTAAGGGGGATAGCACCTCATGACGGGATCCACTAGTACCAGCTCGTGTAATAAGGTGTCAGAATCAAGTATTACAGTTCTAGAACAGGTGATATAAACGCTATCATGAAATGGAAACTATCAGAGGTAGGTACTCGCCTGATGTCCTGAGCAACTGATGAGGATCGAGGTCCGGACCGGTATCGCAGGGACCTAATGCGAAAAGCAGAATTAAACAGGGTTCTAAGCATTTAAACTGATATAAAATAATTAAAAACAGGCTTCTAGGGCTATTCTAGGTCGAACGGGTCAAACGGTGAAAATCGGGTCAAAAAGTCAACCTGGGGTCCAAAAAGTCAACTCTAGGTCAAAACTAGGTCAAACGTTGACTTTTACGGTCAACGGGGACAATTATGGTCAAAGCTAGGTCAAACTAGGGTGCCCCTGAAATTCTAGGTCAAACCGAGCTCATTAAGCCACTAAACTCACAAACTCGCCTAATCGAGATACCGGGATACCCTCGGTATCCGATACCTCGCCCTAGGCCACGCACCCCGCCTAAACCCGCTAAAACCTATGCTAGCACGCGTAATTATATATATATAAACATATAAAAATCACTCCAAAGCATTTCCTAGGCTAATGCTCAAATACCCCGCTCGAAACTCAATACCTTGAATATCTCAAGGTATCGAGATACCTCGGTATCTCAAGGTATTGAAGTTTCGCCCTAAGGCCCTCTAACTAGCTATCTAGCTATTAATTATGCACCTAGTTATTAATCTAGGCTAGGTAATATAGATATCTACCATATTTATATATATCTAAGTATGTATATACCTATATATATAGATATCCACACACATACCCAATTACCCATTACCTTACCTATACACCTATATATATATAACTTATAGGCATATAGATATTTATATCTTAGATAGATAAAACTATCTATCTACCTATCTAGTATCTATCTATCTAAATACCTAGCTATTCTATCTATTTATCCTACTATCTATCTATCTAACTTATTATCTATTACCTATCTATCAACATATATATATCTATATATCAAACTCTCTTCCTCCCTCGCTAGCTACTACCCGCTGCTACCTGCTATGCTAGCTGCTGCTGCTGCTTGTACTGATGCTGCTGCTGCTGCCTCTTGGAGCTGCTGCTGCTGCTCCCTCTTCATACTACTGCTGCTGCTCTGCCTAGCAGCAGCTAGCTGCTGCTGTTGCAGCTGAACTGCTGCTGCTGCAGTTCAGTTTCCCCCCCCCCCCTCCAACTCACATACACACACACACATCCATATATATACATATATATATCACTATCTATATATATATATATACATACACATATATAACTATATATATATAACTAGATACATATATATACACACCTATATGTCTATATACTAACACACACCTACACTCTCACAAACACACTAATACACACACTCACACACTAATACACACACACACATAAATATATATATACATAGCTACATATATATACACTTAATATATATATATATCTACACACACTCTCAACTATATATATATATATCTACACACACTCTCAACTATATATATATACATATCTATATATATACATATACACACAAGCACACTTACACATATACATATATATATATATACACATAGACATATACATATACAAGTACATAAATATAAATACACACATATATATATATAAATATATATACATACACACACATACATATATATAAATATATATATATATAGACACATATCAATACAAACACAACCACGCACACAACACTCAAACCACACGCCCTACTCACGTCCAACGACCCCGACACTCACCAATACCCTAAAATATATAAAATATAGCCCGAAAACTCTAGCACACACTCTCCGATACTAACCCAACGCGCGTACAAGCCCGAAACGAGGAAACCAAGTCGAAATGGCCGTTCGGTCATTTCGACGAACACGTGGTGCGCGGCTCGGAAAACCTCCTGAAACGCACACCAAACGAACTCGGAATCGGCCCAAAATTTATCCACACGCTCTACACGATGTCTAGATTTTAGAAAATGCGCTCCCGCGTCGATTCTAGGCCCGTGGCGGAAACGCACACGCACTTAGAATCGGCGATGACGAAAAGCCCCAATTTTGCCCGAAACGTCCGTTTCTCCGCGACACGGCTTCCCGTGTCCGAACGGAGACACGCACTCACCCTCTAGACACCCGACAACGTCTACCTAGGTCCATCTAACCTAGGGTATCATCCAAAATTGGGCCAAATTCGGATTCCACCCGAATTCGACACAAAACCTAATGTCAAAGTTTCTAAACTCACCCAAACTAGTTCCAACTTCCTCCTACGGGTAGGGTTAGGGTCTAGGAGGGTTCTACAATACTAATTACACTACACAAAAAATAATTAGCAAGGGGAAAGTTAGGTTTTACCTCTTGGGAGTTGGAATCCCAAGGCCAAAGTCTCAAATTCCCTCCAAATTAACTCCCTCAAGCTCCAAGCTTCCAAATCTATCTCCCACACTAGATCTAGGCTCCTCACACCTAGGTTGGGAAAAATACAAGGTGAGGGTTAGCTTAAGGAAGAAGGAATGAAAGAAGAAAGAAGAAAAATGGAAGAGGGAACTCACCTTGGAGAAGAAGGAAGAAGGAAGAAGAAGTGGAGAAGAAGAAGAAGTGAAGAATATGAAGAGGGGGGGCTGTGCTTGCTGTGATCGGGTGGGGGCTGCTGTGTTCTCACAGAAATGGGTAGGTAGGGGCCGGCCATGGGTAATAAAGGGGATTCCACTAAGTCCAAATGACCAAAATGCCCTCCCGTAACTCGGTTTGGGTTTCGGGTCTCCAAATGCACTCAAACTAGTTCCAAATCTCTCCAACTAACCTCCTAAAAATAAAATAATAATTCTAGGCCCCAAATAATTCTCACAAGGGTGTGGGCTGGGTCGGACATGGGTCCACTAGGGTCTGACATGGGTCCAGGCTAGCCAAAACCCTAAAACAATCAAAATAAAAAATAAGACAAGCACTAATTAATTATAAATATAAATAATTAAATACAATACACTATTTATCAAAAAAAAATATATATATAACCCTATTTTCTAGAATTGGGTAGTGACAAGTCTACCCTCCTTAAAATAATTTCGTCCTCGAAATTAAAAGACGAAACTAGGACAGGAATGCAAAGAAAGAACCATACCTCAGGGCTCGAAGAGATAAGGGTATCGCTCGCGCATTTCATCCTCCCTCTCCCAGGTCGACTCTCCTGGAGAGTGATGCCTCCACGCGACACGAACCAAGGGAATAGTCTGGTTCCTCAACACCTTCTCCCGCCGATCCAGAATCTCCACCGGCTGCTCTGGATAGCTAAGGGTGGGGCCCACCTCGATCTCCGAGTGATCCAGTACGTGACTGGGATCCGCCACGTACCGTCTCAACTGCGACACGTGGAACACATCATGAACTCCCTCCAGCGTAGGCGGCAACTCAAGCCTATACGCCACGGCGCCGACCCTCTCAAGGATACGGAAGGGTCCAACGAAACGTGGGCTAAGCTTCCCGCCTCCACCGAAGCGAATAGTGCCCCGCGTCGGAGAAATCCTCAGGAACACCAGATCTCCAACCTAGCACAAACAAGGTCTCTGCACTTAGTCTAAAACAAGCAATCACAAGCAAACACAAGAACAAAATCTAGATTCTAAGCTATACCTCGAACTCCAAAAGTCTATGGTGGCTATCGGCCCAATGCCGCTGCCTGTCCTGCGCCACCCGAAGTCTATCTCTAATGAGCTTGACCTTCTCCGCTGCATCAACTACCATCTCCGGGCCAAGCAAAGCTCTCTCACCTACATCATCCCATGACAACGGAGTGCGACACCTCCGTCCATACAACGCCTCAAAAGGTGACATCTCGATACTGGCTTGGTAGCTATTGTTGTAAGCAAACTCTACCAAGTGCAAGTGATCCTCCCAAGAGCCTCTGAAATCCAAAACACAGGTCCGAAGCATGTCCTCAAGTGTCTGAATGGTCCTCTCTGACTGACCATCTGTCTGTGGGTGATACGCACTACTAAACTTGAGCTGGGTGCCCAAGCTAGCCTGCAGACTCCTCCAGAAATGCGAAGTAAAGCGACTGTCCCGATCTGATACTATGCTCACTGGAACTCCATGCAGTCTGACTATCTGGCACACATACATCTCTGCTAGTCTCTCTGTAGACGTACCCACTTTGAATGGTAGAAAGTGGGCCGATTTGGTCAACCTGTCCACGATGACCCAAATTGCATCTTTCTCGCCTGGAGAACGGGGAAGTCCAGAAACAAAATCCATGGTCACATGCTCCCATTTCCACTCCGGAATGGGTAACGGCTGGAGTAAACCTCCTGGCCTCTGCCTCTCCGCCTTCACCTGCTGGCACACTAAGCATCGGGATACGAAGCGTGCTACCTCCCGCTTCATCCCGTACCACCATACATGCTGTCTCAGATCTCTATACATCTTGTTGGCACCGGGATGCATAGTGTACTGGGATCGATGCGCCTCCTGGAGAACCTCCTCGCGCAACGACCCACTCGGCACACACAACCTGGTACCGTGCCGCAATGAACCATCATCAGCAATGGTGAAGTCGTCTGCTAAACCCATCTGAACCTGCTCCCTGATGCTCCTCAGGGACTCATCCTCAAACTGTGTAGCCCTGATCCGGTCTACCAACTCTGACTGAATCTGCAGTCCCCACATCTGCATCTCAACTCCAGGCACTATCACCTCAATGCCCAAGCTCTCTAGATCTGCCAGAAGATAACGATCTGTAGTCAGGCACATAGCTACCGGATACCTGCTCAATGCATCCGCAACTACGTTCGCCTTCCCTGGATGGTACTGCAATGATATGTCGAAGTCTTTCATCAACTCCAACCATCTCCTCTGCCTCATGTTCAGCTCTTTTTGGGTAAACACATACTTCAAGCTCTTGTGGTCTGTGAAGATCTCCACACGCTCTCCGTATAAATAGTGTTTCCACAACTTCAGAGCAAAAATGACCGCTGCCAACTCCAAATCGTGGGTAGGGTAGTTCTTCTCATGAGAACGTAATTGCCTG